>OZ020251.1:12890406-13436452 GCA_963971285.1 Astropecten irregularis | reverse complement strand
CAAACTGTTTTCGTGAATGCAGCACTGAAACCGGTACCATCCATTATACAGGGTGTCCCAGAATAAACGCAACACTGTGTTGGGACCCATTATGTTAAAATTAAAGTGTTTATCACTTCAAGATTCAAGTATGTGATACAGCCATGTCTTGGCTATCAACATGTAGAATTTAAGCAGAAATTGACAAAAATATGACCAATTGAAAGAGTACTCCTTGAAAACAAAAATAATGTGCAATGATAACACGCATAGTGGTCAATACACACAAAATGTGTATGAAAGAAAGATGGAAATCGGGTTTTGAGGTTGGTTGATTCAGTTTTCGTTTTTTTCACTCAATTTTGGTCACATTTTTCTCAAATTCTACATGGTGATAGCCAAGACATGGTTGTGTCACATATCTAAATCTTGAAGTGATAAACAGTTTAATTTTTATATAATAAAAAATTATTCTCGACACAAGTGTTGCGTTTTTCTGGGACACCCTGCTAGGGAATTTCAGCGGCTACATTTTCGTACAGGTTTCAGCTCGATAGCCTCGGAATTGAAGGTGTAACTAATTGCCAACTCTATAACCGAACTTATGTGTCAATGTAATAAACTGCTGCGAACTGCTCATCAGCCAAAATGACCTGAAATAATATCAAATGCTAATTAGAGTTAGGAGGGCCTGCCGCTTTTGGATTCTAGCAGTTTCTGTGTCTCAAACTGTTCTCGTGCAGTCATTATAGGCCGCCATCTCGGCTGCTTTCTCGTGCTGCAAGTCATGTCATACTTGAAATTTCGGCCATCAAAATGAATTTTATAAAATGGGACAAAACTGGTACCATCCTGTAAGGAATAATTGACTGGAAATGGGTATTAAAGGTAGTATCATACTTTGGTTTTTGTCAAAGAAGTACAGATTCATGGGCAATCAAGGAAGATACAGTCACAGTCATCTGTGAAAATTTCAATTCCATACGGTGCCCATTTTTTTTAGAAAATCGTGAAAAACGGCCACAGCACTTCTTAAGTCTTTTCTCTTTTATTTTTGATCTTTTAAAAGATCAATAAGATTTTCGGTCGTTGTTTTACTATAAATTTCTGGATAAATACATCATTCCAGGCGGAAAAATTTTAACAGTATGTTTCTACCAGCACCATCTTCATACCCTGTAATTAAGTTAGGCTTATACCTAAATCTGTGAACACTTCTGTTTTGGTCTCTTACCAAAGTATGATACTACCTTTAACCGTGATTAGATTTCTCCTGGCCCAAAGTTTGACTTTTAAAAGGGTTTGATTTTATTACTTGTTTCGTTTTTAAGTTAGCAACAAGTTAGTATTGACCGCTAGTCGATCTGTATCAAGTATTGAAATCACCTAACCCCAACTAAACCCAATATTATTACCCCATCCTGTCTCGCTTTTCGCTGGGTCATTTTCAAAAACGGCCACAGTATTATTTTCTTACAGGGAGCATCTGAATTTTTGAACCTGAAGTCGCCCTGCTTAGCGAAATCTGCCATGTTTTATGAATTACGTTATGACGTGCTACACTGTTTGTGTATTATAATATGCCAGCACGCAGTCTAATCCTATATTTTGAACCCGATCTTTGAAAACTGCCTGCTCATTTCTGGGGAAAATTCAGGAAAAACAAAATTATACGTGTCTTTTTATTTTCAGTGTAGATCATATATCTGAATTTTTGAACCTGAAGTCGCCCTGCTTAGCGAAATCTGCCATGTTTTATGAATTACGTTATGACGTGCTACACTGTTTTTGTATTATAATATGCCAGCACGCAGTCTAATCCTATATTTTGAACCCGATCTTTGAAAACTGCCTGCTCATTTCTGGGGAAAATTCAGGAAAAACAAAATTATACGTGTCTTTTTATTTTCAGTGTAGATCATATATCTGAATTTTTGAACCTGAAGTCGCCCTGCTTAGCGAAATCTGCCATGTTTTATGAATTACGTTATGACGTGCTACACTGTTTGTGTATTATAATATGCCAGCACGCAGTCTAATCCTATATTTTGAACCCGATCTTTGAAAACTGCCTGCTCATTTCTGGGGAAAATTCAGGAAAAACAAAATTATACGTGTCTTTTTATTTTCAGTGTAGATCATATATATGGGATTTGCAAGGCCTAAAAACAATGATTGAGTTTGAGACAGAAAAAGGACTCAACAGTTCATAAACAGTGCAAAGAGTCACCATGGGAAATCTTGGTTCATCAGATGCTGGGGTTTTCAAGGAAATCAAGATTTAGTGTCTTTCCAAAGATCGTTCGATCGTCCGAACGATTTTTGGAACAAACATAAAGGACACCCTCAATTGAGTTGTTTTAATTATCAAGGTCAGTGAAGATAGTGCTGGTAGAAATTTCATACCGTTAAAATATTTCCACCTGAAATGCTGTATTTATCCAGAAATTAGTACAACAACGACCGAAAACAGTTTTGATCTCGGGGTAAGATCAAAACCATTCTTTTAGTTTTATAAGAAAAATTTAGTCAGGTTTTCGCTTTTTTTCTTGTGAGTCAGATGTCCGATTGAGTTTAAATTTTCACAGGCTTATTATTTCATGTACATGTTTGATCAGACCGTGTGAGCGGTGGCTGATCTGTGACCTTTACTAATCATGTATTATACCTTTAAGTCTTTTCTCTCTCTTTTTTTTTTTTTTTATCTTTAAAGGTAATTTCATACTTTGGTTTTGTCAAAGAAATACAGATTCATGAGCAAAAATATCAAGACCGATACAGTAACAGTCATTTCTGTAAAATGTCCAGTCCTACACGTAGACCACCTTTTGCGAAAAACGCCCACAGTATTTCTTAAGTGTTTTCTATTTTATTTTTCATCTTTAAAAGATCAAAAATAATGTTGGTCACTGTTTTTACTCTTTACTTGATAAATAAAAAAATTCAGGCAGAAAACTGTTCTACCGTCACCATCGTGATACCCTGTATATAAGTTATAGGTAAATCTGTGAAGATTTCTGTTTCGGTATGAAACCAAAGTATGATAGTACCTTTAAACTTGAACATTGGTCGAATAGCCTTTATAGAGGAATTTCAAGGGGCTATATTGTTCACACAGTTAATGCTTGATTTGTTTAATATTAGCTCTCTAAATTAAAGGTAATGCTAGATTCAAGTTGAGGGTTTTTCCACTAAAAAATATGTCAATGGGAGTTTAATAGCTAGCTGCTTGACGCTAAGCTGGGGTGCACCCAAGTTAATAGTATTTTAAATAAGAGAGTTGTGAGAGCTATGAAAATGAAGGACTGAAGAAATATGGCACTGGACTTCCTGCATGGACGCTGGGCTTCCATTTTTTATGAAATTGTTTCAGAAAGTGAATCTATTTCAGCCGCTTTGCAGGGTGATGTTTTTTTTTAAATGGCTTCTTTGACTGGAGTGATCCATACCTTGTTTTATGGGTGGTCAGCTGGTAATGAGTATTATCTCAAAAATGCAATGGTCAACCCACCATAAAATGAAAAAAAAAGAAGAAAGATGACATGTTCATCATCATTTTTCTGTGCAACTTGAACACCTGTGAGAGTTGTGAGTATTTTTAAATGATTATTGAATAATTAGGATTTATCACTGTTGTCAATGGGAGTTTATTATGTTTTACTTGGGTGCATGGCAGCAGGGTATTCCTAGCCTAACATTAATCCACCGACAGAGGGCGTATGCGTAATATTTATCGTCTACCATTGAAAATACTTGATACAATGATAGTGCTGTTTCACGCTGGGAATTCCCCACTGTTTTGCAATAATACTTGGACTAATTGAGTTGGATCTTTGGTTCACAGGTTGCTAAATGCTCACTTAGGACACTATGTAAACAGTTCATCAGTTGTCATCCTTGCAACGGCCGGCTAGCAACAATTTAGTCGTGGTAATTACGAATGATCGTAGGCCCCAACTTACATAATGAATGTACATGTATGTAGGGGAGTAACGTTAGGCCCAACACAATGATAACGTTAATCATGATTAGGGCCTAACAGTTAGGGCCTATGTCCATATGCCTAATCTAACGTTAATATAAGGCCTAGCTCAGTTGGTCAGTTTCTCCAGTTTATTGATGTGGCATGACAGTCAATGGCCAATGTCAATTGGGAGCATCGAGCAATTGCAGATAATCCTGGGTTTTAGGGGCCTAAATTATGACAGTGACAGTGTCAGTCAGTGTGATATGCTGGGATGAATGGGAAGGCCTAGGCCCTACTGTAGTTGCGATGATCGTAACCCTAACGTTAGGTCTGACATGGGGACTGGTCCCAGTCCCCATGTCAGACCATGGAGGTAGAAATAGATTTTTACAATCATCGCAACTAGGGAATGGGATGATGGCTGAAGTTACTACTCTATACTAGTTAGCGACCTCTACAATACATAATTTAGGCCCCTAAAACCCAGGATTACTGGACTTATGATGCTCTGCAGCCCTACGTAATGATGGGTTGTCCTTAGTACAGTAACTTGAGTTAACATCGATCATAGGGCTTCGTAAAATTTACCCTAGTTCTAGTTCTAGTTAGATTATTGGCCTGCGCACCATGGACAAACGTTTTTACTAATATTATAGAACATCTTCAGTTCAAAATGTCTTTCGAAAGGAATGTTTGACTTTGACTTACAATAATGTATGATCTTTATTTTATGGTTCCACAGGTATCTGGATGCAAACCGGTATATATAACTATCTAGCCAGTAGCCATAGCCGGTAGCCATAGCCGGTAGCCATAGCCGGTAGCCATAGCCGGTAGCCATAGCCAGTGGCCGGTGGCCATAGCCGGTAGCCATAGCCGGTAGCCATAGCCAGTAGCCGGTAGCCATAGCCGGTAGCCATAGCCGGTAGCCATAGCCGGTAGCCATAGCCGGTAGCCATAGCCGGTAGCCAGACATAACACTGAGGCTTGGCCAGATGATGCCGTCCATAGCCAATAAAAAATGGGAAAGAATCGCTGTAATCGAAGGAGAACGCCAGCATCAAATAGCAGTGCAGGGGGTTGGCAGAGGTCAAAGGTAAAAGGTCGCAACAATCGAGGCAGTTCAGCATTTGCTGAGGAAAAGGGTGAGTATTAACGTTATGCTGGTTTGATTTTGCCATGGATATAAATGTGATTGCCATGTCCAAGAACCTTAAGGCCACATAAAAAAAAAAAATTGTTTAGCGTCCACCTCTTCCAAATTTTCTAGGTAGGGAGGGAGGTTTTTATTTTTATGTTTTATTTTAAGGATAGAATGGCAACATGCCTGTGGAAGAAAAGATACATGGTATTCATGGTCAGAAAACATGTTAGGAAGATACTGAAGACCATAGAAGCTTTCAAGCTAGATATCTGACCATTGGAAATTTCAGTAGACTAGAGAAACCTAAGTAAAAAAGTGTAGACTTGACTCAAGTCGGGTTACGGTAGTTCTAGTCATGCGCTCGGCTGATATTCCTTCAGTCCGCCACATCGGTACAAATGTCCGGAACGTTGATTATCAAATGTCCCTTCCGCTTAAATTTGTACATTTTTCGCATGCTGCGGCTTCTACCCCAGGTGGCCTTCATGATGTTTAGTCCGAAAATTACGGTAGATATTACGCACACTGCTTTTACATACAAGAAATAATTGTTTCCCCCAATATTTATTTTTTTTGAGACAAATAAAAAAAATACAGGTCGGGCTCATATCGGAGGTCGGGCGGGGACGCTAAACAAGTAATTTTTTTTATGTGGCCTAAAAAAAGCTAGGGAAAGGTATAATATGTTGTACACTGTATAATTGGTAAAGGTCACAGAACAGCATTCGCACTGTGTCTGATCTAGCATGTACATGAAATAATAAATCTGTGCAAATATGAGCTCAATCGGACATCCGAGTCACGAGAAAACAGCGCAAACCCAACTCAATTTTTCTTAAATAATTACGTAAAGAATGGTTTGTACAAAAAAGGAAACTGCGTGTACATAAACATAAAACTGTGTACACGTACAAAAGATACTGAGACACCCTTGTGGCCAAGTACATACATGTAATTATTATTGTAATTACTATTAAATGTCGGAACTTTCTTTGACAGATGTCACACTGGATGCGTTCGCCAATAATGCCTGTAGCAGAGCCTTAGCCGGGAGAGCCAGTAAAGCCATAGCCATGTCCGTCAGTAAAGAAAGTAAGAACTGAAATTAAGATTTCACAAAAAGAGGCTTAGTCTTCTCTGGGGCATTTTGGCTAGTACCTTCACGAATCTGCCAAATCTATGCAGAATCCCAAAATAATGGGAGACTTTTGAGACCGGTCTTCAAGTCAACAGCGCATGCGCACGCACAACAGCGCAGGTGCAAAACAACATGCACATGGCACATGCTTACAATTGCGTGCGCTGTTGACTTGAAGACCGGTTCTCAAAAGTCTCCCATTGGGAAACATTCTTTTTTTTTGTGGTCAGGTTGAACCAGCAAAGAGAGTTCTTTGTCTTTAAAGTACTAGTAAAATCTTTGTACAAAGGCCAGGGGTCGATTTCACGAAGCCCTACGATCGATCGTAACTCGAGTTACGAAGGACTACCCATCGTATCCTACGTAGGGCGGCAAATGCATCGTAAGTCTTATGATTGATAGTAAGTTACGATGAGTTTGCGGGTCAAATCAACTCCTGGCTTGATGTTTGATTGTGGATGTTTTGGTTTCGGTTTGTTCATTTCCGGTTTGTTCGTTATTTTTAGGTCCTGCGGTAGGAACATTCTCAATCATGATATCCCGGAAATGTATCATTCTTGAAGATGTAGAGACAAATTTTCACAAAGCTGAACTATGACTTGGGTAGAATTGTCTCAACAGGCTCTCTTCAACTCAGGAATGTGAAACTTCAGATTTTAATCTGAATTCCGATTTTGGGGTTTTAGATTTTAACTCAGAATTTCAGTTTTTTTCCTTAGTGTTTTCAGATTTGTTTGTGTGTGGCCACTCACATCCCTGCTTAAAGGGTCTCTGCAATGGGAATATTATGGCTTGAACATGTGCCAATAAAAAACTGTACATGGGGACTGTGATTTTACCTACTTCCTCACACTGATTCAGGTTTAAAAACATTTTTGTTTTGGTTTGTATGCTAATTAGCATTTCCATATTCATTAGCAAAACTGTGATGTCCTCTGGGGAACTGAGAGCAGTAACCCAATTCATTTGTGCACAAGAAGTTGCGGTTGTTTTCTAAGTTTTCTGACAAACCTTTCCCCCTCAATGGGTTTTATTTTGCCAAATATGTTCCTTTCACTCAACTGGTGGTGTAATTTTTTTACCAAACCATTTCTGTATGTCAAGTTTGCCTAGCTTTATTTTTTATGTTTGTTCATTATATTTTTGCTGTTCCCTACATGAATATGCATGAAAATTCCCCATTTTACAAAGCCATTCAAAGGAAAACCAAATGCTGGTTTAAAACCAAAATAAGACTCGCCATTTATTATTTGTCAGTATATTCTCTGTATGAAGGCAATAAAATAACCTTATTGAAAAAAAACAAAACTGCTTATTTCACCCATCATTTCAGTCAAGCAAGTTGAGAGCGCCAGCCAGATCCTTGCAAAGACTGAAGATGAGGAGATATTGGAGGACTGGTATGAGGGGACATTCGATGACGACACACCACTAGAGGGATATTCCGCTCAGGCGGAGTTCGAGGAAGGTGAAGGATATCTGCAAATATCAGCAGAGGTCCCAGACGTGGAGAACGATCGGGTGAAACAAAAGAAAGGTGAATACCGGTACATTATAGTAGCCTAAAATTTCAGTTTCTCTTTAAAGGTAATATTATCATACTTTGGTTTTTATCAAAGAAATACAGATTCATGGGCAAAAATATCAAGACAGATACAGTAATAGTCATCTGTGAAACTTTCAGTCCCATACGGTGCCCACTTTTTGAAAAAACAGTGAAAAACAGCCACAGTCTTTTCTCTTCTATTTTTGATCTTTGAAAAGATCAAAAAGATTTTCGGTCGTTGTTTTACTATTTTCTGGATAAATACACCATTTCAGGTGGAAACATTTTAACGGTATGTTTCTACCACCACCATCTTCTTACCCTGTAAGTTATACGTAAATCTGTGAACATTTCTGTTTTGGTTTCTTAGCAAAGTATGATACTACCTTTAAAGGTACTTTCACGAAAGGCTAAGACAGATCGCAATATGCATATCAATCTTAATTGCTAAGCAACGCGTGATGTCACAATACTATAGCTGCTATGGAAACAGTGAACAACTCATCTAAAAGATGAATCGCAAATCTTTGTGAAATCGACTACCGGTACAGGTCCTTCTAACTCCAAGCATTTTGTAAATTTCAGGTCATTTTAAATAATTTTGGCTGATGAGCAGTTTGCAGTGACAGTTGATTAAAGGGTGGCCACATTGGGTGTTTTTGCTTATATATATTGATGGAATAAAGTCTTTAAAACGCAGTTGTGTGGCTGTCGTAGTTTTAGCCTCCCTTGTGTTGGTGTTAAAATCATTTTATTAACTGGGAGGGAGTAACGTCGTGACGTCATCTCGGGAACCCGGTAGCTGGTTCACAAGCCATCGAGTAATGCTAAGCTGGTTCCCGCGTCACTGACGGCAATCAAAATCCCGTACTAGGGGGGTGAGGCGTGGACACAAAATGCTAATGGGGTGCGGATAATTTGGAGAAAACAAAATACCAGATACGGGAAAAAAAAAAAATTAATCAAATTTAATATACATTGTATTTTAAAAATGTACCAGTTTGTATTAATTTTATTTTACATTTGCGTATTCTTGCAGAGACATCCGGAAGTTCCGAGACCGATGCCTATTGTGTCTACCACTCCATCATCTGGTATTTAGTGTCGGCCTACATTTGTCCAGAGGACGTGGGTCGATTTGCCTGCCTCTGCCGGGAGACGTACGCCGTGACAAACACAGCAGGATTCTGGAGAAGACTTTACTTCAGGTTTGTCTTGCTTCCACAGACTTTGGGTCACTTTATTTTGGGTCAGGCTTTGGGTCCAAGACTCTCTTAAGGCCTTTTCACACTTGACAAATCTTGGAGTTGACGTGGGGTTGAAGCGGGGTTGAAGCGGGGTTGAAATCGGCGGCGATTCACACTGGAAAATTTTCAACCCGCCCCAAACCCGTGTCAACCCCGAGATTGACTTCAACCCGGGTTGAAGTCAACCCTGCTACGGAGCAGGGTTGAGATTTTTCGCCCCTGGTTGAAACTTTCGCCCGGGTTGAAAAAGGGAGTGTGAATTGAATCGGGTTGAGTTCGCCCCGGGTTGAAGGTGGGTTCGCGAGAAGCAAGTGTGAAACGACGCTAGGTTGAACGCGGGGTTGAAAATTTTCAACCCAGGGCGAGAATAAGTTCGCCCCGGGTTGAGTTCGTCCCAGGTTGAAAGCTTCCAGTGTGAAAAGGCATTTACCAGTCTTGCCATTCCTGGACCCTACCTTCAAGTCAACTGTAGCGAAATCGCCTTTAAAGGCATAATTATTATTATTATTTATTTCTGGTAATGACACCAAGGATTCCTCAAAAGCGCCCTAGGCACTGTAGCTCGCAAGCCTGATGAAACCTTTTATGGAAAGATGATGAGAAGAAGATACAGTTTTACAGGTGGGATGAAAACCCCAGAGTAATATTTTGGGTAAAACCCACAGAATCAGGCAGGGACTGAAAACCTAATTCACTTGTGTACCGAGCCGGACTTGAACCTGGTCCACAGAGGTGAAAGGCGAGGAAAGAACCGCTACATAGGTAAACTGTTCACCTGATTTTTTTTTTGCAATCAGTAACCGGATATGAAATGGGAGAACTTTTGGAGAGTCGGTCTTGAGTCAACACCGCACGCGCAATACAACGCGCGCATGCTTACAATTGCGCAAGCATGGTTTGCGCGTGCGCTGTTGACTCAAGACGGACTCTCCAAAAGTCTCCCAATTACCCAGGTTTTGCCCAGCACTAGGTTCAACTCTAAGTGACTTTCAAAGGCTGTTCTCAATTCTCAGTGGACAATTTAGATCTTTTTGTCTTGTTCAGATCTTTATTTTTAAATGTTTGATCACTAAAAATCATTCATTTTCTTATCACTAGGTATTATAATACTGATTCTGCAAGATATCTACCCCCGGATCTACATCCAACGACAATACAACGAAGCTTTGGGCTTCGCTCGCTGGTCATAAGATCCCTGCAGTATATCTACCGACCGTTGGCCAGTAACATCTCCCTAAGGAACTCAAATATATTCAGCAACGGCAATGAGTCTGTGGAAAGGATAACTGGCATGAGGTTTATGTATCACGTCGGTAAGCAGCACGTCGGCTCCAATTACGTCTACTACCTGAAGTTTCACCGGCCGGAAGTCGAGGACCAGAGGGCCGTGGAAGCCCTGGCGCCCGACCCGGACATCCACTTCAACAGCCACAGCGGACAGTGCATCCTGATGGTCATATGCAAGTTCCCCCACCACTTCAAGCTGGAAGGCATGATGGGGATGGAGCTGGTCTACGTGTCCATGAGCGTCAGCGCCGGGATGATGTACAGCAAGCTCAAGATGGAGTTCCAGGAGCCGTCGGCGTTGAGGCAGCGCCGGAGCCAGGGTCACGGCCAGCGAGGTCCGTCGAGCCGGAAGTGTGACAGGGTTACGGTGATCCTGGACCCCGTGGTTCAGACGAGGGTCTGCCCCTGGTGGCATCCCCACTTCCAAGAGGAAAAGTTCCAAGTGGGAAGCGTTCCCATGAACGATAACCTCAATATGTGGAATGCGACCTAATTCTTAAAAACAATCATATTCCACTCTCTTGGAACAATCATCTTGAGGAAATCAGACTTTTAGAATGTGTGCATTTTCAGTCGTTGTTCTTCCAATTCCGAAAGGTTTTTATTTCGAAATCAAACTGCTGTGATTTTCTTTCTTTTTATGAACAAAGTATTTAACGTAATTAACGGTCTCTAGACCTAATTTTCGAGAAGTGCAAACGATATAGAAGTGCGAACGATATAGAAGTGCGAAAGTACGAACGATAATTACATGGTGTTTCCGCAAACCGATCCACATACCAATTGTCACCATGCAAAGCCTCAAATCTTTCTGAAAGTATTTTACCTGCAATAATACCAAAGGCTTATATATCAGTTTTATTTTAATTAAATACATTTTGATGAATCCTTTAAAATTGTATGTTTTCAACTTGTTGTGCCCATATTCATCATATTCATCGACACTTGATTAGATACCTTCCATTTTAATTGAATTTTTATTCTCATTGAAAGGTGAACAAAGAAACAATTTAACCAACAACCTCCAGAATACCGTACCGGTGCTCTACCAACTGAACTATCCAGCCCCATTGTTGGCAGTGTCCCTAAAGAAAATTGACAGTTATAGGGACACCACCAACTGCTGGATAGCTCAGTAAGAGCGCTGGTACAGTATATATTTGTTCTCAATGAAAGTTTTCAAAAATGGGAGCCAAGGATGATGTTCAGTATAGAGGGTGTGCAGTCACGTGATTTTGGACGGCAACGCTGTACACATGTATAATGCACGTACGTACAGTGTATGTAACCCACGTGTTCGTGTAGCTTGCAAATCAACCGGACGCGTACGCAGATGCAGAAGTGTGTGCATATGCGTACGCATGCCGTCCAAAATGGCCGATAAGCTGTCAAGTGACGTCACTTGCACGCTCTCTATAGCCAATATGTTTGGTATAGGCAGGGGCATTTATAACAAGGTTTCACTGTGTTTACATCAAAGGTATAATACATGATTGGTAAAGGTGACAGAACAGCATTCACACTTTGTCTGATCCAGCATGTTAAAATTTGAGCTCAATCGGACATCTGGGTCACTAGAAGACAGCGAAAACCTGATCTTACCCTGAGATCAAAACTGTTTTCAGTCTTTGTTTGACTAATTTCTGCATAAATACAGCATTTCAGACAGGAAATATTTTAACGGTATGTTTCTACCACCACCATCTTCATACCCTGAACATGCTGAAAGTCATACGTAACTCTGTGAGCATTTCTGTTTGGGTATGTTATCAATCCTGTACTGTAATTTTAAAATAGAAATTGTGGGTATGAAAGAGGCAATTTATTGTTAACACAATAAAGACAAAAAGAGTTGCGATAAAAGAACTTTTTTCAGTTTAAGGTGTAGTTTTATTGAACTTATTCACTTGAGATGAAAGTGTGGTTATGTTAGACCTGAAAGTAACATGTTATTTTTAATCCTTAAGTACAGTTTGGATTTTGAAATCTTGGCCGGAACGACAACACATTGAAACAAATAGATGAATATAAATCGACAATTACTTCTAAAATAAACATACATTTTTTATGCTGTTTCCACACTCAGTGGACCATGTTATGGGCCAATTTGAACCCCACAAATCGAAAACCTACTTCTTCTATTTTTTTTCTTTAAACAATGAATCTTCAATTTCGGAACGATTGTAGTAAAAACCATTTGAAGATTTATGTCAATGTGGCGAGCACTGGTTTTTTGAAAAGCTCTAAAATACAAGACAAGTGAAATGGAGAAATTCCAAAAGGCCGTCAAGCCTAATTTTCCAAAAAGTAAAGGGTAAAAGTAATAATTATTGACTTGTCAAGGCAAATTTTCTTGGCAAGTATGAGTGTAAATACCCATTTGGGCTGACACTAGCAAGACTACGTGCAGTCTGAAAAAGGAAAGAAAAGTACACAATGAAATGTTGCCACATCTACTTCAGTTCAACAAAATACATCCCCAAAAAACCCAAAATATCCACATACAACATGTACATCTACTGATCTTTCCCACTTTATTATTGCATTTCCTCTCAGTTTTTGTACCTATCTTTATTAAGCAAACTGCTTAAAAACAAAGCCCCCCAAAAGCAGATTGTTTCTCCACTAACAAAATCTGATCATATTTGTCATAAAATGTTTTTTATATAAGTAAACAACAGAAAAACAAGTTTTATGATGTCGATTACTGGTTCCGCATGCAAACAGGGGCCAATTTCATAAAACTCTCAAGCACAAAAATTTGCTAAGCATGATATTTCTGTCTTAATAAAAACAGGGTTAACAACCAAATTTCCATTTGTTGTGTATCGCTTGTGACTGTCATTTGACTGTTGTTCGCTGACCATGAATATCAATTGGAATTTTCAATGGTGGTTTGTTTTATTGGGCGAGACATTTTTGTGCTAAGCAAATTTGTGTGCTTAACAGTTTTATGAAATTGGCCCCTGGTACAGTTTTGTGCAATGATGACGGTCAACATGTCATCAGTCATATCAATGTACATAACACAAGAATACATTGGAACTGTAACTAACACACCGGGATGCACAGGAATTGTCAAGTACATGTACTTCATATAGAAGTGCGAAAGTTCGAACGATTATTACATGGTGTTTCCGCAAACCAATCCACATACAAATTGTCACCATGCAAAGCCTCAAATCTTTCTTAATGTTCATCATGCAAATTAGGCTTGCCCTTCATCGACGTGGATGGATGAGCACTGTATACTACATGTAAGTGCTTGTGAGTGCACATATCTCACTTACTGCATTTGAGTAGAAGATAATTTTTAGGGTGCATTGGTTTAGCTCCCCCAGGTCGACATCAGTCAACTTCGTCGCCATTTTCTCGCTTGTTTTGTGCAGTATAGCATGACCATTCTCAGTAAGGGCTGACCCATGTTAGCTAAACGATTGAACCCATAGAGAACTGAGGATCCTCTGTGCAAACTCCCACCATTCCTAAATTTGTTTTCCAATTTCCATCCCCCGTCCACCTATGGCAAGGGCTTTAAGGAACATAGGATCATAAGGCCCCCCCTAAAAAAATTGATGTGTTGCCCTCAAGTGGAAACATTTAAATTTTGGGTCGGTCGGTCTATTTTGTTTTGTTTGGCCGACTTTCAAACATTTAAGAATAAATACAGGATGTATCGTCACCAGGGCTTATAAATCAACGGTCTTGGGTCGTTTTGAGGAGACACGCTTTTTTTTACTGCTAAATCTTACATTGCCTGTCAAAAATGGTGAGGTTTTATACTTAAGGACTCGAAGAAAAAAAAAAAAAAAAAATCCCGACCCAAAGTTTTGGCATTTTACGGTCGGTCGCTGAGGGCAACACAACAATTTTTTTTGTTGGCCTTATCATCCAGCTCAAGCACTGGCCCTTTACACCAGGGGTCATTCTCATAGAGCTGCTTAAGCACACTAATTTGCTAAGCATGAAAAGTCTTCTTTGATCAAACAGGATTGTCAACCAAATGTTCATGTGATGTTTATTGACTTCTGACTTGTATTCGGCCATTGTTTGCTGAGTTGGTCATAACATTCACAAGGAGTTTTGGCTGGTATACTGGAGTATCCAGGGTGAGCGACAAAATAGCTTGAGACTTGCTGGACACTGCCAAAGACACCAAGAGCTGCCGGCCAGCAAACTGGTGCTGTGGGAACCAGCGCATGGGCACCGGGCACGTGGACGTCCCACAATAACATGATCTGGACATTCTCAAGAAGGACGCAGGAGTGCAAAGCACCAGCGAGCTGGTTGGAAGTATTGAAAACCGGAATGACTGGAAACGAGGATGGAAGGCTCGTCTGAGGACGACCAAGAGAGATACCGATTTCATTTACCAAGGTTTTTGTTGCTTAAGCAAATCTTGGTGCTTAAACAGTTCTATGAACTTGGCCCCAGGAGGGGAAAGCGCTTTGACATGGTCAAGAGCAAAGAATGTAACGAGGTACCAGGAAGGATTTCTGACATTCAACTTATGAAAGAAGTTCTTATGACTTTGCATCGTACCTCTAATACTTGTATGACTAATGATCTACTGGTTTTATCATGAAACTGCAAGTGGGTAACTCCTCACTGGAATTATACAGGGCACATGCATGGCATCATAGTTGTACAAATGGCAATTCAGATTATCTACAAACAGGCATCAATTCAATCACAAAAAATCTGAGTACAAAATAATCGTAATTAAGTAAATCTACCACATACTCCACGCACCCCTAAAAAAAGCCAACACAGTTTTATGTATAATAATATGAAATAAAAGACACTGTAGGGTGATCAACGAAAACATGACTTGAGCAGGATTCGAACCCGCGATCTTCGGAATAATGTACAGGTGCTATACTAACTGAGCTATCCAGCCCTACTTTGGCGGAGTCCCAAATTGTCAATTATCTTTGTTCGTTTGCAAAGACTTAAATTAATCCAGCTCTCCCCTCATTCGATGAAAACAAAACAATTAAGTAAAATACTGAACATTCACATCGTTGCTTAAAAACAGACAAACGGGCGAAACTTTAACACATAACTGAAGTTTTGTCATAATGTCTATCTATTGTTTCCCTAAGCCCCGCCCTTAAAGGTAATATCATACTTTGGTTTTTGTCAAAGAAATACAGATTCATGGGCAAAAATATCAAGACAGATACAGTCACAGTCATCTGTGAAAATTTCAGTGCCATACGGTGCCCACTTCTTGAGAAAACAGTGAAAAACGGCCACAGTATTTCTGAAGTCTTTTCTCTTTTATTTTTGATATTTTAAAAGACCAAATGTTTTTGGTCGTTGTTTTACTAAATTTCTGGATAAAATACACCATTTCAGGTGGAACAAATTTAATGGTATGTTTCTACCTCCACCATCTTCATACCCTGTAAGTTATAGGTAAATTTGTGAACATTTCTGTTTTGGTGCCTTACCAAAGTATGACACTACCTTTAAAACAGTTCAGCTTTTCCTGCCTCCATTCGTGACATGAAGAAACAATGTCTACTAGTGATTGTTGTACATGTAGTCTTAAGCTCAACCCACAACTGGTTGAAGGGTTTTCACCCCCACCCCAAGTTCCCAACCCCCTTGATTAATATCCGTCTGCTATTCAGCGACCTGATCCTGAGGCGCGTCCCCGGCCGAAGCCTCCTTCCCAGGAGAAGCCTCGTCCGCCATCCTGTCCTGGCCGTTCTCGCTGCTGGGCTCCGCGTCTCTGCGCGGGGAGCTCCCCTTCCCCGGCGAAGAGGCCTCCTGTTTCTGGTCGTCCTGTGAGCGATGACGGGGGCTGGCCGACCGCGAATGCGAACGCGACCTCGAACGCGGACGCGAATGCGACCTCGAACGGGGACGCGAATGCGATCGTGATCTGGACCGCGATCTGGATCGTGACTTGGATCGTGACTTGGATCGTGACTTGGACCTGGTACGGGCAAAAGGAAGACAAACAGATAAAAGGGAGTAGATGAAATTGACTGGAATGTTGCAGTTCTGTAGCTCCTAAACCTGGTAAAGCGCAAAATATCTCCTTCACTACTTTGTATGCATTGTGTCCCACTCTATGTTGGGTGGATGTGTCTGAAAGGCCTCCTCCACATAGCACTACTAGTGCAGGGGACACCCTGGTAGTTTTTTTAGGCCTCCATTCTTGTACTGGGGCCAATTTCACGGCCCTGTTTAGCACAACAAATTTGCTAACCATGAAATTCATGTGATCAGCGAACAACAGCCAAAGAACAATAACAACAAATGGAAATTTGGTTGTTAACCCTGTTTTTATTGAGACAGAAATGTCTTGCTTAGCAAATTTTGTGCTTAGCAGCGCTGTAAAATTTTAGGGGGGCATAGGTGGCAAAGAGCGTTAGGCACTCGCCTCTCACCAATGTGGCCCTGGTTCGATCCCGGCTTGGGTCATATGTGAGTAGAGTCCTATGCTACGAGGGTTTTTCTCCGGGTTCTCCGCTTTTCCTCCCTCCACAAAAAACCAAACACTTTCGATCTTAAGCTGTGCTTCGTGATCATTATGGGTTGATGTGGCTGGCTGCCAATGGGCGCCCATGAAAGCCTGCTACTCGGTCACGTGTAGCACAATCCTTCATAATTCATATTGTAATTGCTGGGAACCTCTGAAAAACCGAGCAGGTAAACCCAGGGTAAACAAGCAATAAATAAACTAAAAATAAAATTGGCCCCAGCAGAAACAAAATTGAATTGCTAGTTTTTTGGGGGGTTTCTCCCGCTCATCAAAGAACTGACCTTTCGTGACGGTCCCTTGAGCAGCTGCGAGACTTCCTGTCGCGAGAACTTGATCTGGAATGATGGCGATCGCGGGACCTAGATCTGGAGCGTGATCGTGACCGTCGGTCGTGAGATCGCGAGCGTCGGTCGTGAGATCGCGACCTGCGCTTACGGCCCCGGGATCGGGATCTCGACCGTCGACTCGAGCGGCGACTGGAAAACAAACAAAACAAACAAATGAAATTCATTTTGCTCTTAAGTTCGGCTTAAGCGTTTTTACATATACCGCATGTGACCAAGTTTGACCAAGTCTTTTGTGGTCAGGCATCCTCCAATGAAAGACTTTGGAGAACCGGTCTTCAAGTCAACGTGTGCATGCTCACAATGGGAGACTTTTGGAACTCAGTCGGTCTTGAGTCAACAGCGCACGCGCAAACCATGCTTGCGCAGTTGTGAGCATGCGTGCGTGCGCTGTTGACTCAAGACCGACTCTCCAAAAGTCTCCCATTGCGCAAGCATGGTTTGTGCGTGCGCTGTTGACTCAAGACCGGTTCTCCAAATCTCCCATTGGTCAATGGGCACAGTTTGATCGACAGGCCGGAAGGGTCCATTAAGGTCAAGATAAGACACATTATCCAGCCTGAGGAATGCCTGAAGTTAAGAACTTACTGCCTACGTCCCAAACTCCGACTTCTGGACCTGCTGCGACGGTTTCTCCGGGGAGGGGATGCGTATCTAGGCAAAGAAATGGTAACCATGCATGAATTACAATGTGGTTGTGGTTAACGGCAGCCAATATTTATTTCTTTTTAGTAATAAAAGGACGGACAAACGGAGCGTGTGTAGGAGGCTATCAGAGAGAGTTATTCACCAGACTGACACTAGAGGAAGATACATGTAGCTGCTTTTTTAAGGTTCTGTGCTCTAACAACTGGACAAGTTCCTAGCCCATACCATCCTGAATCTGCCATGGAGTTCATTACTAGAGGTTTACAAAACAGAGGCTCAGGCTCCGGCTCAGTCATCCGAATGCTGATAATATAGGTTGTGGTTTTTCATTGAAGCTGAAGCTCTGTTTTCCTTTTCAAACCAAATCTACTTCCGAACCGCAGTGAAAAGCCTCTATTTTGATACCCGTCATTTTAGAATGGATTCACGAAATGGAGCCTGAGCCTGAGCCTCTGTTACCCCCGACCATCCTGTTTCTGCCAAGGAGTTCTGTCCACTACTATGGGGTTTACATAATAGAGGCTCAGGCTCCGGCTCAGTCATCTAAATGCTGAAAAGGATGTGGCTTTTCATTGAAGCTGAAGCTGTTTTCAATTTCCTTTTCAAACCAGAGAATCTACTTCCAAACTGCAGCCAAAAGCTAGTCTATTTTGATAGTGGATTCATGAAATGGAGCTGGAGAGAGAGCCAGAGGCTGATCCTGAGCCTCTGTTTCGTACCCCCCCCCCCCCCCCCCTCCCAAATTCATCAGGATTTTTTTAGTTTCTCATGAACATCAAGTCACTACAGTGTCGGAACTAGTAAAACGACGGGATCATCGTTCCTTTAAAGTTTTTAGAGCAATTTAAACATCAATGCTCGGTTTGTTTCGTACACAAAAACCAGGAGCCAAGGATGATGTTCGGTACAGCCCAATGTTCAGTATATCAGTGTTTGTTATAGCAGCATTCTACTGTATTACATGGGAGTTAAGCCCTTTTCACACGACGCCAAAAACATTCTCAACCATTGAGACATTCTCTCATGGTAGCAAAATCTTACAAAAGTGTAATCGTGTGAAAGGACACCAAATGCTTGAGAGTGACCGACGTCCCAAGGTGAATCCTTGAAAGATTTTGACCGAGGTCTAGACCTACGACAACATTTCTCAAGGGTCCCTTGCGAAGTGCTTTGCAATGCGCATGCGTGTGTTTTCTATGTTTTTCATGGCCTTTGCAGACCGGGCGCGCTTCACGCGCAACTTCAGCGTCTTGATGGTACTAGCAGCGTTTACCTTCATAAATGCATAGTTTATCGATAACCTGCGTTCCGTCTCAAGGGAGGCTTGCAAAATGTTACACTGTGCCGTGTGAAAGGACGCAAAAACTGCCGTTTTGTAAGATTTCGCAACCATGAGAAAATGTCTCAATGGTTGAGAGTTTTTTCTAAGCGTCGTGTGAAAAGGACTTTAGAGCTGGCAAAACTTGGCCTTCGTCCTTGGGATGTGGCTTGGGGAAATGGCACAATGTTCAGTCCTGACAGACTCAGGAGGGTTAGAGGTAATGCCTACAGGCAAAAAAAACTACCGTACATGTTATAATGCCTACAGGAACATTTGACAGAGCCGTGTGGCAACTACGACAAGCCCCATCGTGCAATTTACCTCATGCATGTTCAAGACCTGCTTCGCAAGAAATCGAAACCTTACATGTACTCCATCTTGTCCTACGTACTGTAAACACAGAATTGATCAAGCCTTCAAGTTTCAAATCTGAAAGACCGGGGGCCAATTTCACGGCGCTGCTAAGCACAAAAATTTGCTTAGCACAAAAATGTCTTGCCCAATAAAACAAGCCACAGTTAAAAATTCCATTTGATATTCATGGTCAGTAAACAAAAGCCAAAGAACAATCACAAGTGATACACAACACATGGATATTTGGTTGTTAACCCTGTTTTTATGAAGACTGAAATGTCATGCTTAGCAAATTTTTGTGCTTAGCAGCGCTGTGAAATTGGCCCCTGTGCATTATCAATGTACCCGTCAGTGCAAGTGCAGGCAGCAACATCATCAAGTTTGCTCTGACTTCAAAGAACTACCCCAAGTTCATCAGATGACACACACACTGTACAATTGGACATTGTCCCCCTTATTTGCAGGCACTGGACCGTATACAATGTACGCTACGTTTTCAAAAGTTTTTTTGCAGAAAGACTGACAGTTTGCACCAGAAAAAAAAACAGGTCAACACAATGTGAGTCATTGTTCACGACCATTCTTTTGAAACCCTTTAAAGGTAATATCATACTTTGGTTTTTGTCAGAGAAATACAGATTCATGGGCAAAAATATCAAGACAGATACAGTAACAGTCATCTGTGAAAATTTCAGTTCCATACGGTGCCCCCTTTTTGAGAAAACATTGAAAAACGGCCACAGTATTTCTGAAGTCTTTTCTCTTTTATTTTTGATCTCCTAAAAGATCAAAAAGATTTTCGGTCGTTGTTTGACTAATTTCTGGATAAATACACCATTTCAGGTGGACAAATTGTAACGGTATGTTTCTACCACCATCTTCATACCCTGTAAGTTATACGTAAATCTGTGCACATTTCTGTTTTGGTTTCTTACCAAAGTATGATACTACCTTTAATAACCCCTTCATCAAGATTTAGGACAGCGGATCATTTCATGGTTCCACTTTGTAGCTCAGCATTTCTGTATTCATGACCCTCTTTCTCCACTGATACTGGTCTAGTGCCAAATCCATTCAAGGGGATCTTGTAAGCACATCATTTTCAGTAAGCGCCAATTCTAAGCTTAAATGGTAAGCAGAGCCACTATAAAGATGAGCCCGATTCATCCAAAAGTGGATCAATTGAGTCTAATTTTCGAGTTCAGAATTTGAGGGAATGCACCGAAGCTAATCATTTAAGTTAAACAGTACCTACCCCAATTAACAACTAACTTATTATCATGATTAGTGTTAATGTCCACTACTACCTAGGGCCTTTCTCAAAGCTCAGCTCCGGCTCTGGCTGCGGCTTCGTCTCTGTTTTCATACGCTGAAAATATAGGTTGTGGCTTTTCATTGAAGCTGAAGCTCTGTTGTCCTTTTCAAACCAGAGAATCTACTTCCTAACATGGACGTCATATTAAAAAATCTGGACTGGCAATACACCCCTTGAGCCCACAATGGTCGCTGAAACCACAAGTATCCATCTTGGAGGGCCAAATACAAAGGTAATGCAAAGAAGCGCTAACCGTTGTTAGTTAAATCCGTCTGCCAACAATAGTTACCGTATTGTATCTGGCACGGTAAGATGGCCACCGGTGGCTTCAGTTGATACAAAAGCATTGCAAGTCCAGATTTTTTTATATGACGTCAGTGCTTCCTAACTGCAGCAAAAAGCCTCTATTTTGATACATGGAATTTTGAAATGGATTTACGAAATGGAGGTGGAGGTGGAGCCGGAGCCAGAGCCAGAGCCGGGCTTTGAGAAAGGCCCCTTAAGTATGCTAAATCTTTGCATACAGCTACATGTACACTTAGTGTCAGTCTAGGGCCTACAGTGTTAGTACTTAAGTAACTTACTAACTTCAAAAAAATCTTGTCATTCTGCCATTTTGGCCCAGGACCAAACATGATGAAATTCAACAATTTTAAACACAAATGTATGACACTAACCACCACCACAGCTTCGCAAGGTTGCGAGGAAATGTGGAGAAATTGTCGACAACTACCAAAGGTGAATAGAGTGCGCTGCTGCGTTGCTCAAATTTCCGGTGTAAATTTGACAGATTTGAGGCGGTTTTTCTGCGATGTTGGGCGGATGTGGTGGGTGCATGGTTGGTTGGTTGGGATGTCCCATTAACGGTAACGGACGGACCAACTGCCCGATTGATCCCGTAAACGGCTGCCAGCCAGCAGCGATGGCCTGGTCGGCCTGGGGCGGTGATCGACCCATACCGGCTGCTAAGCATGCTGGGGTTGGCAACCCAGTATCAAAGGTAGTTGGTTGATGATGTTGTTGGTTGAGTTGGTTGAGTTGGTTGAGTTGAGTTGTTTGGGTCAGAGTAGTAGGCCGGGTGTCGATTGGACAAGAGTGGTCACGTGACGGTGAGAATGGGAGATGATTGGTTGAGTTGGTTGGTGACATTTTTTCCTGTGGGGGTCAGCAGATTGATTAAGATCCATGTTTTAAAAAAATGCATTTCTGGAAGACAATGATTCTGCTCACTCTTTGGGAGAAACAATCTCAAATTCAAACACACACACATTACACAGTGACCAAGAAAAAGAAAAAACACATTCGGCAAAAACCCGTTCCTTAATTCAAAGATAATTATGCTTGGTTTAAAAGGCAATGAACACAGACATCAAAATAGACATGAAATGCAAGGAAGACTCAGAATCCATCGCCCCCCCAAACAAAAATTAGAAATCAGTCTCAATTTCATCCAAGGAGGTTTAAGAAACCGATTGTGACTATCAAAAAGGAATCAGATCTATGTAATTAATTTACACTGTAATAATTATGACAACAGCAACTGTTTCAAAAGAAAAACAAAAATTGGTTCAAACAAACTTTGTTCAAGAAAGGTTTGAGGCCTTGCATGGTGACAATTTGCATGTGGATCTTCTTGAGGACACACCATGTAAGAATCGTTCGTACTTTTGCAATTCTATTTCGGTCGCGCACTTCTCGTAAGGTCTCTACGTTGCGACTAGCTTGCTCTAGTCTCCTGATGAGGACTAGAGCAGGTTAGTTGAAACGTTGGGACCTTATATGCAGGCAGGCAACTTGGACTTAAAAAAAAGAGGAAATTCCAATCTTTACCATATTTTGTACAGTGTTTTTCACTTTGCAATGGCATAAGAGTGAAGTGAAAAAAAGAGGAATTCAGCTGATCCGAGGAAAAGTTGCACGCCTGTATATGAGAAGTGCGAACGAAATAGAAGTACGAAAGTACGAATGATTCCTACATGGTGTAGGAACCGATCCACAAAGCTTTGTTCAGTCTAAACAAAATCGGAGACCAAATGTGAAATTGAGCAGGCTCTGCCTTGTATACAGACCTGTTACGTTCTGGTGTGAATGGAACAAGATAGTGATAAGGGTTGTGGGTTTAAAGGTAATATCATACTTTAGTTTTTATCAAAGAAATACAGATTCATGGGCAAAAATATCAAGACAGATACATTAACAGTCATCTGTGAAAATTGCAGTCCCAAATGGTGCCCACTTTTTGAGAAAAGAGTGGAAAAAAGCCGCAGTATTTCTTAAGTCTTTTCTCTTTTATTTTTGGTTGTTGTTTTATGAATTGCTGGATGAATACACCATTTCAGGCGGAAAAATTTGAACGGCATGTTTCTACCACCACCATCTTCATACCCTGTAAGTTATACGTAAATCTGTGAACATTTCTGTTTTGCTTTCTTAATACCAAAGTATGATACTACATTTTAAATGGTTACTATTTAGGGGGTTCTGTACATGAAATTTTGTAGGGGATGTCAAGAACAGGATTTGTAGAGATGAGATTCGATGCTTACCGTCCTCCTCCTCCGTATCTGGATCGGCTGGGCCCACCGCCTCCTCCTCTGTGTCCCCGTCCTCCGGATTGCTTGCTCTTGGCCAACTCCACCCTCACACGCTTCTTGCATATCCTCCTGTTGGGCAAACGAAGGGACTCCAAATAAACCCCAAAGGCCAACAAAAGTTGATTACTAAATTCTCGTCAGTGCCCGTATGTGATTTTGGCCCCACAACAAAAAATTTCATTACATGCCAAAATTTCATTTACATGGATATCATACAAAATGTGTTTTGAGAAAATCCTGCGAACTACTCCCAAGCTAATACAAAGGAACAAAAGGCCGGAGTTAGTCCTTCTCTTCTCAACTCAATAGAACTGATAATATTGGCAACAACTACTAACTAACATTTCTGGGTGAATTTATAGCCTAAATCTGTTTAGAAACTGTGTATGGTTTCAATTTTCCTTGATGAAAATTAATGATTAATGAATCTATTGAAAAACCTTGAGCACCAAAATTTGATAAATGGCTGATGAGTAAGGTGACCATATTTTGTTGAGATGATCCGGGGACAGTGATCCGTTTCCTGGGGGAGGGGTATAATTTTGAAAATGTTTTGAATCCAGATGGTGCCTTTATACATGCAAAATGGTGGCATCTATGGACATCTTGTCCAGTTGACATGAGTGGGTTACATACTTACATGTCTAAGGCGGTTGTCTTCGCATACTTCTCTGAAGAATGCATCTTCTTCAGCACAGCATTTGTGTTCAGTTTTTTTTTTAGGACAATTAGAATTTTCGGGGGCATTTGGTCGTATCGGGGACATTTTGGGGGTAATTTTTCACCAGGGACGATCCTGTCAAATCGGGGATTGTCCCCGGAAATCGGGGACGTCTGGTCACCTTACTGATGAGAAACTAGTAATCAACTTTCTTTGGCTTAACCCTAGCAGGCTAGCACACCAGACAAGAGCCGCTTACCACACATAATAAGCACAGTCTCCATAAGGGGAACACTGTGGTGTATTGTGGTACTCGGGATTTCACAATTAACCACAGAATAAAAACAATAAGAGGTAAATTGTGGTATGCAGATGGGTTAGGGATAATCACCTGCACGAGTCCACTTTTACAGAACTCTGAGAAGTAAATGGGCCGTGGCTGACTTAAGCCCTGTCTGCACCGACTGGACTTTTTTGGGGCAAAGTTACCAATATGCTGGGTACTTTACCCATTTTAAGTCCAGTGCGGACGTCTCAGGAAGTATTCCTCTCAGTTACTTTTCCCGACCCGCGCAGGCAATTCTAACTTCTGCCCAGGACAAATTCCCGAGACGATTTACCCGAGACAAAAAGTCCAGTGTGGACAGTCCGAGTCTGGTAACCTCACAAGCCTAGAATTGACTGCTCGGTAATTCTTCCGCGGTTGCACGGTTAAGTTACCCGAGTCAAAAGTCCAAGTGTGGACACCGGTATTATTTGTCCATTTTACACATCGGCTCAGTGAAACCACTGGAAAAAAAAATCCAATTCCTGAGTGTGGACATGGCCTTTGGATCAATGGAGTCACAGCCTGAAATCAACCCACGTTTTTCTGCAATTCTAAGGGCGTTTACAAAACGGAAGCCCAGGCTCCGGCTCCATTTCGTGAATCCATTCTGAAATAGCGGATCAAAATAGAGGCTTTTGGCTGCGGTTCAGAAGTACATTCTCTGACAGTTTGAAAAGGAAAACAGAGCTTCAGCGTCAACGAAAAACAACAACCTATATTTCTAGCATATGGATGACAGAGCTGGAGCCTGAGCCTGAGCCCGAGCCTCCGTTTCGTAAACGCCCTTAGTTACCTTCCGTCCAGGCCTCGGACAGCGTCTTGCGCATCCCGTGCATCTTGAAATTCCACATAGGCAAAGCCCGGAGGATTTCTGGCCACCCAGACATTGACAATGGGCCCGTAGTTCTCAAACGCCCTCTCTAGTTCATGCTTTGCAGCTCCGGATCCAAGGTCCCCGACGTAGACTTTGCAATCTAAAGGACCCGAGTCACGCCAATGGGACATTTTTGAAGTGAAAAGCACTGCAGGAGGAATATAAATAATGACAATTCAAAAATGCAATGATTATGATAAGTATTACTAGGCCTAGGCATTTTGGCATTGTGCCAAAAGTTACCAATGTTCAAATTGAACAAAAATGAGTACCCGGTAGGCCTAAGACATGTTGGAAATGGGAAGATTTCCACGCAAAGACATTAAAATCATCCATAAACCCTATTGTCCATCGGTTATTTCAACAGGGGGCGCTCCTTTAAAAGGGTGCATCCACTATTCTCGACGTGCACGTGTTGGCCCCTTTACCACCCCAAGATGCAATGCGTTGTTGTGGGATATCGCGATCAGCAATACACCGATCCGACGCCGCGAACATGGAGGTAAAAAACACCTGCCATTACTGGTGTGCCATGTCCCCATCCGTATTTTGTCCGCACTCTATACATAATTGCAGGGTGTACATCCCATGAATAGGGCACGTACACACCCTGCAGTATCTAGTGCGGCGCAGCTTAAATATTTTGTTGCTGGACAACAACAGGGACACACCAGTAATGGCGGGTGTTTTTTACCTCCATGGATGGTTGCGCCATTGGATCGATGTATAAGTATAAGGTTATGACTTAGAGTTTTTCTTGGTGATTGTACAGTTCGGGACCACCCTATTTTGCCGGTAAGTGTTTTCTGTTTGGCTGGTAATGACGTCATCTTCATACCTCAGCTCAGATAATCATGGCGTCCATCAAGCGTGTTATGTGTCGGCGACGACATTTCTAGTTTCGAAGATGTTGAACGTGCTATTTCCAACTTCGAGAGGCAGCAAAAAATAAGCTACTGGAAACGAGACACCCGCACGCTGGCTGCAGCTGCCAAAGTAACGTCAAGGGCAATATATGCTTGCGTGAAAGGCGGCAAAAAGTACCGCTCCAGGCGAACGGGCCAGAGACCAAATCAGCGGTGAGTTCCCGCACGCGTTGCCGGCAACAAATACGTCACGGGTAGCGACCAATCAGAAAACACTTAGGCCTACCGGCAAAATAGCGTTTGGGAACTTTTGCCGTCGCTGGCAAAATATCCCCTGGCTGCCTAACGTTGTTTTATTACACGCAGGAAAGTTCTGTTACACATGCTATGCAAAAACAACAGGAGGGTTCCGAATTTACAATCGCCAGTCTTACTCTTTGAAGTTTG
Source organism: Astropecten irregularis (assembly GCA_963971285.1). Taxonomy (NCBI): domain Eukaryota; kingdom Metazoa; phylum Echinodermata; class Asteroidea; order Paxillosida; family Astropectinidae; genus Astropecten; species Astropecten irregularis. The sequence goes on along the minus strand of OZ020251.1, from coordinate 13,409,893 downwards.
AGTGTTGTCTGTCAATATATCATTATCAAGGACAAGGAAATAACACAAACAAACAGTAAAACACTGAAACAGTTGATAAATTTGCACGACGGGTTAGGTCTAACGTTAAATAAAACAATTCGTCTCAAGACAATAATTGTCCAGTTACACAAGATTTTAGCTTTTTTCACTTCACTTGTTCTCCTCACTAATTTCCTCGTGAATTTGGTTAAACAATAATTTTATAATTATGTGCAAATTGGCTCTTTTTATACGTACCTTTTGCAAATGTGTGGATCCCACTCGTCAAGACATGCAAGATGGCTGACGAAAAGCAGACTACTGTTTTCAGTAAACGTGTTTCAAGGCTGATTCTCTATCATACGAAATGACACAGACCTTTTCTCCCTCTTTGTTAGATTCTCTCATCAATCATGATATCATTAAATTATCATTATCATTAAATAATGCACTTTATATTCATAATTTGATGGAAAACAAGATTTTACTGGGTGATTTAAACAGTTTATTATTACGAAATAATATTCCTTGTTCACACTGGCAACAATGAACGACTTGATACGAGTCTATATATACAACACCACTGGACCTACGCAGCGTAATGTGCCCATTGTTATCGTGCACCTGACTCAGTACGCACGCGTACTTCAATTAGCGATCTTCATGCCGACGACTGTTTTCAGATTAAACGTATGGCGAAGTGGCTAACAAACATAAAACAAGAAAGATTTAGGCTTTGCATGGTGACAATTGGTATGTGGATCGGTTTGCGGAACTACCATGTAATTATCGTTCGTACTTTCGCACTTCTATATTGTTCGCACTTCTATAGAAGTGCGAAAGTACGAACGATAATTACATGGTGTTTCCGCAAACCGATCCACATAAACATAAAACAGTAACATAATTTTTTGCGGACTGTTCAATCTACAAAACGGGATAATCTGATATATTTATATGAATAAAATGCGTTTAAATTAATCATATACTCATTTGAATGATTAAAAGATAATATCAATGACATTTAGGAATAAACTAAACTTTCATAATGCTGAATTCACTAAAGATTTGAATTTTCAATGAAAAACGTTTTTGCGAAGTATTTAAAAGTTTACCTTTTTTATGAATGGAATAGTCTCAAAAAGAGCAACGCGTCTAGTGTGCCGTGCTGTTCAAAGGTCATCTAGTTCCTTGGTTACAACTTGACACAAAAGCGGCGCCACCATGTCAACAGGTGTTTTGGTTAATTGGCGCAAGGTGTTATTGTGTGGGCATGGTGGATTTAAGAATTATGTGTGTACACTAGGACTTAGGAGATAATCTGAGGTGTGGATTTCTATGATTTCACAGAAGTGGTAGCCGGTTATTGGTGAAATTGCAGGTGGAATTATTGTAGGATTATTTAATAAATTCGTCGGGATTTGTGAATAACAGGTGAGCAAAACTTTTTGACATTTTATTTGGACAAGTAAGCCTATACTGATTAGTTTTTTTTTTAAATTGGACAACTTATAGTTATACTGATTAGTGAAGTTTAGTTTGCCACAAGAATAGTCCAGTCGAGTCCATGGTTATTAAAGGGAGCATATAGGATTTGCAAGGCCTCCAAAATAAAATTATTGAGTTTGAGACAGAAAATGGACTCAACAGTTCGTAAACAGTGCAAACCCGATCGTTCGTCCGAACGATTTTTGGAACAAACTTTAAGTAAACTATTCTTCATGTTTTATAAGAAAAATCGAGTCGGATTTTCGCTATTTTCTCGTGACTCAGATGTCCGATTGAGCTCAAATGTTCACAAGTTTATTATTCCATGTACATGTTTGATCAGACAAAGTATGAGTGCAGTCCTGTGACCTTTACCAATCATGTAATTGTACCTTTAAAAAGGCTGCTTCATCGATGTTTGTTTTTTGGGTTTTTTTGTCCCATATTGTGGGGGATTGTAAAGTTGGGGACACTGTTCTTATAATAGATTATACTTATAAGGATTACATGTAGACACGTACTAATTAACAAATTCCTCTCGATTACGATGCCAGATTGTCAGGATGAGCGCGCTCGTCTACCCGCCGGCCCCGATGACCCGGCAGCAAGAGAAAGCGGAGCTGCAGCATCTGAACGACCGGGTGCAGAACTACATCAGCAAAGTCCGCAAGATGCGAGAGGAGGCCAACAATGTAAGTCTTCCTGAGCTGAGGCCGGAGTGGAAAACCGGACAGAGAAAAATCAGAGGCCATTTTCCAAGGGCAGGAGGAGTGGTCGGGCAAACAATTCTAATAATGATCATCAAATAACCACAAGGGAAACTGACTGTGACTGGAATAATTTAATTCAGTCAGTTTCCCTTGTGGTTATTTGATGATAATATAGTGAGCATGATCTCACACGTACCGGTACTGTTTCTTAGGTTGCAGCATTGCTAATGCTGCGCGCATCTTAAATGATCTTTGTATGGGATGTAGCAGTACAGGGGCGAAGCTGGTCAACTCGTACGCCGACCAACTCGTACGCCGACCAACTCGTACGCCGACCAACTCGTACGCCGTTTGGTCAACTCGTACGCCAACCAACTCGAACGCCAACCAACTCGTACGCCAGCCAACTCGTACGCCACGTATAATTAAGCCTGTAGTTTGTAAACTCTGGCCGTTTTTTCTTCAGTAGACGATTTTGTCATGTTGTTTTATATTATAAAATAAACGGAAACAAAGGAAACATTCTGTATGTGGAATTGGATTTTGTTTGTGAAAATAAAAGGAAAACATTATAAGCAAAAGTATGTTACGGATAGGATTTTAGGGGAGTGTTGTAAATTGGAAAGGCAGGGCTAGGGATATCCACTCCCTCCAAAGTTTTTACACACTACAAAAAAAAGCTCCCCACTGATCTCACGATCCTCTCACACAGGAGTACCAATCCCATAAAAACCAGTCCCTCAAAAAAGTCATTTATTGCGTTATTACAAACTAGGGTACTATCTATATCATGTATGCCAGTGGCGTACGAGTTGGTCGGCGTACGAGTTGGTTGGCGTACGAGTTGGTTAGCGTACGAGTTGGTCGGCGTACGAGTTGGGTCGTACGAGTTGGTCGGCGTACGAGTTGACCAGCATTCTACAGGGGTATGTGAGTGGTTTTTCCACTTCTGAAGTTCTGACTGCCAAACGAACTTAAGATGATTGACTATCAGGGACACTGCCAATGTAGGGCTGGATAGCTAGAGTGCCAGTACCGTCTTCAAGAGGTCGCTGGTTCGAATCCCTCTCTAGTCAATTTTTCTTTGTTAACTTTTCAATAGCATTAATGCAAATTTATAACTCGCCGACATCCATCCAAAAGCCTCCTGAAAAGGGTCAGCGTAAGGCCGAAAAAACAAATTGTTGTGTTGCCCTCAGCGACCGACCGTAAAATGCCAAAACTTTGGGTCGGGATTTTTTTTTTTTCTCCGAGTCCTAACGTATAAAAACTCACCTTTTTTGACATAAAATGTAAGATTTAGCGGTAAAAAAGCGTGTCTCCTCAAAACGACCCAAGACCGTTGATTTATACGCCCTGGTGACCATACATCCTGTATTTATTCTTAAATAATTGAAAGTCAGCCCCCCCCCAAAAAAAAAAATTGACCGACTGTCCCAAAATTTTAATTCTGCCACTTGAGGGCAACACAACAATTTTGTTTTTCGGCCTAATGAAGCCAAGAGTGAACTTCCCAAGAATTGTAAATAACATAATTATGACAGTCAACATTATCCATCGGACTCAATTTTTAACTGAAGTTTTTTTTTGTTACGCCTAGCTTTGATGATTCCCATTTCGTATTCATCGTAATCATTACTGAATACCATTAAGAAAATATCAACCAATTATCAGTAAGACATTTTGATGTGAATTTTCAGATTGACTCTTCGGCGCTCCTCAACGCCATGAGGGTCTTGGAAGACGAGGTCTCTGCCATCAAAGGGATGTACGAGAAGGAACTGGCCAATGAACGGCGGAAGGTCGAAGACGAGATGGCCGGGAGGAATCAGGCCGAAGTCCAAGCTCACAGAAACAAGCAGGTGGCCAGTGACCTTCAAGACAGGTAGGATGCCAATTCGGTAGGAGCCGGCTTGGTAGTCGTAGCGGTCATCTTGAGATTAGGCTCTGTCAAAGAGATGCATTGACTTCGAAGTGGATTTTAATCTTCCAGACAGTTTTTCTCATGGAGATGTAGGGCCTGTTTGCTTCAGGCACGGGATCAGTGATCCTGCTGCTCTGGATCCCATTTTAGCACATCCAGCATGGGACCAAGGGCCTTCCTCAAAGCTCGGCTCCGGATTAGGCTCAGGCTACGGCACCATTTTGTGAATCCATTCCCAAATAACAGGTAACAAAATAGAGGCTTTTGACTGCAGTTCTGAAGTAGATTCTCTAGTTTGAAAAGGAAAACAGAGCTTTAGCTTCAATGAAAAATCACAACCTTTACTTTCAGCATATGGATGTCAGAGCTGGAGCTTGAGCCTGAGCTTGAGCCTGAGTCTGAGCATAATCTTGAGCCTGAGAATGAGCTTGAGCCTGAGCCTCTGTTGTTAAACGCCTTTTAGGACTTACAGACCATATACTTTTCTGTCTGTGTCAAGCTAACAACACCAGCTTTAAAAAAATTAAAACCAAGTCTTATTACCATAAAGACAAGTGTGTGCTCACTAATAAGACTCATGCTAATACAACCCCTCCTGTTCACTCTGATCTGTCGTTTCTATCCCGAAGGTTATCCGTGGAAAACCAGCGTTCTCGAGCCCTGTCGGACGAAATCGCCGCCCTGCAGCGACTGTGCAGTCAGAAGGACGGCGACCTCCAGCAGGCTCGAGTCAAAGGCGAGGATTTGACCCGGAAACTGAGAGACGTGGAGGACGATCATGCTTCATTGCAGCACCACGCCGCAGACACGCAGAGAAAGTACGTATTCATTCAAGATGCTGTTTCATTTTACCCAAGGAATGTATAAACCGATGCGACAGCACGACCATGGAGGTAGGATTGCAGCGGTGTCCCCGCTTGCCTTTTGTCCAGCAACAAAGGAATTTACACTTCGTCGCACTCTATAATTGCAGGGTTTATGTCCCCTGATTGACAATACACTCTGCAGTACAGAGTGCGACAGAGCGTAAATTCTTTTGTTGCCAAAGTCGGGTGGGGACGCCGCAGTAATGGCGGATGGTGTGTCGCGCTGTCGGATCATCATCATTTCTCTCTGTGCCAGAAGGCACACAAGGCCAAGACATCATTCCTCCACTGAGTTCGGTCTGCAGCAGCACAACGTGCTGAGTTCCACGTGCTCCAGCCTGCGCCGTTCCGCTCCACCTCCACCATTCGCCGCCAAGTTGTTTTTGGGCGGCCCCGTTTCCGTCTTCCTTCAGGTGTCCACCCAAGGGCCACAGCACAGTCATCGCTCCTGTCCTTTCTCAAGACATGACCATCCATCTCCTTCTTCTCACCTCCTCGCTGATCTTGTCTGCCCCTGCCATCTCTAGAACTGTTTTATTGGAGACATGTTGCTGCCATCGAATCTTGAAAATTCTCCTCAGGCACTTGGTCTGGAAGATGTCCAGTTTCTCTTCCTCTCCCTTTGTCAGTTTCCAGGTCTCACACACATAGAGTAGGACTGACAAGACCAGGTTCCTGTAGAGCGAAGCTTTGGTCTTTTCGCTGATGTCGCTGGCTTGCCAGATGCTTGATAGCCGCTTCATCTGTGTACTGGCCAAGGCTACTCTCACCTTGACATCTGCTGTGCCTCCACCATCCTTTGTGACATTTGCGCCCAGATAAGTTAAGCTGTCGGATCGGTGTATATTAACCACTTTCTAGCGCTTTGCATCTATCCACCAACCTCCCAGCTTCATCCCTTGCTCCTCTGAAGTTCCATCACTAACGGTCTTCTCTTCTTCCATCAGGTTGGATCAGGAGACGGCACTGAGACTTGAGGCGCAAGACGTCCAGCAATCTCTACGGAACAAGATTGCCTTTCAAGATCAGCTCCATGGTCAGGTGAGATTCGATTTTAACCTTTTTTGGAGTTTGGATCCGTGCCATTGAATTTTCTGCAGTGCCACTGTCTTCATTATGGTTTGATAATTAATGGCAGTTTTGTCTTGAATTATTAGTGGATGTTGACAGAGAGCAGGCTCTTTATGGTGTTTGACAGCCTGACTTCGCTTGCTTCTAAGACGTGTGTTGGATTTTAGAGAGATTGTTTGATAGCAGAGATACTTCCTTGGGGTTAATTTTATGGAATTTTGTCAAACATAGGAGCTGAACGAGAGCCGCAATCGGCTAGATGAGAAGGCCAATCACATCCTGCAACTGGAGGCCAAGATCCGTGAGCTCAGCAAGCCCGACAACACCCTCCATGAGGCCTTACAGAGGGTCAGGGACGCCGCTGCAGCAGAGCTGCTCAAATACAAGGAGGAATCCGAGGCTACGTACCAGAAGAACGTAAGTTTCAAACTTTGCACGAGTAAATTTGAAGTCAGTTTCAGAGTCCAGTTTCAGAGTATTTGTTAAATGAAAAATGTGAGAAGCACAAGTATATTGAGTGACTGTTGTATTTAAGAACAGGCGAGTATTAAACTTTGAATAAAATGTGAATTATTTTGCTCCTAAAATGAATTAATTTTTGATAAAGAGAGTGCTGAATATGAAATAAAATTTGAGTTTTTAAAAGTAAAATGTGACTATGTGTAATTAATATGACTCTGCAAATATTAAAGCTTTGATAAATGTCTAGTCTAACAAGTACTACACCTTTTATACAGATCGAGCAATTCTAATGTCTTTAAAGTGTCAAATAATAATCAAATAATATGTTGGTATGAGTTCCGCATTCCCCAATTTGTAGCTCATATATATGAATCAGGCTGTTGATACTGTAGTTAACTGTGCAATTTGTGAAATTATGTGTGTTTTCATTTAGCATTTTGTATTGCAGCCATGTCTTGTTTGTTTTATTAAGGTACAGTACGTAGTACATAATTTGGTAGCAGAAATCTTCACAGATTTACCTATAACTTACAGGGTATAAAGATGGTGATGGTAGAAACTTACCATGCTTGCTGTTTTCTTTGAGGAAACCGTAAAACCAATGACCAAAATCAGTTCTGATAAAAAATAATGGCGAAAAGACTTTTTACTGTTTTCTCAAAAAGTGGGCACAAATTTTCACAGATGACTGTTACTGTATCTTCCTTGATATTTTTGCCCTCGAATCTGCATTTCTATGTCAAAAACCAAAGTATGATACGTGTATTTTTACCTTTAATTGTTTTGTAGTTGCAAGAGTTACGAGATCAGATGGACCGTGATGCAGATAACATTGACAAGCTGTCAGCCAGCAACAAGCAGTTGGCTTTGCAGATTGAGGACCTCAAGAACCAGATCCACTCACTTCAGACCAAGGTATGAAACTTGGAGATAATAATAATAATTATAAATACTTAAAAAAACGCTTTCCATGTCGAAGACATCACAAAGCGCTGTACAGTTAAAAACATCTACAAATTATGAGCAATTATACAGAGGTATTAAAAAGTAGGTAAAAATATTTAAACACACATAAAGTTTATAACAAATAAAGTTTTTAAAAAGTGATTCTTAAAAAGATGAGTTTTTAAGTTAGTTTTAAAAGAAACAAACGTTTTAACACATTTAATTGTAATTGGAAGCATATTCCACAAACGAGGAGCATAAACTGAAAAAGAGCGATCACCATAGTACTTAGTATTGGCCAGTGGCTGTTGCAAAAATACCACACCAGAGGTTGTGGAGCGTATAGAGTGTGTAAATTTTGTCTTGTATTAATGAGTTCGCAAAGCATCCCCGAGATCCGGGGGAGAGCAATTTTGGGTAGAGGAGGGATTTTGAAAACAGGGGTGCGTTCCGCTTGCGCGAACATGTCTCAACGTTTGCGGCAACGTTTGCGTACAACCGGAACCGATTGTGAGCGCGCGTGGAACACAACCGTAAAATGGCGGTGTCCAGTCGTAACCAAGATGGCGTCGAATGCCTGCAGCGTCCAAAATAATTGATGAAATTTCTGATAGTACTTGTACTGCAGCATATCCTCAAGTACCAATTATCTATGGTGCAATTTGTGAAGTTCTTGATAAATTTTCAATCTTAAAAACTGCAGTTTTTACTTTCGTCACAAAAAAAATTACGTCGTCTGCTTACCGTTCTGCCATCTTGGTAATATCGACCATTTTTAAATGACACGCGAACATTCGCGAACATCTCAGAAATATGTTCGCCGACTGTTGCTAACACCCGCCAACGTTAGCGGCGCACAAGTCGTTCCACCCGAAATTGTTTGCAAACGTTGGGAAACGGTGGCAACGTTCGCGCAAGCAGAACGCACCCCTGATGTTGTAATGTTGTATAACATTTGGAGACAATGAAAAGTTTTCATTGAAGGCATGATACGTACTATGTCTTTTTGAATGTGTGGTGACTGTATATATCCAATACCGCTGATTTCAATGAGTTAAAAGTTAAAAGGTACATGTACTATCATACTTTGGTAGGAAACCAAAATAAACATCTTCAAAGATTTACCTCATGATTAACTTATTACAGGGTATAAAGATCGACCTGGTACAAATATACCGTTACAATTTGTCGGACTGAAATGCTGTATTTTTCCAGAAATGAGTAAAACAAAAGACTGAAAACAGTTTTGATCTCCGAGATCAAAACCTCACAAAAGGTCACAATTACATCACCTCACAATTTTGCGTAACAATTGACCAATTGTAATGGTTTTTCGCTGTTTTCTATTGTTTCCAAATAATCAGTTGAGCTCAAAAGACTACAGGTTTGTTTTTAGTCCATGACAGATCAAATTATTAACAGACTGCAGCTGTTCTATCAACTTGACCAAAGTATGATATACCTTTCACATAAGTGACAGATGGAAGTATAGTGATATTTGATTAGGGCGCCCTCTGTTGATCCTGATGTTGTGAGGAGAAGTTGCCAGAATATCTACTACACAACTGTTTCATGTTCATTCCTCTAAAATCCTGTTTTTTTCCACCAGTTTATATCGCTCCGGGTCATGCAACAGTAGTATATTCCCCTTGGCAGTTTGTTTATTTGACCGCCTCATATTTATGCACAACTCTTATACAGCTTGTATCCACGGAGCAGCAGAATCGCAACCTGACCGACCAGCTGAGCCAGGAGAGAGAGGGGTCTGCGGCTCACGTGAGGGCCCTAGAGAACAAGCTCTGCGACATGCAGGATAGCCTGGTGCAGAAGATGCGGGAGATCACCTTGGCAACGGATGCTAAGCAACCCGTCCGGGCGGAGCTTGAGTCTCTGAGGGCGCTCGTGGAGGAGGAGGAGAGAAAGTAAGGAGATATGACTCTGAGAAGAGAACGCGGGAGTGGGGGAAAGCACCTCATGTACTACTCAAATACCACATTATAATGCCATGGCCTTACTCGTGGCAATTTGTACCAGCAACTTTTGGTTTTCTTATTGTAATAATTATAATAATAATATGAAATTTTATAGTGCGCTTTTTCGACAAAAGTGATCAAAGGCGCATTAGTGTAGGTGAACGGCACGCCTAGTCAGGCTGCTTTTTTTATTTTTCCTAGTATGGCATAGTGATAGGGTTACCAACACCATGACCACCAAATGAATCATGTTCTTTTTATGCTGTTTCTTTTGCTCCACTTTTTAGATTTTTTTATTGCAACTTGCTTCAAGCATTATGCTTTGGGCCACTTTTCACTTAGTGATGTTTTCATCAGGTCCCAGAATCCAAGTTAAAAAAATTAAAAATTACAAAAAACCTTATTAAAGTAAATTTATGAAAGTTAAACAATAACAAGAAAAAGAACAAAATAAGACTGTATTTAAAAGAAAGTTAGATAGGTAGGTCACCATGCCAGTGCCCAAACCGCAGTTCGTGCATCTTGAAATTCAAAGGTACTATCATACTTTGATAGCAAACCGAAAAAGAAATCTTCACAGATTTTGTCTAAACTTACAGGGTTTAATGATGGTGATAGTAAAAACAAACTGTTAAAATTTATCTGTCTAAAATGCTGTAGGCCCTTATTTATCAAGAAAAAAGTGAACCAAATGACCAAAAGTAATTTTGATCTTTTAAAGACAAAAAAATTACAGTGAAAAGATTTACGAAATACTGTGGGCATTTTTCAATGTTTCTTCAAAAAGTTAACATCGTATATGGGACTGGGAATTTCACAGATGACTGTTACTGTGTCTTCCTTGATATTTTTGCCCGTGAAACTGCATTTCTTTGACAAAAACTAAAGTATGAATTTTTACCTTTAAAAATCTCTTGTATTGTTACTTCCAAAGACTTGCGGGCATCACTGGGGACCCTATTCGCAGACCCATGTCCCAGCCTGCATCCCTGCGGTCAAGCATGCCGCTGACCTCCCGGAGCCCGGTCACCGCCAGGTCCACCTCGCCGATGAAAGGATATGACAACACGACCGATGCGACGTCCAGCGTGACTCAGCTCAGCCCAAGAGGTATTTGTCTCAGGGGGTTTACGAAACGGAGGGTTTTTCATTGAGCTGAAGCTCTGTTAGCCTTTTCAAACCAGAGAATCTACTTCCGAACCGTAGCCAAAAGTCTCTATTTTGATACCTTTTAATTTAGAATGGATTCAAAAAATTGATCCGGAGTCAGGGCCTGAGCCTGAGCCTCCATTTCGTAAACTCACTCAGTCATTCTTCCAGATATCTATCAAGGGCGTTCTCATGATTAGCAATGTATGGATGATTGATATTATGGAGTCACTGCAGCCAATTAGTGGTCTTGTGTGTCATACCCAAGATCTTATAGTCAAGCTACGTACTTAATTGTACAAATTGTGGGTTCGAGTCCAGCCATGGGCTAGTGGTGCTTACGTCCTTGGGCAAGACGCTTTGTCACATATTGCTCCTCTTCACCCAGGATTAAATGGGTACCTGTGAGGGTAGAGATGGCTTTGTGCTTGATTAGCCTTTCTACGCCTTACACTTTTAGCAGTCGGGGCTGTATACTCCCCAGGGAGCTGAGATGGTTTCAGGATTGAAAATACAGCCTAATACATACAATACATAATGAATGGCATGCCAGACAATTGGTACTACACTGATAATGAATGTTTTACTATAATTAAACATCAAATCAAGTGTATAGGGGCTGATTTCACGAAGTGCCACAATAATCGATCGTAACTTTACAAATGATAACCCATCATAACCTAAATACGTAGGGTGCAATGCATCATAAGTCCCACGATTGATCGTTAGTAATGGTGAGTTTGGTGAAATTGACCCTCAAGCCTCTTGGATTTGATCATGATCAGCCTTCCCTTCTTATCTCGTTCCTCACTCATCAGCCATGAGGAGGCCAGCATCGGTTCCCGTCAACACCATGGGGCAAGGCAAGGATTACTTTGACTCCATGTTTGGTGATCTGCAGAAGAACTCCACGGTGTATCCTCGACTGCACCCCAAGTCCAGCCCACCAGTCAGGCTAGCATCGACCACCCACGACTACACCACAGCCACGTCAAGGTACTGCCTACATCTAACAATTCCAAGATGATGAAAATAATCATGTCCCATGAAGCCTAATCTCAGAATTCTAAACAATTTCACTGGGATGGAGCAGGCACGGTTTTAGGCACGGCCCCCCCCCCCCCCCCCCCAAATTTTGTCTAGCCCCCCCAAAAAAAAATGCAAGTGAAAAAAAAAATTCTTGAAAATACTGGATTTTTTCAGTTATTAAGCGCCAATGGCATAAAAAACGCGTTGTGTGGGCTATAATGTGCATGTTTTTCGACCCCTAATAAGACATAGCAGAAGCGAGTGTTAGAAGAACCCAAAATATTGGGTCTTCTAGCCCCCCCCCAAAAAAATAATGGGTCTTCTAGCCCCCCCCCAAAATTTTGACTCTAGAACCGCGCCTGACTGGGAGCTATCTTTCAAGAAATATTTGGAGTTAGGAAGCCCCTGATGTGTTTCCATCCTAGCTGCTAGGATGGAAACATGATACGCTCCTAACTCTGAGCATTTTGTTTCAGGTCCTTATTTTTGTTGATGAACAGTTTGCAGCAGTTTATTACTTGTATCGACTTCAAGAAATGTGTTGGAACAATATCAATTAACCATTTATAAAAAAAAACTTGTTAACCTAAACTATTAGTTTGATAGTTAGTCTTTTCAAATAAACCATACTTGAAAATAATTATGGTCAGTTTCCTAGCTTGGAAATATTGGGTAAAGACAAAAATAAAATCTCCATGAAAATAATGTTGGGATAATTTAGCCACGGTCGGGTTGTAACAAGAACAGTTAATTGATTCCATAAATGTTTGTCCAAAAGTTTTGGTTCATTCTTGCTCTTGCTTGGCGCTAAGCTGGATGGACATTTATGATCAGCCATTGGATTTGCTAAATTGTCAAATACGGACACTTGTAATTTGTTCCCTTTCACATTAACACCACAGCACCACAGGCTCGATCAAGATTCTGGAAGTGAACGAAGACGGCCGATTCGTACGTCTGTTCAACACCTCTCCGAGGGAAGACCTAGAGATCGGTGGTTATATGATACAGCAGAACATCGGAGGCCACCCTGTGGCTGTGTATCGGTTCCCACCGAGGACTCGCTTCAGGGCAGGATCTACCATCACGGTAAGGAAAGGCACCATGCCAAAAAGAATTTTATCGGTGCGCTGCAGCGGTCCTCTGCACTGAGTCGGAGGTGGGTGCCCATCTCGACCTGTAGCCTTGACCAAGGCTATGAAGCTGTCCCCGGCGAGCGATCAGCTATAGGAGCTCCCGGCCGAACTGTACAACAACCTCCCCGCACCGTACGTACTGCGTACCGAGCGTATGTACACGCATATGTACAGTATCCGCCCCCAGTTGAGACCGGATCATAGCCTTGACGCAACCGTCAGTCTTTGCTTATGTGTTTCTTTACATTTTCGGCCAATATTGGCCGAAGATTTTTTATGTGCATATAAAAAACGGTATCCAATCAAACTCTGTGATCTTTGACCGGATATGCATATTCATGAGCTTTTCACTGTGTGTAGGCCTACGTGTACACATGACGATAGGACATGTAGGGCCTACAGTCCGTCCGGTACGGCATGTCAGTACATGTACTTTATATATTGTAACATATACAAAACAATGGCGGTGTCGCGGACTCGACTCATTCGTTTATCAGAAGTAAATAGAAGTCTCAACTCTGGCTCTGATAAGTTACAAATTGAGGATTTTCCACCTGAGTAGCGGACTGCCCTTCAGTACTTAATTTCTTGAAGGACACGACGATTTGGTAAATTTTTAAAAACTAATAGCATGTCTAGTAATTTGTGTTTTTGGCCTCCTCATTCTGCCCCAGGTTTGGTCGGCATCCAGCCTCGCCCAGCACAACCCACCGACTGACTTCCTGTGGAAGGAGCAGAACAAGTGGGGCACCGGTCCCGAGTGCACGTCCATCTTATGCAAGCCCAATGGTCAGGTAAGCCTCATTGGAAGCCAGATTATGAGGGATTAAGCACTGGCTAATCTCATCAAGAGATTAGTGATGCTTGGAGTTAGGAGGGCCTGATGCATGTGATTGTGAGACATGGACCTTGACTGGGGGCCTAGGGATGAACAAAGATAATTGACTCTTAGGGACGCCACCAACGTAGGGCTGGATAGCTCAGTTGGAAAGAGCGGCGGTACGGTATTCAGGAGGTCGCTGGTTCGAATTCCACCTCCAGGCCTAGATGACTCAATGTCTTCGGTACTGGGTCTCTGAGGAGGATCCTTGGGTGCCGCTGGTCAGACCATGTGTCTAACGAGAGGTTACTCAGGGAGAGTCAGATGAGACCTATTACCTGCATGATACGTGAGCGCCAAATGCGACTGTACGGTCATGTGGCTAGATCCTAGCTGCCAGGTGTATTCTCCCTTTGAGAGAACCTACTGGTAGGACTCGCCGGATAGGGCGTCTGCATGACACGTGGCTGCATCAGATGGATTTTTTTTTTTGCCGAGATGGGGGATGGGTCGCGTGGCTGCCTGGGGGATGGCCATCAGAAGAACAACGGAGTACCGCTCAAAGGTAGATGCGGCAACGCGCTGTCACGGCGCATGCTCCCACTGATTGATTGAGGCATTTCGCTTTGATTAATTCATTTGGAAATGCATTCGACGATTCTCTTTATTTTAAAATTCATCAGGCTGTTGCCTGGACCACCGCTGCTCACCGCTTCACAAAGACCGCCAAGAGCTACGACGCGGCCAGCGAGAGTTCAGGAAGCCGACCGGACGACTTCCAGGACGAGGACTTTGGCGAATCCCAGCCACACCCAGAGGTAGAGGTTGAGATCGACGGCAGACCAGTCACTGTATTAAAGAGGTACTTACCAGGGGCACTAAGGCCTTGACCAGGGGCACCAAGGCAATGAACAGGGGCACCAGGGCAATGACCAGGGGCACCAGGGCAATGACCAGGGGCACCAGGGCAATGGCCAGGGGCACCAGGGCAATGGCCAGGGACACCAGGGCAATGGCCAGGGACACCAGGGCAATGGCCAGGCTGGGGTACCAGGGCAATGAACAGGGGCACCAGGGCAATGACCAGGGGCACCAGGGCAATGACCAGGGGTACCAGGGCAATGGCCAGGGGCACCAAGGCAATGGCCAGAGGCACCAGGGCAATGACCAGGGGCACCAGGGCAATGACCAGGGGAACTAAGGCCATGACCTGGGGCACAGATGACAATATCCTGGCCGGGCACCAGGACAATGACCGGGGGCACCAGGGCAATGACCAGGGGCACTAAGGCCATGACCTGGGGCGCCGGACAGATGGCAATAACTGGGCACCAAGGGAATTACCTGTCTTACCTTCTGTTTCTGTTTGAAGTTCGTAACCTGATAGGTATAGACAAGTTGTTGGCAATGGTATACGCTAGTTTAAGTTCACTCAGTTGCATTGCAGCCTCAGGTGTGCCAATACGAGAGCGATACTGCTTCCCGCTTTTACGCTAGGCTGCAGGTTCAAGATCTGATGCTCTCTGCTACCTGTGCGCTCTCTAATTTCGATTAGCCATAAGTAGGGAGGACCCTACTTATACACAAAAGGTAGAACCACAACTCTTGCATCAGTTCAACTTCAACGGCATCTTAGGAGTTTATGAGTTGACGCCTCAGCGACAATTTTTCTCTCATTTCCGCAGGGAAAAGGAAGAGCTCCCGTCCCTGTCGCCCCAGAAGCACCCGTCCGGTCAGTACCCAGGGTCACCCACCCATCCCACCACCGGTCAGCCACGGGTCAAGACCATGGGGAACGACAACAGCAGTCTCTGCCGCCAGACGCGGTCGCAGAACTCCAAGCCGGTGCCCGATGTCGTCAGGGGTAAGGGTTAAAACCACTTCATCATATGCGTCACCTTGTGGCAAATGTACTTCACTCAGCGCCAAAGATCACACCAATGTCAAATATTTCTATTTACAATAAACAATAGGTTTTAATTGAATCCGGGCCAAAATCTAACCTAACACTCCCATTTTCTTTGATAAATCTCCCAGCTCCCATATGTCCCGTGTACAAACTACTCACCAGTTGCACACCAAAATGGCGGATCGTATATAATTTGTATGGAGAATGGCGGCCTCCATACCGATTACCACGCGCTCTATGGTCAGTTATCCATCTTGTGCATAGCGCTATATAATCTTTGCTCAGCGCTATAGCCCTAGTAACAATTTTTACCAGAATGCTTTACGCAAACCCTGTTTGCGTAAATGGACCTATCGAAGATAGCCCCAAACGGACCTATCTTCCATAAGGTCCATATTAAACCATGCCACGGTATACCAGTGTAGGAGTGCTAGTAGATAGATAGATAGATAGATAGATAGATAGATAATTTTATTCATCATGAATTCATTACAATAAAAACATGAAATTTGTTTTTCCGGATGTACAAGCTAAAACAAGTTATGATTGAGACTAAAAACACTAAAACCACAAACAAAAGACACTTAAAATTATTATTACTACTGTTAAAATAACATTCACAAATACATTACATTATAGGCCTACCTACATATTACTGAAACACGGGGTAAATAATAATTTGGACATCCAACAATAAAATACCGCTACGGACATAATATATAATAACCTGTTTTTGTTTGGAATAAAATTACATTTTATAATGAAATTGCAAATGAAAACCTCAAATGTTGATAATGGATAAATTCCAATACACCAGCAAAAGAAACTTCAGTACTGTTTCAAATAGCGCTGCGCACTTGCGCTATTAATAGCACCGAACCTCAGACAAACATTACAACGTGGCCATGCAAACGTGTGGTGAGTGGAAGAATGTGTGCGCGTCGCGCGTGGTGTGACGTCATTAGTGCGGAACGCTATTGAGTCAAATTCTAATGGCTAAATTGGTCCCAAATCAGGCAAGGCATATGTGGCTTATTTCATGGCTTATGAATGCCCAGTGTACAGGAATGTTGTACTTTTAAAATCACTTGTATATAACTACTGAAGATACTGACTGTGTCATTTCATTTGTGTGTTGTAGGTGTTCTGTATGCTGGCTCTGGGGTAGGTGCCTCGCGCACCGGTTCTGCCCAGCTGAGAAAACCAATGAGAACGAGTCCAACAAAAGGGGTGAGTACGATACCGGAGAATACAGTGGAATGCCGATATCACGAACACCGCGGGATGCACAACATTTGTTTGGTATAGCAATCGTTCGGTATAGCGATTTTCAGCTGTCGGGGGGTGTTCGGCGACCATTTTTATGAAGCGCGAAGGCAACGTTTTATGAGTGAGCTGTGCGCACCCATGTTTTCCTTGGGGAAATAATACAAGCGGCCAAGCACATTTTACACAAACATTGGGAGTCAAGGATGATGTTCGGTGTGGTCGAATGTTCGGGATAGCGATGTTCATTATATAGGTATTCAACTTTGAAAAAATCTTTAGGTTCATCAGTGGTTGATTTTCACAAAACTGTAAGACAAACAAATGTGAGTGACTATTAGGACACAACCAATATAAAGCTGGATAGCTCATTCAGAAAGAGCCGGGACAGTATTCCGAAGGTTGTTGGTTCGAATCCCGCTCTAATCAGCTAGTCAATTGGGACACAGCCTTAGCCAGTTCGAGACTGTAATATAGACAAGAGCGCCCTCGTGTGATTTGAAACTGATGGAATAATTAATTGTCCGTTGCAGATGAACGGTTCGATCCGCTATGGCGCCCAGCCCAGCCCCTTCATGTCCCCCCACCAGGAGCACTACGCCAACCTGAACTCCATCAATTCTAGTCAGCGAGTCAGCTTCCAGCCGCCCATGCCACGCCCACCTGTCATCTCATCCTGGTGAACATCATATCAGTGCACCTGTAGCAGGACACGCCCCTCGAGTGGTTACATTACGGTAAATGTTGAAGCATTAAGAGATGCCACACCCATTTTTTAAATGAGTCATCGAGGCGCGGTTTCTAAATGTGAGCCTGGAATCGGCATTCTATGCCACGCCCAAAAATGAAACCTGCCACGCCCTAGCTTTGGCGGATACATTCTCATTGCACGTACGAAGGTTTGTCCGAATGCTGTTATACATAGCCTTTCGAAATTTTAATTTTATACTGCTGAAGTTAATTGCCCATTGCGTAAACTGTAGAGGGCGCTATTTATTTCCTAGTTTTGATTGAAGTGTCACTTGAGAATACACAAGGTTTGTTGCTAGAGTCATTGCTTAACACTGCTTACCAGTCTGGCAACCCAATTCTTAGATATCATTATACACAGTATGGAGTCGAGGAACAAGACTTTCCCATCAGGGCCACACATTGTGTTTTTAAGTTTTTTAAACCTCACATTTGTAAATCATTTTGCGACAACATTTTTCACGTTTTATACATCTTTGACTATGCATTCTTTCATACTATGCAGTTTTCCTACATGTACATTCTCCAAACCTGTGCTTTCATTTTATTCAGTAATAATCCCATTCCGGGAGAAAAATTTGTAATTGAAATACATTTATTGACTAAACATATTTCAGCTCCAGAGGGCCTCAGTGTACAGTGTACACAAATTTTATACATGAAATTTTGGCCCTTTTGCAAACCTTGGCTCAGGCTCAGGCTCCGGCTCCATTTCGTGAATCCATTCTAAAACAACGGGTATCAAAATAGAAACTTGTGGCTACGGTTTGGAAGTAGATACTCTATTTTTAACCAAAAAATTAGATTTGGCTTCAAGGAAAAGCCACAACCTATGTTTTCAGCATATGGATGACAGCACCGGAGCCTGAGCTGGAGCCGAGGTTTGGAAAAAGGCTATTAAGTTAAGATGTGCATCATGAAAATAAATGATTGGAATAAAACACTGTCTTTCAGAAAACAACTTAACAAATGATGTAGTGTATCTGTCAAACCAATTATAGGTAAAGAATTAAAGGTAGTATCATACTTTGTTTTTTATCAAAGAACTACAGATTCATGGGCAACAATATCAAGACAAATACAGTAACAGTCATCTGTGAAAATTTCAGTCCCATATGTTTCCCACTTTTTGAGAAAACAGTGAAAAACAGCTACAGTATTTCTTAGTCTTTTCTCTTTTATTTTTGATCTTTTAAAAGATCAAAAAGATTTTCGGTCGTTGTTTGACTAATTTCTGGATAAATACACCATTTCAGGCGGACAAAATTTTACGGTTTGTTTCTACCACCACCATCTTCATACCCTGTAAGTTATACGTAAATCTGTGAACATTTCTGTTTGGGTTTCTTTTACCAAATTATGATACTACCTTTAAGTGTTAAGTTAATTTAAGAAAGCAAAAAAAGCAATCATGGATATGCTCATGTACTTGATGCTTTCCGGGCGGAAGGAAAGTATCTCATAATTATCAACATAACCCCCAAAACTAGACGAGGCTTCGCTTAGTTTATGCAATAATTACATTATTTCATTTCATTTCTCATTTTTTTTAATTCATGAAATAACCACAAGGGAAACTGACTGAGTTTTTTTAAGGCATTGAAAAGTGAACAAAGAATTTTTTTTTATTCATTTAGTTATTTCAAGGACTTTTTGACAAGATAAGTGTATACATGTATAATGATTTAATAGACAGTCTCCCAAGTTGGTTGAGATATGGTCACCGGGCGACAAAACAAAAACAAACCCAGAAATATTTCTTGGATAGCATTATTGGGGGGGGGGGGGGGGGGGGAAGGTGCTTTACACAGCCATAGGAATGCTGTAGGCTTATGCCTTGCATATCCCTTTATGTTTTGTGTTTACAGAATGCAGCATAGAATCTTGGGATTGTGAAGGGGCTTTTTCAGTTGGCCATGTCAAATTTTCAAAATTGATAATCAATGTTGCAGAATGTACAGAGGGCCTTAATTCATTCTCAAGCAATACAACTATATTCACAGCTTAAAGGTAGTATCATACTTTGGTTTTTGTCAAAGAAATACAGATTCATGGGCAAACATATCAAGGACGATACAATAAAAGTCATCTGTGAAAATTTCAGTCCCATACGGTGCCCAATTTTTGAGAAAATCGTGAAAAACGGCCACAATGTTTCTTAAGTCTTTTCTCTTTAAATTTTGATCTTTTAAAAGATCAAAAAGATTTTCGGTCGTTGTTTTACTATTTTCTGGATAAATACACAATTTCAGGCGAAAAATTTTAACAGTAGGTTTCTACCAGCATCATCTTCATACCCTGTAAGTTATACGTAAATCTATGATACTACCTTTAATTTAAGTGGTTTTTCAGTTGGCCATGTCAAATTTTCAAAATTGATAATCAATGTTGCAGAATGTACAGAGCCTTAATTCATTCTCCAGGATTACAACTATATATATTCACAGCTTGATAATTATAATGAAAATAAGAAATTACGTAAGCAATTACCCTAAAAACATGCGTACTTGGGGAAACATTCCCATAGTGTCATGCACAAAACCTGACTTGCTTATTTCTAAACATCCCCCAAACAAATGAACTTGAAACTGACTTAGGCTCATATTGAGAGCATTCTCTGTCTTCTATTAAAATATGGACAGTAAAAATATGTCTTTAAAAGGTATAGCTGGTACCTAATTCTTGATGTCTTTCAAAGACATGTACCCTATTTAGGCTAATAACAATTACCATGATTACTGAAAAGGGGTACCTTGTTGGGATATTCTCATAGACTTGTGAATTTAAATAAACCCTTCGCTTTTTCTCTTGTTAGGAAACCCAGCTGAAACAACCTAAGGTTTAAGGCTACGAAGATAACAAAATAACATTTCCAACAATAAAATTCTTCCTAGTTTTCGCGAAAAATTGTTAGGGGTACATCTCCCTATATTGACCGATGTCTCCACAATGTTCACTTTCAGATGCTAACACGTCTCCATTATATGCAATTTAGAAGAATATGCAATTCTGTATTCAACCTCTATACATGTAGTCTCTATGCAGTTCTCTGGTCATTGCGCTATATAGACACCAGTGATTATTTGCTTCAAGGTAATATCATACTTTGGTTTTTGTCAAAGAAATACAAATTCATGGGCAAAAATATCAAGAAAGATACAGCCACAGTCTTCTGTGAAAATTTCAGTGACCACTTTTTGAGAAAACCGTGAAAAACTGCCACAGTATTTCTTTTTTCTTTTATTTTTGATCTTTTAAAAGATCAAAACGATTTTCGGTCGTTGTTTTACTCTTTTCTGGAAAAATACAGCATTTCAGGCGGAATCATTTTAACTGCATGTTTCTACCAGCACCACCTTCATACCATGTAAGTTATACCTAAATCTGTGAACATTTCTGTTTTGGCTTCTTACCAAAGTTTAATACTACCTTTAAAATGACAACATGTATATCAAATTTAGCATATAATTCCAGAACATTCTCGTTGAAAAGTCTTTTATCCTGCCCAACAACCGTCCACAAGAGTTGAGTTGTTTCTTTGCCTAAACCCTCAATGCATATTAATGTTTAACTACGCCCAGGCGCTATAATGTCTGTGTGTTTGGCCTTGTGTCAGCCTTACATGGGTGTGTGTGTACAATGCCTAAAATGAATGAATTGAATAACTACAGATTGGGTACACGAACCAGGTTGCCCATTCTGAAGTGTTTATGCAAATTAAAACCAAAAAAAATAATCGATTTTTTTTTTCAGATTGAAAAGAAGTCTAATAAGTAACCGAATTGACCTTTGATATTTGTGTATACCCAAAGAGTATTTGGGGAAACAGAACTACTTTTTAATAACGTTGCAGCTAGTTTTTGGTACATTACCCCCTACATTTTTCATTAGAAACGGTTGTCATGGTATTCGGCTGGGGGGGGGGGAGGGGGTGAAAAATGCTCAGTTTTCACCCAAAATTGTTGATTACTGGAAACCAACAGTCAAGCTGTTTGCTATATCAATTTCATTGTTATTTTCATTTTAGAGTATTTTTTTTTTCAAGATCAACATTTCAAAAACGAAACGCGTTTATACTATATCATTATTGTTTTTTATTCATCCATTTTTTTTTTTTTTCATTGTTTTTTCGAATCGTTGGCTATCTTTAAAGGTACTATCATACTTTGGTATACAGCATACCGAAACAGAAATCTTCACAGATTCTTTTAACTTACAGGGTATAAAGATGGTGATGGTAGAAACACGGAAATTTGTGTTGTATGCCTGAAATGTTGTATTTACCCAGAGGATAAGAGTAAAACCAGTGACCAAAAAAATCCCTGTTGCTGTATCTTCCTTGACAATTTTGCCAATCTGCATTTCCTTGACAAAAACCAAAGTATGATATTACCTTTAAATCAAATCTGGAGCTAAGAATATACACGTTCTTGTAGCCCGTGTCAAGAGGTTGTAGCCGGGAATGCAAATAAAAGCAGACCGTATTTTCGCCCAATGTGCTATATTAAATAGATACACTGTATATTCGATGGTGTGTGTATTTATTTGGCTTTGCCAAGATCGTGCCGAGTAGCGCTTGATTTATGAAGAAGGGCAAATTTTGTTGAAATTCTCCAGGCTTGTCTCGCTGCCGTCGTTGGCTATATCCCCATTAACCGTTTGGGTCCGCAACTCGATCGTCAGGCGTTCGAGTTTTGGGACTTAAGTCCCATGCAAGTCCAAGAAAAGAAAAAAAAGGAATACAAATGGAAAAGAAGATGCAAAAACGTCGGTTTCAATGTCAACTGGGGCCGATTTCATATAGAGCTGCTTAACTCATTCTTTGGTTTTTATCAAAGAAATACAGATTCATGGGCAAACATATCAAGACAGATACAGTAACAGTCATCTGTGAAAATGTCAGTCCCATACGGTGCCAACTTTTTGCGAAAACAGTGAAAAACAGCCACAGTCTTTTCTCTTTTATTTTTGATCTTTTAAAAGATCAAACAGATTTGCGGTCGTTGTTTTACTAATTTCTGGATAAATACACCATTTCAGGCGGAAAAAATGTTAACGGTATGTTTCTACCATCACCATCTTCATACCCTGTAAGTTATACGTAAATCTGTGAACATTTCTGTTTTGGTCTCTTACCAAAGTATGATACTACCTTTAAGCACCACAATAAAATTTGCGCAAGCACCATAAAGTCAAAAATCTTGGTAAAATCAGTATGCCAGCTTAAACTCCTTGTGAATGTTATGCTTAGCGAACAATGGTCGAATACATTAGCATTAGCAATAAAACATACCCCGTTTCGAATCCCATAAATGGCACTGTGTTTTTGGGCAGACTTCAATTCATGCGTAATGGCGTCATATTGCAAGTAGCTGATTGGCTGATCTGGCGCTAGGCGTACGCGGCCGTTGTTTTCCCATTGGTTCATCATCACTGTGTGACACGCCCACAAGATGGCGTCACGATGACGCCACCGAATGATTCATTCATGTTTTGATGCTCTTGAAGTCCCAAAATGTCTCGATAATGATCCATCGTGAATCTTTGCTCCGTGAATTGTCTTTTCCTCCCACCAAATCTCTTGTTGTTTACCCCTGGCAAAGAGGTCGGAGCAGCCGGCGAAATCCTTCCATAAAATTTAGAAAAACCAAATTCTTGGGCTGTACGTAAATTGATAGGCCTATAGTTCCTTTGTGAATGTCTTTCCATAATGGTCACTGTTTTCCATGTAGCAACTCATTTTTATATTAAAATATTATAATAAATCTCTTTCTATTCTAAGATTTTGGATTTGTCGGCAGCCGATTTCACGAAATGTTGCGTAACTTATACGCAACGTGCAAACGGTTGCGTAAGTTTCGTGGAACGGCCATAACTTTTCCAACCGAGGCAGGAAAATGTTGCGTATAAGTTACGCAACATTTTAACGCAACATTTTGAAGTTTCGTGAAATCGGCTGCTGCCGGGGTCGACTTCACCAAACTCATCGTAACTTACTTTCAATCGTAGAACTTATGATGCGTTGCAGCCCTGCGTAGGATACGATGGAATTTCCATCGTAACTCGAATTACGATCGATCGTTGGGCTTCGTGAAATCGACCTCATGGCTATTTTGTTAATGTATTATACAAACAAGTGAAATTTGCAAGTGGTGTACATTTTCTATAGCCAGAAAGCACAATAGCCTATTATTGTTGTGTGTGTGATGCGTAAAGTAGTCAGTATAGCATGCAGGGTAGTCAAAACGTCAGTATTTTGAAAATTGAATTTTCCGTCCATTTTGTTTTTATCTTAAAATAGTAACAGATGTCGACCGAGTATAACGCAGGCCACGTCATTAATGAAACAAGGCGACCATCTTGTTTTCATAAGAATAGTCATAACAACATTAAGGGAAATGTAGGCCCAAATAGCGCTACTTTAATTTAAAAAAATGTGGCACACATACAGCTGCACAGTAATGATTTTATCGAACTCTTATAACATATTATGTTTTCTTTTCGCATGAAAGGTATAATACATGATTGGTAAAGGTAACAGAACAGCACTCACATTTTGTCTGATTAAACATGTACATGAAACGACAAACCTGTGAAAATTTGAGCTCAATCG
This sequence comes from Astropecten irregularis, assembly GCA_963971285.1. NCBI lineage: Eukaryota > Metazoa > Echinodermata > Asteroidea > Paxillosida > Astropectinidae > Astropecten > Astropecten irregularis. Next base: position 13,385,782 of record OZ020251.1, on the reverse strand, counting down.
GACATTTGAGTCACGAGGAAAATAGCGAAAACCCGACACAATTTTTCTTATAAAACATGAAGAATGGTTTTGATCTTACCCCGAGATCAAAACTATTTTCAGTCGTTGTTTTACTAATTTCTGGATAAATACAGTTTTTGAGGCGGAAATATTTTAACGGTGTGTTTCTACCAGCACCATCTTTATACCCTGAAAGTTTGGGTATGTTACCAATCCCGTACTTATACCTTTAAAAAAATTAAAAATCGATTAATTTTTTTCTTCAATTTTTTTTAATGATGAAAGCATGACCGGTGAATGTATATAAGGCATGCAAGCACGTAGGCCATATCCATACACATTGCACGTTTCACATGTCGTGCACGTTTTACACGTTGCTGTATTTCCCGTTACATGTGACTTTCTACACCAGGGAATTTTCCCCGCACTTTTTTCTCCCCTAGTTTTAGTAAAACCCTTTCCTGTGAAATGCAAGTGCGTGTAGTATGCATTTAATTATTTTTGAGATATCTTAGCCAGTTATATTTAATTCACGACTGATTATCTTGTTTTGTTTTAAATTTATAGCTGTAATTAATTACGGTTGCGTCAGCGGCCTCTCTAACTCTAAGCAAGCATATTTTACGATCAATCGTAGGGCTTCGTAAAATCGACCACTGCATAGGCCTAAGTACCGGGCTGTTGTGTGATTATAACAGCGAGGAAATGTCTTTGCCGTTACGGAAATTTGGAAAACTGTAGTGTAGCCCCAGTTGAGCAAGGGTGAAATCATCTGCATTAGGTCTTCACTCATAAATCAAATATTATACACATCTGGGGTCAATTTCATAAAACTGTTTAGCACAAAAATTTGCTAAGCATGACATTTCTGTCTTAGTAAAAACAGGATTAACAACCAAATTTCCACGTGTAGTGTATCACTTGTGATTGTTCTTTGGCTGTTGTTCGCTGACCATGAATATAATATCAAATAGAATGTTCAATGGTGGTTTGTTTCATTGGGCAAGACATTTTTGTGCTAAGCAAATTTTTGTGTTTAACAGTTTTATGAAAATGGCCCCTGGAATCTTACATAGGCCTATTCCAGTGATGTTCATGTATGCACATAGGATATTTAGATAATAAAAAAACATGCAGGCATATCGTTTATTTTAAACTAATAAACACATCGCACTTTCATTATCAAAAAAATAATTATTATGTGGAATTTATTATTCCCATTTTTCAAATCAAATTTTAGATGAAGATTGTAATATATTAAGATAATTGAAAATGTTACTCAAGATATAAACAAAGACATTTATTGTAGAGTGTTTTCTGGTTTTCTTTTAGTTTTACTATACTGTGGCCAAAGGATTACTTTAAAAATAATGTTAAAAAAATAAATACTTTTTTTTGCACAAAATAGGCCTACGCCAATTATGTAAATGCGAACGGATGCGCTCTATTCAAATTAACAAGTTATATGTTTTTTTTATTGTTTCCATTGCAGTTGGGTTTTAGTTGTATAATTAGTAAAATAATATTATTAAAAAAATTCAATTTTAAGTTCTGAGTATGTGTAGTAATAATTATAGGCGATATCAATTTTAATATAATATATACAGCTGTAGACCCTATGAGAAAGACGTTTGATTCGTGTGTGTTTGAAAGTAATTGGGATGATTTTATCATGAAATTGTCAATTAGCATAATTATAGGCCCTACCCTTTATATATTATTTTATTTTTCGTCTTTTTTACTCTGCTCGGTTTTGTTTTATTTATTCATTTAACACCCCCCTTTTGTATTTATTTGTTTTGCTTCCCACAGTTGGGGATTATGTTTTCCATTCTATGCCTTGGTGCTATGTCTCATTTATCCATAGGGACTGCGTGTGCAGTGATATCATCATAATATGTAAAATGACTGGTAAGCTGAGTATTATTAATAGCACAATAAAATATAAAAGCCCAAAGATTCACATGATTAGTCCCGAGTTATGTGCAGTTATTTCATTTTGTTCTGACTTGTGTATAGGACTTACCGTAGACTATATAAACAGACCTTGAACTTAACAAAAACTGCTTAGAGTTTGACCTCTGACCCTCCAATGACCCCCAGGGGAGGGGGATACTGGCGTACATATACTGTCAATGCTCATTCTGATGATTTTGACAATTAGTCTGATGCCCATAAGGGACCATGTATAAAAAAAATATTTACAAGACCATGATATGTCGTATCACACTAAATAGGCCACTAAAATTAATGCGCCAAACTGTGCCTATCACAAATTGTGTAGCCCGATATTAATTCTTAAAGGTAGTATCATTCTTTGGTAAGAAACCAAAACAGAAATGTTTACACAGATTTACGTATAACTTATACAGGGTATGAAGATGGTGGTGGTAGAAACATACCGTTACATTTTTTTTCCGTCTGAAATTGTTCATTTATCCAGAAATTAGTAAAACAACGACCGAAAATCTTTCTGATCTTTTAAAAGATCAAAAATAAAAGAGAAAAGACTTCAGAAATACTGTGGCTGTTTTTTTCCCCTGTTTTCTCAAAAAGTGGGCACCGTATACGGTCCCATACGGCCGTATGGGACTGCAAACTATGTCTTCCTTGATATTTTTGCCCATGAATCTGTATTTCTTTGATAAAAACCAAAGTATGCATTTAACAGTCGTTTTTGGAAGGAATCATGCAGTTATAATTTATGATCTGTTAAATCTTGCCAGTGTCTAAAAAAGTTGCCTATTTTGCTTCCGTCGGAAGTTACAAAGAAAAAGGTCACTGGGTCACTGGGGGGGGGGGGGGGGGGGCTGGGGCAATTTGCAAAACTTCTCGTATATGTTAAAAGCTGATTTCCCAAGAACTGGAAAGACATTATAAAGTTGTGAAACTACAAATATTACAGATTCGCCCCCCCCCCCAAAAAAAAAAAAAACCCAACAAACAACAACAACAAATAAACCGTTAAAATATTTCCGCCTGAAATAGTGTATTTATCCAGAAATTAGGCAAACAAAGACCGAAAACAGTTTTGATCTCGGGGTAATATCAAAACCTTTATTTATATGTTTTATAAGAAAAATTGAGTCGGGTTTGTCTCTATTTTCTCATGATTCAGATGTTCGAGTGAGCTCAAATTTCACAGTTTTTTTATGATGGATCAGACAAAGTGTGAGTTCTGTGACTTTTATCAATCATGTATTATACCTCTAAGCAAGCTGCACCGTGCACCGATCACTAAACAAATAATTATCAACTTGAAGTGGCACTATCAAAACGCTTTGATTTGTTACAGTGATTTCCCGAACGGTGTGCGTGCGAAATGGGACAACAGACGGCATGACGTCATAGGTGCGTCTGGTCCAGAATGTTCCAGAGTAACGTGGTTTATTTGTTTGTTTGTGTTTACAAACGACGAAAAGCAACGAAGCTGAACTTTGGACTATACTTTGTATACCTCGCAGATCATTTCGAAATGTATTTCATTTCCTCTTGATTTTTACACAACCGTAAATTATTTTCCCACATTCAAATTTTTTTCTAAAAATATTGCTTTAGGGTGTAATAATGAATTATGCGCCGTTGTATACCTGTCATTTCTGCAATGATTGCCGATGCATTCGCAGTTAAATTAATTTATAGAATACAACACATTATTTTCTCCAAACGACACGTGAAATTACAAAGGCGTGAGGTGTTTTTTTCACAACTAAATAAAAGGAAATAGACCAGTACATGTCCGCCAATGTTAAAAAGACACCGTCACAAATTGTGTACTGTAGTTTGAATAGAGAAAAGATCCAAATAATTTGTGCTTTATTTAACGTTCTATGCGCCTAAAAATGTTAATGTTGGGTTCCAAAGAGTCTACTCCATTTGAAATGCCTTAGTGTTCGAATCTTCTTTAAAAAACGAAGGTAAAGAAGAAATTAGATCCAACTAGATACCAGTATCCTTTTTGCATTGCTTGGGTGCAAAAAAGACATTAGCAACTTGAGTGTGCCCACTACTAACCTGTCGCTCTAGACTACAATGGCACTGACCAGTTGTTGTGATTTTACTTTTTCATTATAACAAGCAATAAACCAAGAGATGGTTCTGCTCAATTCCACATTTTTATAATTATGAGCAAAATAATTGTAAGGTATAGGCCTACATTTAGATCCGAAAACCTATGAGGGGTACCTTAAAGTATTACAGAAAGTAATTCCCATTCCAACACACCGAATCGTTATTGCTGCAATCAAGATGGCGAGCCCGCCAGTACAAAGTGAAAGTACTGAATCACAGTTTAAACAAAATGTTTGATGCAGTTCATGAATAGAGTCGAATTTATTGGAAACCTTAAAATAAAACAACTCATATAGTTTTTGCATGCATTGCTGTTGGGTTGCACTAACTGTCGTTTTGCAACTAGTTCGGCATTCCCTACCAATCAGTATAGGCCTACCGTTTGTTTGTAAACAAAGGAATGGTCTAAGCTGTAAGCGCTATAGGTTCAAGACTGATACATAAACACTTCAAACTAACCCATTATTTACCTTTTAGATTTGGAATGACTAAACATCAAACGACAAATGAAATTCCCTAGTTTCAAAAGCTTTGATGACGTAAGCATACCGTCTGCACTTTCGACGAATTTTAAGGTATAAACGTGGGTTAAAGCAATATTCATTTGAAAGAACTTCAAAAATGTCGAATATTTCATCATTATTTTGACGTTGAACGTTAGTTTATTTATCAAAAGACCAATTGAAGTTAATATCCAATGACGGTATCTCACCAAATATTTTTTGTATAATGTTGACGTCATAAGGTTGGTATTTGGAGCAAAATATTTATCAGTCGCGTGCCATTTTTTTTAAGGAACCGGTCGAGTTCTGTCCAGGGTCGAGATAACTCCCCGAGCTTGCTGGCACAAAACCCTCAGTTGCAATTTTGTTTGACAATAAGACGGACCTATCAATAACAGGACAAATGACCTCTCGCCCTAAATGAACGTTCAACTTCGTCTTTGCTCACTTAGAAATTCGTTATCAGGTCCCCTTTCTCAAAAAAAATATGTCAAATTTCCGGTTCAAATGGGCAGACAAAGTTAAACCCAACGAGTTATCCATCCTCAGCTTTTCATTCGAAGTTTTACATAAAATAGCTGCCAACCTTTCTTAAAGGAAATTAGGATGCTTCTACTAAAAAAAAAAGAGGAATCACGGAGCAAACTATAGGAATACATGTTGTGTAATTCCAAGCCAAAAATCGGAATCTGTTGTCAAGAGCTTGTAAAAAGTGATACATTTTTTTTTCAAAAAAGAGGAATGATTCCTTCAAAATGGGAATGGTTGGCAGCCCCCAGCTATGAATGTCCAAGTGTAACCGAAGTGGTATCATCTTTTTCAAACATCAAAGACCAATCGCTTTCGTCTGGATGATTGTTTCATTCCGACGTGAGAACAAAGTTGAATGTATAAACTTGAATTTTACTTCTTGATTCAAAGTCATTGTATTATAGTCCTTTACGTACAGGACCGTGTGCGACATTTTGTCAATGAAAGGCAACCAAACCTGAAAGACTAGAAATTCTCTCGGAAAAATATATACAGATTTTAAGTGACAATAAATTATTAATATGTTATATTCTGCAATTTTTCTAAATTGCATATTAGGGAGACACTTTGGCGTCTTAAAGTGAACATTTGGGAGACATCTGCAAATAGGGGGACTTTTCAGTGTCTCCCTGTTATACCAGCTGCCTTTTAAAGACATATTTTTACCGTCCATAATTATTTTAATAGAAGACAGAGAATGCGCTCAATATGTCAATTTCAGGTTCATTGGTTTGGAGGATGTTTAGAAATAGCTAAGTAAAGTTTGTGCATGACCCAATGAGAAAGTCTCCCTAATGACCCATGCATTCCCGGTAAATAAATATAATACCTGTGATTATACATATGATATTATTCCTTCCACGTCTTGTTCCATGAAAGTTGATGGTAAGGTGGGCCACGGATGAATTTTGCCGGCACACATCAGTCGCTGTCGCACGCACAAGAGATTTGACCAGGAGCACTCTTTGCGCCGCGTGACAGCGGCTCATGTTCACAGCAATAAGCTTGGCGCCGTCCGCAGGGCGTTGGGCAACCGTTGAGATGAGATGGACGGCACGGTGGACATCGTAAAAATTCTCGGAGTTTTTGGATGTCTCTCTTTTTTCCCAAAAGTCATGTCCAATATGGGCAAAATCTGCGGGATAAAAAAGATAGAAATCAACTGCAAAATGGACACAATAAACCAAGAAAAATATTAATGAGTAAACATATCGGGATCAGTCAGATAGTCACCGTCATTGTGAACGAACCACAAACAGGAAATCGTGTGACCTAAAAGTAAAAATAATATAGAATAGGTTTAAACAATTCAGGCCCAACCAATTCATGCCCAACCGATTTTAACCATCATTAAAAAAATCAAGTAATGGTATTTCGATATTAATTATGAAGCGTTTATAGTATTGAATGAACCTTTTTGGGGGTAAGTGTCTTTTACACCACCAATATTATTTTCAGTTTTTATTTAGCTTCTTCTGTTCCAAAATGAGATTTTGTTACTTAAAGCAAATTTATTCATGGATCCTGTAAACCCTAAAATGAACATATTTCGGCAATATTTCGGTGAAAAAAGTCAAGTTTCTAATTACCCCAATAAATACTGAAAATAATATGGGTGGCGTAAAAGACACTTTAAATGCCCTTTTTTTAGGAGTCAGAATTTATTGATTTTTTTTTTCGGATTTATTCATCTTTTCGTGAGACCGGAAAAAATTATTATGACAAAAAATATTTCCAAAGTACCGGCTTACTTTATTTTTTTAAGGAGTTACTCAGGCTGTTCCAAGGATGATGTAAAACATGCTGTAAGCTAGCGATAAGGGATATTACTGTCACTGTGTATCATGCTCCAATGTATGACTACGGTTGTTCAATGGACGGAACATGATCACATGAAGTACAATACATAATGTGTGAACATGGCATTGCCGCACGAGACACACGCAACGCACGTAGTCATATCCATGGCCGTGGCCCAGGGCCTATCAATTCTGGGTCAAGGACCGCTAGCTCAACAAAATGACATGGCTCTACAATCAAAAATTAATGTGTTCTGAATAAAATCAGTTTCGTTGGATGACAGTACCATGGGAGGAATAAACACATGTGGTTTATTCCTCCATGGTTGTACTATAATAGGCCTGCAGATAAAAATATTGCACAAATTCGCACTGGCACTCATGCCACTCAATTAAAGATACACCATGGAGGAATAAGGTGTTCAAGCTTATTCCTCCATGGACTGAATTAATTTATAATACAGTACTCACATCGTATTTCTTCTTGCTGAAAATGAGCAAAGATGCAAACAATTACTGGAGCTGAGTCGGACTAACGTTAGGTCCAAATGGCGACTTTAAGCTATACTAGCTTAGGCAGCCGTGTCCGTTGTGGATGGATAATATGGGATTCTAGGCCTACACTTGTGTACGTGATGTGTGCACTTGACTTTCCAAACTTGTCCAAGGATTGCGAACACTGAGACTGTCACCTGTGTCGACGATCGAGTCATCGGCCGTCTACTCAACCTGTGTCTCCCCCGGCACATGTCCTATGATTTCCCGGTCAGTCAATCTCCAGCCTCCAGCCCCTCGGACTTTGAGGACCCCGCCAATATTATACACGTTTGCCCCCCATTAATGCAGCGTGCACAAACACAGCTACGCAGTTTCCACGTTGGACGCGTGGTCACCTAAAAATACGCACGTATCTCACGTACGCCAGCCCATATAAGGCGTGGGATTCCCCCTAGTGCCCATATAAGGATGTATCACCTCCATATTTGGAAATCCACCTTGGTGGATAATGAATATTAAGTGTTTGGGGGAAACCCTTTGACTCTATGCGGGTAATCGAATTATCGTGAACAAGTGCGTAGCCTAGCCAATCATAAGCCAGATTTATTAATAGAAAATTGATTGATGGCATAGACTCCTATTCCAGCCGTTGCTACACAACACAACAACAGATCAATTTAATTACCATTACAATTATAATAATTAATCCGTTTACATTTTACGCTTTTCCTCCTATACCTTATCCATTCGATCTAAAACTAGAAAAAAGGCTTCTCCGTAAATGATGGGCCAATTTCATAGAGCTGCTTAGCACAAAAAAAAAATTGCTTAGCACAATATAGCTTGGCCAATAAAACAAACCACCATTGAAAATTCGATTTGATATTCATGGTCAGCAAACAATAGCAAAGGAACAATTGCAAGTGATGCACAACACATGAAGATTTGGTTGTTAATCCTGTTTTTACTAAGACAGAAACGTCATACTTAGCGATTTTTTTGTGCTAAGCAGCTCTATGAAATTGCCCCCTGAACTTGAAGGAAAATGAAAACAATGTCCATCGTATTCAGAGAAAAACAAAATAGCGACTGGTGAAGTGCGCCCTCAATAGTTACGTTATCAACGGTACACAAAAAACAAGATGAAAGCCGTGAGTGGGTTTGGAACTTTCTCTCGGTTTGCGAGAAATCGAGCTGATTTTGGCTAGATGACGATGGATATTACTTGATATTTTAACGCCATACGGAACCGATAGAATAAAGACGTCAATATGATGCACTTGCAGTACCCGAGGAAGCGGGATTTCTACTCGTGGGAGGAACTTAGGTTTGTTTTTTCTGACGTTGCCAAGCAAAATAAATGTTCCACTGCACTCGATCACTGTGTAAATGTATGGAGTTTACGGAGGACTTTTCGGTTAGGCCCTACTTCCATTGGCATTGCACACGGAAAAAATGAGTAGGCCTAGGCCTAAAAGTAAAACCTAACTAGGCTATAGGCCTACTAGGGCCTAAGTACTGACGCTTGTAATCGTCAAAAGAGATCGGAGCAATTGCATTTGCAGAATACCCCGCCACGTGAAAATATCCCCTAAAATTCAATGGATATAATTAACGTTACACCTGTAACGTAAGTGTAGGCGGTTAGGCCTAGGCCTATCAATTATCATGAGGTCGAGCGAATCACGATTGGCGAGAAAGAATTCTACCTTACAGTGCAAACTAACTAACGTTAGACCCATGTGTTGTGTATACAGCTTATTAGAGAACGAAGCATGTATGTACCACGCTAAATGAATGGGGAAGGTTGGAACAAGTAAATTCAAAGTCCAATGACAATGTGGGTCCTTGCAATGGAAAAATGGCCTGGGGAAGGTTGGAACAATTAAATTCAAAGTCCAATGACAATGTGGGTCCTTGCAATGGAAAAATGGCCTGGGGAAGGTTGGAACAATTAAATTCAAAGTCCAATGACAATGTGGGTCCTTGCAATGGAAAAATGGCCTGGGGAAGGTTGGAACAATTAAATTCAAAGTCCAATGACAATGTGGGTCCTTGCAATGGAAAAATGGCCTTGCCCCTTTCAGAACCAAATTCCAGGCCCTTAGTCTAGAGTAATATTCTGTGTAAAGCCCACAGTATCAGGTATAGAGCCTAGTAGTACTAGTACTAGTAGTAGGCCTAGTACTGACGGACCTAGTAGTAGTAGTAGTATAGTGTGGACCGGCAAGCTGGACTCATAGTCATACATGTACCTGGCTTGGCTGCAGATCGAGGTGCAATCCAAGGTCCAGGAAAAACCGCTATGCCAACCTGACTCCCGGCCCATGCATCCATTCATGAATCTAGATTAGGCCCTCACTCTTTAATTGTAAAACTTGCTTACAAACTGTTAATTAATCAAATGCATCCTTATTTGTCATTGACATACATGTTGTGAAGTTGACATATTTTTCCCCTTTTTATTTCTCAGCTGCCTGTCCAGAGCTCTTGGGGTAAGCTGATTTTTATTTTCATTTAATTAATTTATAAGTATTTTTGCTTACTCAATGAAGTTTATATTTTGCCAGCATCGTCATTCTTTAAAACAACCAACTTGATATGTCATGCTGGCTTTCTTTCTCTTAAGATCATTTTGACAGGTATGTTCGTTCTGCAAATTAGCCAATTACTAATCAGAAACACAAAAATAATGTTTGCATGGAGAATGCTGGCCAGTGCCGACAAAATACATCCTGCCTACTTGAATGGAATCACACTTTAAAAGTCACTTTAAAAACAGAATGTGTCACAACTTCAAGTACTATTGATTTCAATACATGTATACATCTTTTTGTCGAGTTGGTAAATAAGAACTATTAAAGTACTAATTTGTAATTAATTGACTCGATTCGTAGAAAGCCTTAATTTTTATTGAATTTAAATTCTGAATCACAGTTTCCGAGTGAAACCATCAAAAACTGCATTCCGGACGAGCTCAAAACAACGCAAGATGGAATTACCATGAAGGTAACAAATTCTGAATGTTCAGACCTTTAAATATTCTCATTTTTGCCCGATGTTCTATTCATTTTTCTTTGCAACTTTCATAATTTCTTTGTCAGTTTCTAAGTGCTAAATGCACTGATAATAACTCAAAACAATAGCAAAATTCAATCTAATAATAGAGTCAAATTGGAAATTTGTGAAAAGTGAACAAAGAAAAATTAACCTGGAGTGGGATTCGAACCTGCGACCTCCGGAAAACCACACCCGTACTCCACCAACATGAGCTATGTACAGCCCTATTTGATTCATTATATGTAATTTCTTTTTTTTCTGACTTTGAAAAGTGAACAAAGAAAAATTTACTGGAGCGGGATTCGAACCGGCGACCTCCTGAATACCGTACAGGCGCTCTACCAACTGAGCCATCCAGCCCTACGTTGGTGGTGCCCCCAATAGTCAATTATCTTTGTTCGTTTGGCAGTCAGAAACCGTGCACACACCGCCATACCCCAAGGATCGTTACAATCATACACACAGCAATGCTTAGAACTTTTAATCTATAACAAATACCAACTTGTTTAATAGGAACGTTTGACTATTCAGTATTCAGTAGTTGAAAATAAAATTAGACTGACAGATTTATGACTTTCTTTTCTCTTCTGCTTGTAGATCACGCAATAATCATTACATTGGTATTTTGGGATCTTATTTGTGTTCTTGTGTCCTAAACGATAGCGCTAATGTTACCATTTTTCGTTGTGCTTGTCGTTAAACTACATCTAGGGTATATTAAAGCTGATTGAACTGAAGTATTTCAACGACGCCCTGGACCGTTCTATCAACATGCACACGGCTGATTATAACATCAATACCTTACTACAGAGCCTGAAACTCCTCAATCACAGACTGCTCAGGTAACTCATCTTTAAAGGTAGTATCATACTTTGGTAAGAAACCAAAACAGAAATGTTCACAGATTTACGTATAACTTACAGGGTATGAAGATGGTGCTGGTATAGAAACCTACTGTTAAATTGTTTCCGCATGAAATGGTGTATTTATCCAGAAATTAGTCAAACAACGACGGACAACGACATAAGAAATACTGTGGCCGTTTTTCACTGTTTCCTCAAATAGTGGTGACCGTATGGGACTGAAATTTTCACAGATGACTATTACTGTATCTTCCTTGATATTTTTGCCCATGAATCTGTACTTATTTGACAAAAACCAAAGTATGATACTACCTTTAAGTTGCCACTCATTGTCCAACAAAGGCCCGAAAGGCAGAACCCTGACCTACATTTCCGGTTTTACTTCAAACTTAAGCGATACCTAACACATGGAAATTTTGTTGTTAACCCTGTTTTTATTAAGACAGAAAAGTCACGTTTAGCCAATTTTTGTGCTAAGCAGCGCTGTGAAATTGGCCCCTGATTATTTACATTGGGTATCGGAAATAACCATGATTGCTCATACAGTGGTCAGATCATAGCTGATAAAGGGGATTAGCCGGGATAATCCAGTGATGGTGTGTATTTAAGAGGATTAAGCCAGGTTTACAAGGTCTAGGTAATCAAAGATTATTCAATCAAAAGCCATAAAGGTCTCATTAACATATTTGATGATCTAGTTACCCAGATTAGGTCCAAACTAATACCAACTGGTTCCATTGGGTCATTGCCTTGTTTGGTGCCCCTGGTCATTGCCTTGGTGCCCCTGGTCATTGTCTCGGTGCTCCTGGTCATTGCCTTGGTGCCCCTGGTCATTGCCTTGATGCCCCTGGTCATTGCCTTGGTGCTCCTGGTCATTGCCTCAGTGCCCCTGGTCATTGCCTTGGTGCCCCTGGTCATTGCCTTGGTGCCCCTGGTCATTGCCTTGGTGCCTCTGGTCATTGCCTTGGTGCCCCTGGTCATTGCCTTGGTGCCCCTGGTCATTGCCTTGGTGCTCTCGGTCATTGCCTTGGTGCCCCTGGTCATTGCCTTGGTGCTCCTGGTCATTGCCTTGATGCCTCGGGTCATTGCCTTGGTGCATCTGGTCATTGCCTTGGTGCCCCTGATCATTGCCTTGATGCCCCTGGTCATTGCCGCTGTACCCGAAGACCAGACCGTTTGTGCTCAGCTGCCTCAGCATATTGTATTAAACTTAATAACTTAGTGATTTTGAATAAGGATTCCTTTTTGTGTTCTTTTCATACAGTTTCTCTGAGTTGAACGACGTACGTGTGGCATTCCAAGTGTATGAAGCTGGTGATATGAGGGGCATGGTCATTGATACACACACACAGCTACGAGCTCTTAAGGTAATCATCCAGACTTGACAGCTAAACCATCACGTTCATCGAATGTACATAAATACTGTCAGTCCCATTATGATGTGTTTAATACATTGATCTTACAAATTTGTTGATTGATTGATTGATTGTATGCACCTGTTTGTTTTACGTAATTTGGCAGTTGTGTGATCGCACCATCGCACCCATGAAGCTGATGCACCGCGTCAAACACATGCAGGAGAACTTTGATGAGCCAGGACGCATCCAGCTTTACGAATTCCTTGATCTGATCGTTCTGTGAGTATAGCTAGCTGGGAAAATTGATGGCACGGCATTTGTCCGTCCGCCAGGCTGATGGTCTATCTGTCTTTACATTTGAAACTGAGACCATGTCCCAATTGTTTGGCTGCGACCGCTGACTGCGGCTGTGGCTTCAACTGCTTCTTCAAAATGGGACGCACCTTTTGGCCGCGTAGGCGCACCATCAACGGACGAATTGAATCCATGTTTACAAGAAAGTCACTTTCCTTTGTGGCTTGAAATTTGCGACAAAAAGTTGAAGAGATTGTTTCTCGTCATTGACATTGTTTCTTGTGCGTTGTTTGTTTCGCAGGTGTGAGCTGACTAAGGATATCGATGTGCCTGATTACAAGCACGGAGCTCTGGACAAAACATGGCGGAGGTTGTTTGAGGTACGGTCAAACTTGTAGGTTGCCAGGATCAGTGTTATAGCTAACCCATTTTGAGTGCCGGCTAAACAAACGGTTGGCTGGTTGGCGGCAGCTTGGCCGGTTGGCTGCAGCTTGGCCGGTTGGCTGCAGCTTGGCCGGTTGGCTGCAGCTTGGCCGGTTGGCTGCAGCTTGGCCGGTTGGCTGCAGCTTGGCCGGTTGGCTGCAGCTTGGCCGGTTGGCTGCAGCTTGGCCGGTTGGCTGCTTGGCCGGTTGGCTGCTTGGCCGGTTGGCTGCTTGGCCGGTTGGCTGCTTGTCCGGTTGGCGGCTGCTTGGCCGGTTGGCTGCAGCTTGACCGGTTGGCTGCAATGGCCAAGTCGAAAAGCAGTAAACATCACATGAAAATTTGGTTGGCAATCCCGTGTTTGATCAAAGAAGACTTTTCATGCTTAATCAAATTTTGTGCTTAAGCAGCTCTACGAATTCGGTCCGTGGTGTTAACGCGAGTCTGCCAACCGTTCTCTCCGACAGCTTGACAATTTCCAGGAAGTGTGCATCACGAAGGATGAGAAGTTGGAGCAACACCTCAACCAGGAGTTCAGGAACACGGAGCTGAACTACGGGCACGAGCAGCTTTGCAGCAAACGCATCCCTAAAGATAGTGCTGTGGACACCTCACGGAGGATACTACAGGTATGTGGAGGGTTTCTCTAAATAGAAGCGCCTTTCGGGAGGAATACTTTTGGTAGCATACCAAAACAGAAATCTTCACAGATTTACCTATAACTTACAGGGTATGAAGATGGTGATGGTAGAAACATACTATTAAAATGTTTCTGTCTGAAATGCTGCATTTATCCAGAAAAGAGTAAAACCAAAAACCCAAAAACTTTTTGATCTTTTGAAGATCAAAAATAAGAGAGAAAAGACTTAAAAAATACTTCGGCCGTTTTTCATTGTTGTCTCAAAAAGTGGGCACCGAACTGGGACTGAAATTTTCACAGATGACTGTTACTATATCTGTCTTGATATTTTTGCTCATGAGACTGTATTTCTTTGACAAAAACCAAAGTATGATATGACCTTTAAAAACAAAATGACTTCCCAAGACACAACATCCCCGGATGTCAGACATTGTCTCACACAAGTAGTGTATGTATGCATGCCCACACGTACACATGCACACGTTTGTATGGTTGCAATGTTTGTCTGAGATCCGGTGCTATTTTTAGCGCAAGTGTGGAGCGCTATTCAGCTTAAAGGCATCAGTAGACCTGTAAGGTTATTCAATACGTAACTGGCTTTATCACCTATAGCCTCGCTTAACTGGTTCCCTCGCTTAACTGGTTCCCTTCTAGGTCCGCAGTCACAACAAGAAGTACAGAGAGCTTCAAGGTTTTATGGGCCAGTCCACGGCCCAGGTGCAGAGGACGAAAGCAGGTCACATCCGCTGCCGTCCGGTCACCGCGCCGGAGATCGACGACTTTCGCCTGCCGCCGGACTCCCCCTTGCACTCAGTGGCGCATATACAGCGCCCTCACACCGTCTCTGACGTAAGTTGTGCTCGTTTTCATTCCGTCTGTCGCACTGTGTGATTGACTTACAATGCACCGGTGTCATGTGCTGTTCCTGTTTGAAGTGACCCCCTCCGCTCTGAAAACAACTCATCGCAACAAAAGTGTGCGCAAAGGAGCAAAATCATAAGATTGACCTATCTGTTATTAAAGTTGGTAGCATACCGAAACAGTAATCTTCACAGTTTTACCTATTACTTACAGGGTATAAAGATGGTGATGGTAGTAACATATCATTACATTTTGTCTGCCTGAAATGCTAAATTTATCCAGAAAAGAGTAAAAACCAATTACCTAAAACAATTTTGATCTTCAGAAGATCAAAAATAACGGTGAAAAGATTTGAGAATACCGTTGGGTGTTTTTCACTGTTTTTTTTTTAAAAAAGTGGCCACCGTTTAAAACTGGCAATTTCACAGATGTCTGTTACTGTATCTTTCTTGATATTTGCGCCCATGAATCTGCTTTTCTTTGACAAAAACCAAAGTATGAAATTACCTTTAAGTTCTCCCGGAGAACCAAAATGTTGCCATATTATGCTTAAAAATGCTTAAGATGTTATGGAAATATGATGCGGTATGTTAAACAAAAGAAAAAAACCTTCCCAGCAAGGAAATGAAGCAGCGCTAAAGACATAAATGCTCGGTTCATGAAGACCCTGAAATAATATCTCTGCAACACCACTGCACATCTCCAGCTCTGCCGCAGAACCAAACCCCTCCCCAAGATCTTGTTTGCTGTTTGATGCATTTTCACTGCACTTTTCCTCCCTCACCGCCTCTTACCTAACCCCGTACCCTGACCTTGTCCCCGTCTCGCCCCCGCCCCTTGTCACTCTCAGGTGACTGCTTTACCCCAGTCACCACAATCGGCATGCAGACCACACTCAGCACCACACTCTGTTGCCCTGTCGCACCAGTCCAAAGGCTCCAAGAAGGTGGGTTGAATTTATATCATCTTGCTTTAACTTTCTTGTCTCCGGCTTCCCAGCTCCCTTGATGGTTGGCCAACCGGTTGGCTAGTTGGCTGGTTAGCTGGTTAGCCGGTTGGCCGGTTGACTGGTTGGCTGGGTGGCCGGTTGGCTGGTTGGCTAGTTGGCCGGTTGGCCGGTTGGCTGGTTTGCTGCTTGGCCGGTTGGCTGCTTGGCCGCTTGGCCGGTTGGCCAGTTGGCTGCTAATGGCTGCTTGGCCGGTTGGCTGCTTGGCCGGTTGGCTGCTTGGCCTGTTCGCCGGTGGGCTGGTTGGTTGGCAAGTTTGTTTACAGTCAATCATCTGTTTGTTTGATTGGTTGGGTGGTTTCTCATTTGGCTGGTTGATCAACCAGTTCCTCTGTATGCTTGTTGGTTGCTTGTTGAATTTATATCATCTTGCTTTAACTTTCTTGTCTCTGGCTTTTGCTCTTGATCACCTTGCTATGTATGTGTCCAATGATTAGTCGTGCTTGTTGCTAGTTGCTGTGGCTTCTGTGTTGTTGTTGTTGTTGTTGCTGTTGCTGCTGAGTGCTGTTGTTGCTGCTGCTGCTGATGCTGCTGTTGCTGTTGCTTCTAATTGTTGTTTGAAATGGGATGCTTGGTTTTTGTGTGGTTTCTAATTAATGGCATGAGATTTGAATTTGGAGGAGTGATGGTGGGATGGAGGGTGTAGGCTTGCAGAATTTTGACCAATCAGCTGACTGGTTGGTTGCCTGGCTCCTTATTAGCTCCCCAGCTTGCTCCAAAACCATCTGTCTGTCCAGCAGACTGGGTGACTTGCAGAGCTGGCTGTCTTCCTCTCCGGCTTCCCAGCTCCCTTGATGGTTGGCCAGTGGGCTAGTTAGCTGGTGGGCCAGTTGGCTGGTTGGCTGGGGGGTCAGTTGGCCGTTTGGCTGGTTAGCCGGTTGGCTAGTTGGCTGGATAGCCGGTTGGCTAGTTGGCTGGTTAGCCGGTTGGCCGGTTGGCTGTTTGGAGGGTCGGTTGGCCGGTTGGCTGGTTAGCCGGTTGGCTAGTTGGTTGGTTAGCTGGTTAGCCGGTTGGCCGTTTGGCCGGTTGACTGGTTGGCTGGGTGGCCGGTTGGCTGGTTGGCTGATTGGCTGGTTGGCTAGTTGGCCGGTTGGCCAGTTGGCTGGTTGGCCGGTTTGCTGCTTGGCCGGTTGGCTGCTTGGCCGGTTGGCCAGTTGGCTGCTAATGGCTGCTTGGCCGGTTGGCTGCTTGGCCGGTTGGCTGCTTGGCCTGTTCGCCGGTGGGCTGGTTGGTTGGCAAGTTTGTTTACAGTCAATCATCTGTTTGTTTGATTGGTTGGGTGGTTTCTCATTTGGCTGGTTGATCAACCAGTTCCTCTGTATGCTTGTTGGTTGCTTGTTTGCATACTTCACTGGCTTCACTGGCTGAGAAATTTCCACCAAGAAGAAAAATAGAAATAACACCTGATGATTGATTTTGGTTTGATTGATTGTTTAGTATTTCAGTCTGTCTGAAAGCACGATGCCCGAGGACCCAAGAATACGCCTGCTACAGGCTCTCCATGACCAAAGAAGTAAGTACGCACTCCCATGACCCCCCTGAGGCATCAACCTTTATGGCTCTCTTTGTATCGGTTTAACTGATGCACGGTGCCCAATTTCACGGAATCCGTTAAAGCCCATTTTTGTGCTAACGGGCACTGCTTCGTGTGAAATCTATTTTATGGAATCCGTAAGCAAGACTTTCGGTGCTTAATCGGTTAGCAAAGACTCTCCATGAAAACCTTGATTATTTTCTGCATTCTGCAGAAAGTCCTTGCTTAGCGTAGCAAGATTCAGAAAGAAAGCAAACAAAAATAGAAACAAACTGGAGCTGAAGGTAAGAATTGAGTTGACATCCTCTTGAAGCAGTCGGGATTGTTTATTAGACGGAGGAAAACAGCAATTTGTTCAAATGTGGATTTTTTCTTCCTCTTCAGCATTCCACGCAGCGCCTCCTCGCTCCACCCCGAGGCGTAGCCAAAGCGGCCCGCCCTCGCTTGACCGTTCGTCCTCGGACCGGCCGTGGAAGAGCATGGTGGACACCTACGTCAGGCCCCAGACACCGCGGGTGGTCACGGAGCAGGACGTGGCCGAACGACAGCACATACTGGACAGTCTACAGTACCAGATTGAGACACTGGTAATTGTCCTTATTTTGCAATTCCATTTTGCTCCTTCCATTGTGATTAATTTCTTTGTGTACCTGTGTTATGGTAGCACTAGTCTTGGTTCAAGACGGTATTGGTGTTGATACTCGAACCGCACTGACCATACGTATGTACGTACAGGTAATCCGCACACACGTACGCACGGAGCTATCACTATTACCGTCTTGGGAAACGTGTAAAATCTCCCCCCGAAATCGGGGGGAAACACACTGCGCATGCGTTGCATCTAAAGTCGGGCACTGCCCATTTTCTGTTCACGCACGTGCATACACGTAAACAAGGCACCCCATGAAGTTTCACAATAGTATGGTACTGTATACGTGCCTTTTGGTTACAATTTTCGACGATGTGACTGGGTGAAAGTTGGGGAGATATATGACTGTGTATTTCTGTGGCTAATTTACAACATAATGAAGAAATCCACGGTTGCTGACCAAGACACCTGTATAATTCAGAAAAGAACATGTTGTGTCTGAAAATAACCGACTCTGCTCTATATTCCAGCAGTTTCAATCTTCTTTAGTTTCACCAAATTAGTACAAGTCCAAGTCATGGGGCTTTATCACCAGCTCAGAAGAGTTTCTTGGCAGAGCTCTTGGGCAAGATTTTCAGACTTTGGAACATGAGGCCCCAATTTCATGAATCTGCTTACCGCTGATGAATTCTGCGCTTATCATCCTCATTCCTTGCTTACAGGGTTAGGGCTACATTTCTGAAATCCTTAGTTTATGCGAAAAGCTGTACTGTCATTGAAGTTATTGGCAATCTTAATCCAATGACCAAACAAAGAAAGATGTCCAATTTCAAATTGTCTAATTTTCTTGTTCATTTGCATCAGTAACTTGCAGACATGCAACTTTTCTTCGGATCAGCTGTTTTGCCATTGAAAAGTGAAAAAACAAAATATTGTAACAATTGGAATTTACTTGTATTTTGTTATTAGTCCAAGTTCCACGTCTGACTTGGAATTAGGGGAGCAATTATAGCGCTTGCCTCGGGCGCCGTTTTTCCTAGATATACACCACTGCTCGTAACCTGCATTTCTGCTTTCTGTGGGGTGCTGTGGCCTAGTGGTCTGGCGTGTTGAACCCAAAGTCTTGTGGTCAATCTACAGGTTATGGGTTCCAACCCAGGCATGGGCTAATGGTGCTTGCGTCCTTGGGCAAGACGCTCTGTCACATATTGCTCCTCTTCACCCAGGTGTAAATGGGTACCTGTGAGGTTAGAGATGGCTTTGTGGTTTGATTAGCCTCTGTGCGCCCTATGGTTGCCAGTATGGGGCTGTAAGCTCCCCAGGGAGTTGAGATGGTTTCAGGAATGTAAATTATGGCCCGATGACCAGGGATAATAATTATGTACAGCGCTTTGATCTTCTTGGAAAGGCGCTTTATAAATGCCCGCTATTAAGCTATGCGCTGAAGTACAGCCGTGAAATTTGACCCAGAATCTTCTTGTTGCCTTCTCGTTTGTTTAGGAGGAAAGGACGTTGCAGAAGATTGAGCAGCAGATGAAGATCCACTTGCCTCATTACGATAGAACTAGGAAGGAGAAACGAGATGAGGCTAATAGTCAGACTCCTCTCCCACCGCAACCCAAGAAGGTAATGCCTTAGAAGCCTTGGTACCAGACGGCCAGATATGAAGCATTTGCAAGCATACTGGTTCTTCTTTTGTAAAGGGGAAATGATGAAGGAATGATGAAGGTACTATCATACAGCTTTGGTAGAATACCGAAACAAAAATCTTCACTGATTTACCTATAACTTACAGGGTATAAAGATGGTGCTGGTAGAAACATATCTTTACAATTGTTCTGCCTGAAATGTTGTATTTAACCAGAAAAGAGTAAAACCATTGATCAAAATAAATTTTGACATTTTAGAAATAAAAAATGACAGTGAAAATACTTAAGGGACCTAATTAAGGGACCGAAAATTTTACAGATGACTGTTACTGTATCTTCCTTGATATTTTTGCCCATGAATCTGCATTTCTTGGACAAAAAACCAAAGTATGATATTACCCTCAAACTGTTGTGGTATTTAGGGTAGAAACTTAACCCTAACCCTCTGCACATACCATACAAGACAAGAGCTGCTTACCACACACTACCACAGTCTCCACAGGGGAACTGTATCATAAACTATGCATTACCATGAAAACTGCATTGTAGTGTATTGTGGTATTCGAGATAACACAGTACACCACAGACAAAAACTATATTTGTGGAAAGCTGTGGTATGAATGTGGATTGCTTATTACTTAGACCAGCTGGGCTAAGAATAAGGTAACTAAACAATCAACCAACTTTCAGATAGTTTAAGGCCCCATATGAAAAGTTACATGCTAGGTCATGGCCTTTGTACACCTGCAATGAAATAAATGGTCTCCAGATTATTTAAAATGGTAAAGAGAAACATCTACCATCAACTCATCAATTATAGGAAGTACATGGTTGAAATTATGTTCTCTGAATATTTTGCAGAAGGCGAAGAAGAAGAAATCCAAGCGGCTACCTCCAGAGTCCATCGAGAGGCTGGTACATCCGATGTCGCGCCAGTATCACGACACCCACGACAAGAACTGCGACGCCCGAACCCAAGACTTCAACCCTCCGACGAGCAGCCGGAAGGCCAAGGGGAAGGGAGACGATAGGAAGTCGGAGCTGTCAGTTCCCAAGCCCCAGCTGTTTCTGGACGGTAGACGGATGAGCATCGCAAGCGACAAGAATATTGAGACGGCGAGCACAATGAGCAGCATCGGAGACTCCAGCATCGCTAAGACCACCGATCTGGGTAGTCACTCGCTACCCGCCCACTCGGCCTTCTCGCACGGCAGGCATCAGGTCCAGGCCCTGTCCACGCCACGGGTCCACGATCCGGAGAAGTTCCGTGCCTCTCGCGTCGGGGCCGCCTCCATCCTCCACGACTACATCAACCACGTCAAGACGGACGCAGCAAGCGATGCGTCATCGTCAGAGAAGCCCGCGGAGACGAACAACGCCTCGGAGAAGGCTCAAGATGCCCACCTGGACCGCCCCCGTATTAACTCTCACTCCCAGAACTCGGGACCGCAGAGAACCCCGGCCAGGCCCACCCAGAAGAAGACATCCTCGGACCCCAGGCTGTCGCGCTGGGAGAAAGCCCGCATCATGCGCAAGGTTACTCTGCACGAGGAGGAGGAGCTAAAGATCAACGGGATCTCCCTCAGCGAGATTGACAGGCTGACCTTCAAGGGGGAGGACGAGCAGATCCGAGACCTTCGACAGCTGACCAAGATGAATAGTTGGGAACTCAACGCGAACTAAGACAAGGAGACTAAACCATTAGCATCATAAACTCTCACTTGATCATGTTGGATTATCTGGTGAGTTGACTCGATCATTATTCAACCATTTCTGCACTACCTGGGTTCAACTTGGGTCCAATTTCATGTAATTGCTTATTAAGCAAACAAATTGCTTAAAAAGCATGAAAAGTCTTCCTTGATCAAACAAGGAATGTGCTGTTTTTCTCCCTCCATATTCTTTATATCATCTTTACAGCTTTACATCATAAATTAACTTCCATCGAAATAATCACCAAAAATATGGTTAAAAACCGTAAAAGTAGCACCTACATGTACATGTATAACTAAATTAATGTTTTCCTTATTAATAAGACTATCATTACCTTTTTAGAAATATTTTTCCATCTTGAAATACAAAGATATTAGCTATTATAGACACCAAAGCTTAAAAGTGAATCTTTTAATTTTATTTTCATTATAGGGATATTTTTGCTGTGTATATTTTTGCTTTAGTTTAATTTTGCTTTATTGTATTTTATCCTTGTCTTTTTTTTTCATCTGAAATTGGTGCTTTTGTTTCAATATTAAGCCAAGAGGTGAAAATATTTCCTTGAAATGATGCTGGATGTTTACCATTCTTGCCTTATTTCTGGTATTTATTTCAAATTTACGGGGACAGTTTTTTTTTTAATTGACTAGTTTTCACCAAAAGAGGGCGCCACAGTGTCCAAGGGACAAGTGTTTGCAAACTCGACTTCCCACAAAGTGATATATATTTTAAAAAATTATTTTGTGAAGATATGTACAGAGTTTTGTAATTCCTTTCAGCATTATTATGTTCAAGTAACATTATTGAAGGTTTACTGTCTGGGTCAGTACTCAGTAAGGCTGCAGTTTGTATCCGGTTAAACGGTTAACCGACCGTTCAAAAAGGGCACCCAGGTACATTTTCCCATTTAGGTTAATCGAAAAGTATCTTTTTAATGGCCTCCTCTTTTGCAGACAATTTTTAAGAAGAAGTAACCTTCACTTCCAGTTTTTATATGATTTTTATCTCTGCGTTTATTACTATTATTATACTTTGATAGCATACCGAAACAGAAATCTTCACATTTACCTGTAACTTAACAGCGTATAAGATGGTGATGGAACAAACATACCGTTAAAGTTTTTCTGCCTGAAATGCTGTACATGTATTTATCCAGAAAATCGTAAAACCAATTGACCAAAAAAACCTAATTTTGATCTCGGGAGATCAAAAATCCTTTGAAAAGATTTTTGATATACCATGTGCGTTTTTCACTGTTTTCTCAAAAAGTGGGCACCGTATATGGGACTGGGAATTTCACAGATGACTGTTACTGTATCTTCCATGATATTTTTGCCCATCAATCTGCATTTCTTTGACAAAAACCAAAGTATGATATTACCTTTAGTACTGAAACGGTATCGAACTAAAGTTGGATTGCCAAGTTCTACAATGGCTAAACAGATGTACTTATACATGTATCTTAAAATCTTTTTCTGATTTTAGTAATTTTTATTGACTTTTCTTTAGTTTCGCCACACAGTTTATCTTGCAATTGGTCAGGCCGAATTGGTTGCCAATGTTACTGTGTAAAGTAAATTGTTGCAGGGATACATGGTTTTAAGTAATTTATCAGTAAAAACCTACATTCCATATAACTGAAGCATTCCAAACGCATTTTAATTGATAGTTTATTGTGCTGAAAATTTATTCTGCATAATTTAAGCTATATACTATTCTGGGGCCAATTTCATAAAACTATTTGCACAAAAATTTGCTAAGCATGACATTTCTGTCTTAATAAAAACAGGGTTAACAACCAAATGTCCACGTGTCGTGTATCACTTGTGATTGTTCATTGGTTGTTGTTCGCTGACCATGAATATCAAATGGAATTTTCAGTGGTGGTTTGTTTTATTGGGCGAGACATTTTTGTGCTTAGCAAATTTTTGTGCTTAACAGTTTTATGAAATTGGCCCCTGGTAGGAATGAGAAGAATGCATGCTCAACAGCTTAAACAGATTTCTTGTTCTCTTAATTTCTTGTCATTGAAAAGTGAACAAAGAAAAACTGACTGGAGCAGGATTCGAACCAGCGACCTCCCGAATACCGTTCAGGAGGTTGCCGGTTCGAATCCCGCTCCAGTCAATTTTTCTTTGTCCAATTTTCAATGACTTTAAATTCAGTCAGTTTCCCTTGTGGTTATTAAATGATTAATTTCTTGAAGATATTGTAATTATAGTTTTTCCAAGCAGCATTTTATTTGTAAACTAAACAAATTCAACTGAATATCAACAGAGGGCGCCCTATTTGACACAGATGTCTTAGCAATAGTTATTTTTGCACAAAATGTGATGTTTAAAGATTAGCCATTTTTTTTATGATTGTGGCTGATTCTGTTATTCAGTTTATGTATTCAGAATATTAAAACGAATGCACTATACATACATAATATGCAACAATAAAAGTGTTATTAATGAAAGAAACTTTTTGGGCTGTTGGTATAATTATATCTTGGCTGTTGATGTTTTCAAGAAACAGAATGGTGTCTTAGAAGGCAATGGAATTGATGATAGAAATACGTACGAAGCCTGTGTGTGATTGATGGAAGATATATGTATGAATCCTGTGCGTGATTGATGGTAGCTATACGTATGAAGTCAACTTTCAGGCATAAAAACAGTAATATTGGTGTCTTAGAAGGCAATGGAAATGATTTCAGGACATGCCAGAAAATGGTGATTTTTGAGAAAAATGACAAGGGGTACCCCTTGCCGTTTTTGTCAATTTCGGCCCAAAATTGACTTTTTCTCTAATTGATCGAGAATGCCCTACTAGATGTCTACAAGTGAAGGGAACAACTTTCAATAATAAAAACAGTAATATTGGTGTCTTAGAAGGCAATGGAAATGATTTCAGGATATGCCAAAAAATGGTGAAATTTGGGAAAAACAGCAAGGGATACCCCTTGCCGTTTTTGTCAATTTTGGCCCAAAATTTACTTTTTCTCTAATTGATCGAGAATGCCCTACTAGATGTGTACAAGTGAAGGGAACAACTTTCAAGCATAAAAACAGCAATATTGGTGTCTTAGAAGGCAATGGAAATGATTTCAGGACACGCCAGAAAATGGTGATTTTTGAGAAAAATTACAAGGGGTACCCCTTCCGTTTTTGTCAATTTCGGCCCAAAATTGACCTTTTCTCTGATTGATCGAGAATGCCCTACAAGATGTCTACAAGTGAAGGGAACAACTTTCAATAATAAAAACAGTAATATTGGTGTCTTAGAAGGCAATGGAAATGATTTCAGGATATGCCAAAAAATGGTGAAATTTGGGAAAAACGACAAGGGATACCCCTTGCCGTTTTTGTAAATTTCGGCCCAAAATTGACTTTTTCTCTAATTGATCAAGAATGCCCTACTAGATGTCTACAAGTGAAGGGAACAACTTTCAAGCATAAAACAGTAATATTAGTGTCTTAAAAGGCAATGGAAATGATTTCAGGACATGCCAGAAAATGGTGATTTTTGAGAAAAAGACCAAGGGTACCCCATTGCCGTGTTTGTCAATTTCGGCCCAAAATTGACTTTTTCTCTAATTGATTGAGAATGCCCTACTAGATGTCTGCAAGTGAAGGGAACAATTTCAAGCATAAAAACAGTAATATTGGTGTCTTAGAAGGCAATGGAAATGATTTCAGGATATGCTAGAAAATTGTGATTTTTGAGAAAAATTACAAGGGGTACCCCTTGCCGTTTTTGTCAATTTCGGCCCAAAATTGACTTTTTCTCTAATTGATCTAGAATGCCCTACTAGATGTCTGCAAGTGAAGGGAACAATTTCAAGCATAAAAACAGTAATATTGGTGTCTTAGAAGGCAATGGAAATGATTTCAGGACATGCCAGAAAATGGTGATTTTTGAGAAAAAATGACAAGGGGTAGTACCCCTTGCCGTTTTTGTCAATTTCGTCCCAAAATTGACCTTTTCTCTAATTGATCGAGAATGCCCTACTAGATGTCTACAAGTGAAGAAAACAACTTTTTTTAAAGCATAAAAACAGCAATATGGGTGTCTTAGAAGGCAATGGAAATTATTTCAGGACATGCCAGAAAATGGTGAAATTTGAGAAAAATTACAAGGGGTACCCCTTGCCGTTTTTGTCAATTTCGGCCCAAAATTGACTTTTTCTCTAATTGATCGAGAATGCCCTACTAGATGTCTGCAAGTGAAGGGAACAACTTTCAAGCATAAAAACAGTAATATTGGTGTCTTAGAAGACAATAAAATTTATTTTGATGACACGTCAACACATGGGTTTGTGCTTTAAAACTCTGGAGATACTCATCCACTTTGATACCTCGTCATCCAAAAATGGATTTAAGATTGACCGTAATGAGAACGTAATAAGCTGGAGTGATAGCCAGCCTCGCATTATCAAGCACCCCGTGATGTGATGTGAAGGAATTAAGAGCTCGATTCTGCCTGCGGCCGTTTCATTAGGTATTCCTCCACAAGTATCACAGAGGCGCTCCTCTTCCGAGAATGGGCTTATTTCAATAATTGATCTGGCTGCGGCCCCCAAGGCACACGTCAATGGGCAGGCGACTGGACGGTCAAGCAACCGACTCGGTATTAATGTTATTCGGCACCGTGTGAAACCTTTTTTTTTTCTGCTGTGTCAGATTTTCGACCAATGGAAGAGACAACATGGAGCCGTCAAAGCAGATCCGAAAACAGCTAAGCCAAAATTATACTTAGGGCATTTACGAAACGGAGGCTAAGCCTCAGGCTCAGGCTCAGGCTCAGGTTCAGGCTCAGGCTCAGGCTCAGGTTCAAGCTCTGACTTCCATATGCTGAATATATAGGTTGTGGTTTTTAATTGAAGCTGAAGCTACCTCTGAATTGCAGTCAAAAGCCTCTATTTTGATACCCGTTATTTCAGAATGGATTCACGAAACGAAGAGGACGCCTTCAATAATAACACAAGAGTAAAAGTAACAACAAGAAGAATCTCACATCCCTCATTTCAATCGTCTCCTGATGAGGACTAGAGCAAGCTAGTCTAAACGTTGAGACCTAATTGCGAGAAGTGCGAGCGAAATAGAAGTGCGACAGTACGAACGATTATTACATGGTGTTTCAACAAACCGATCCACATAAGAAGAATCTTAGTTGATTCTTGTAAAACAAAACAACCGATTAAGGAAGTATTTGTCTTTGAGTACTTAGAAGATTTGATGTGAGGTTGACTTTATCTACCGAGTCTGCAGAAAGAAAATTGAATGTTTTGTTAATATTTGGCCCTCTATACCCAAACTGAATGATGTATTCATCAACAAAAGAAAGGTCCACAATGCTACAGAAATCTACGGAGGACTTAAAGCGACGAGAACTTGGGATGGCCGTAAAGAGAAAAAATGCGACTGACGAAATGACAATAAATAATTATAAAAAATTCAAGGCTGTGTACATCTTCTTATCTTTTCTCTGGCAACAAAACTCGGAAATAGGACTGAGAATAAGAGGAACGTCAAGAATGCTGAAAATAATCATTTAAATTCTGCAATGTCCGTTTGATATCTCCGTAGATATATCCTTACCCAATCAGAAGGCTGATAATTCATATCGGCGGAGTGATAACAACATCAACAAAATGTCAGAGCTTAATCACAACTCTTGCATTTGGCTAATTGCAAGCGTATTACGAATACGCACGCACGCCGAAATATCCTTCCACCGAAAAAAAAATCCCATGTTCATATTTTCATAAATATCATCATTAATCTACACTCAAGTACAATTAATCTTTTACCACAAAGTTTATTGATTATTGTCATTATTTTGTTTTTTTAATTCTTATCAAACAATGCGAGATAATACATTATCGGCAGTGCATTCATTATTATTATTATTATTTTTTAATTTTTTAATATTAAACCAGGTATTAATATGTACAGCTTTGTATGCATTCGGTCCGGTTTTTCTTTTGGCACATATATACACATGGAAAATGCAAAAAGCGTTTTAATTCTTATTATAGTTAAAGATAATTTGTTGGTCGGTATATTCCCCTATATAAAATGGCTAGAAACTGATAAGGAAAACGTAATGAAACAGTATTGGATACAGAAAACAATATTGTAACAAATATCACATTATTATCGTCTCAAAATCGGCACCCAAGTACAGTGTAATAAGTGTCATATAGGGTATTGAAATGGGGCTTTCCTTCAAGATACAAGGCTGGTACTGCCTTGCTGTGGACTAGGTACCCCTTCCAGTCCTATTTATACTGTGAAGAGACCATCAGTCTTGTGTCAGCGTGAGGGACTGGTTTCTCCACACCATAGGGATGGAGGCATTCATTGCTGCCTTGCTGTGGACTAGGTACCCCTTCCAGTCCTATTTATACTGTGAAGAGACCATCAGTCTTGTTTCAGTGTGAGGGACTGGTTTCTCCACACCATAGGGGTGGAGGCATTCGTTGCTGCCTTGCTGTGGACTAGGTATCCCTTCCAGTCATATTTATACTGTGAAGAGACCATCAGTCTTGCTTCAGTGTGAGGGACTGGTTTCTCCACACCATTGGGATGGAGGCATTCGTTGCTGCCTTGCTGTGAACTAGGTACCTCTTCCAGTCCTATTTATACTGTGAAGAGACCATCAGTCTTGTTTCAGTGTGAGGGACTGGTTTCTCCACACCATAGGGGTGGAGGCATTCATTGTTGCCTTGCTGTGGACTAGGTACCTCTTCCAGTCATATTTATACTGTGAAGAGACCATCAGTCTTGTTTCAGTGTGAGGGACTGGTTTCTCCAAACCATAGGGATGGAGGCATTCATTGCTGTCTTGTTGTGGACTAGGTACCTCTTCCAGTCCTATTTATACTGTGAAGAGACCATCAGTCTTGTTTCAGTGTGAGGGACTGGTTTCTCCACACCATTGGGGTGGAGGCATTCGTTGCTGCCTTGCTGTGGACTAGGTACCCCTTCCAGTCCTATTCATACTGTGAAGAGACCATCAGTCCTGTTTCAGTGTGAGGGACTGGTTTCTCCACACCATGGGGGTGGAAGCATTAATTGCTGCCTTGCTGCAAAGTACGTACTCCTTGAAGTGCTATTTGTAACGAACAAAGACTACCAATTTTGCTTAGTTTGAGGGACTGGTTCGAAGCTTAGACATGTTACTTAATAAGTATACATTGTAACCATATTATCTTGAATTTGCACTAGCATTTTGCATTAACGAAAAATACCAACAACTCAACATACACTTATCAAAATGTGACCATTCCATTTTGAACTTCTCTTTACCATAATAATGACTACTTACTTTTCTCTAGAAACAAAAATGACAATGCATGTATTGCTTAAATGACTACATACAAAGTTTCAATGTAATGTATTGTTTAGCAAGGTATTGTTGTCTGTTATAATAATTATTACACGAAAAGAAAAAAGAAAAAACAAAGAATCATTATCTAGTATTGTTCGCCAATACGAATGGTACGCCAGATTGTGGAAACGTTTATAATGATGAACAGGCACATTGTTTACGGGCTTTAAGCAACACTTGAGCATGTACAATGTACAACAGATAATTAAAATACACATATATAGCATTGGTTGTTGTTGTTGTTGTTGTTGTTGTTGTTGTTTAGATCAATCACAAAGCGATGCCGAAGTATTATTCAATATTGACTACAATACAAGACCAGTATATTTACTCTCATTAGAGAGGCTTCGCAAGCGAACGGATACGGTTAGCGTGCCGGATACGTCACCAGTATGTGTGTACTTATGACGTCACATTTGTTCCGCTATCCGCCTTCGTGGAACGGATATCTTGCTCGATACGCGTAAGTGTTAAACGCGTACCGAATATCAGTATTTTCGTAATTCTCGCTTCATTTTGTGTCATGTGCATGATAAAACTAAAACGAAATGATTTTCTGGACACGAATATGTCATTTTAGTGCATTTCAAAAAATTAAGAATAAGACAAAATTAGCCTCAAAGTCAGGTACAAAAGAGGTTCTCCGTTGTCGGATGTAGCGAAACATCGGATCGGTTGTTGACATTTACGGATAGCTTAACGTACGCGTATGCGTATCCGTTCGCATGCGAAACCTCCCTTTTTATGCCCAAACTTCGTTATACATGAAACAAAGATTTTTTTTTCTCATTGAACTCAAGCAGCTTTAACAACAACACATCGCAATTTACAACAAATCCATCATCGCATCATCGTAACAAAAGACTTTAAATATATATATTTATATATATATATAAAAAGAGTGAAAACACATTTTTGTTCTAACTCTTTTTTCTTTTTTTCTTTTTTTTTTAAATTATTTAATGTCGCGGTACGACACACACACAATATACAGACAATCTATATTTTATGAATTTTCTTTAGTAGTTTGCGTTCGCAGATTAAAACGTATCTAAGTCAGGCGATCTTTATTTTTATCTTTATCTTGAGGGTTTAAAAAGCACGGACCGGAAATAAACTACTGCCAAAATCAGATTTATATCACTGGCAATTTGTAGCGGTTTCAAGATGATCGCCAGTAGTTTAAAACACACACACAGCAGGGATTGTAAGCTCAGAAGAGAACAGAGATAATTATTCACAAGTAAGAAAATTAGATCATATCAGGTGCTTCGGATTTTATACACCAAATACACACCCAGGGGCCGATTTTATTCCAAACTCGTCGTAACTTACTATCAATCGTAAGGACTTATGATGCATTGCAGCCCTACGTATAGGCTACGATCAGGCGCGGTTCTAGAGCCAATATTTTTGGGGGGCTAGAAGAGCCATTATTTTTTTCTCTATTTATGTATTTATTTCTTTGTCATACCCTTTAACGTTTACTCGTTGTCATCTCTTTTGCTTTTTCATTACCATCCTGTAACGTTTACGTTCTTTTACTTTTGTATATGTTATTTTCGAACATGGATATTACTTAAGTTTTCCTTGGAAAAGTACGTATTTATTTTTTTATTTCTTCTTTTTTTTTTTGGGGGGGGGGGGGGTGGCTAGAAGACCCAATATTTTGGGTTCTTCTAACACTTGCTTCTGCTATGTCTTATTAGGGGTCGAAAAACATGCACCTACATTGTATATCATACACTACGCGTTTTTTTGTGTAATTGGCGCCTAATAACTGAAAAGATCCAGTACTCTTTAAGAATTTTTTTTTGCGTTTTTTTTTTTGGGGGGGGGGGGGGGGAGGGCTAGACAAATTTTTGTTGGGGGTACTACAGCCCCCACGTAGAACCGCGCCTGGCTACGATAGGTTATTCTTCGTAACACGATTTATGGCCGATCGTAGGGCTTCGTAAAATCGAACCCAGACCAACACGAAATTGTACAAGTTTTTTTTTATTTTGTTTAAGATCAACGTACGTGAGGTTTTAACATTGCGATGGATATTTGCGAATAAGCTATGATTCATGCATGCAGACATCGATGTTAATGCTACCATAACATGCAACGCCTTTTGTAGTATAATCATTGCAATTGATGAGAAACCCTCTTGTGGTCCTTACGAAGTTGACTTGGCTCTTTGATCGAATTACCGAACCCCGGAGTAAAGGCAACTCAAGATATAAATGGAATGCAGACGACGCCAATTGACTGTAACGTGTTACAGACATGCATTTATCAATGTTCGAGATTGATTTGTTCTCTCAATTCGAAATAATTGAGTAATGTACTTATTCTGCGCCGAGTCCACGTTAGACCTCACCGCAAATGGTTCTTCCACGAATGCTTGATATAAACCAAGTAGCTGCAGCAGCCTGCGCCACTTTGGGCTGAAGCGAAAAAGCCTAATAAAACGTGTCGTCATCACGTGAAGATTTCCAGGTAAAATGCTATCTGGCCAAAAAAGGAAAAGAAGAAGAAGAAGAAGAAACTAGATGTTGTTTTAGACATGCTTCCTCTTATACCGTTTTTGAGAGCCGTTCACGCCGATAAGAGACATTTGGGACACTTTATTCAAATGTGTCTAGACGCTGAAGAGCCATTTTTGTACCGACTCAGACGTGGTCTAGGGTGAACTGTCTGGTTATTTTGGGGGAATACTAAGGCTAAAACGTCCTGCAAAAAAGCAATAAGTACGAAACTCCAACCTCTCAGCTTCCAAAAATAAAAAGAGGAAGATTTAATCATTGGAGATTATGTTCAACGTAATCTTATTTTAGCAACACTCGCCTCTAAAATGACCTACTTCTTGGGGGGAAAAATACCAAAACCACACGGGTAGATCGGGACAACGATTACATTTTAAAGGTAATATCATACTTTGGTTTTTATCAAAGAAATACAGATTCATGGGCAAAAATACCTACAGATACAGTGACAGTCATCTGTGAAAAGTTCAGTCCCATACGGTGTCCACTTTTTGAGAAAACAGTGAAAAACTGCCAAAGTATTTCTTAAGAGTTTTCTCTTTTATGTTTGATCTTTTAAAAGATCAAAAAGATTTTCGGTCGTTGTTTTACTAATTTCTGGATAAATACACCATTTCAGGCGGAACAATGTTAACGGTATGTTTCTACCACCACCATCTTCATACCCTGTAAGATATACGTATATCTGTGAACATTTCTGTTTTGGTTTCTTACCAAAGTATTATACTACCTTTAACTGCAAGCTGCAATTTGCAAACAGAAAACAAAAAATAACATACTTTGCAAGAGTTGTTTTAAGTATATCACAGTCATAATACTCCCAGCTTAAACAAAGTAATTCAAACTTTCTCTCTCTTTTTTTTTTAAATAAACCTATATGGAATACATTTAAAACACTGATGCATTTGGTATCATTTTTTATGTACATGCAACACAAGATGCACACAGAGTATAGAATGGATGGAGGAGAAGATTGTGGGCGGGGCTAGGTCTGTGGATTGGAGGGGGAGCCTCTGTGCGGCGTATACAGAGAGAATGGAGGCTTGTGCTGGTCGTCTGGTGGGTGTTATGGGTAGAAGAACCTCGCGATCTTGCCTCTTAGAAGCTTGATGAAAGACTGTGGTAGCATGTTCATGGATTCCTCCTGGGTGTATCTGTAGTACATCTCAGGGTGGGCGATCACTTCCAGTAAGGCAGTCAACGTCTCCTTGTCCTGGGACAAACAAAATCCACAAAGAAACATCAGGGTTGGATATTTTGTTTAATACCATGGAACAATTTCATCGAGCGAGCTACTAAGCACAACAAAATTGCGATTGCCCTCCATCGCTGTGCATCTCTACTCCCTACAGTATCCTCTTCCTCCTGGCATTAGAAGAGCACAGACCTTGCTGGACTATGACAGGAGCTTCCTACCAGTAGCTGTTACTACCTGGAATAGGCTTCCACCTGATATCATCGGACAGCCTGCAGAGAAGGGGTCTCAGCAATTCAAGGAGGTAGTTAATAATTTTTTTTTAGGCCAGCCCTAGTCCGCGGCCTCATGTATTGTAGCAGTTTTTAGCCCAAGCACATTTTTAAAGCTTTTTTTTTAAAGTCTAATTTTTGTTGCTACCACTGATCTGTTGTATTTATGAGAGTTTTTTGATACTCCACTGGCGTTTTTGTCATGTCTGACAGTATCCAGTGGGTTTCGGTTATGTATAAAAAAAAAAATCAAAAAAGAAAATCAAACTTATACTATGCCGACAGCTAGTGTCTCCAACTGGCTACCGTATCGATCACGCTTGCTTGATTGGACATTATACATGAAATTTATACTATGCTGCCAGCTAGTGTCTCCAACTGGCTACCGTATCGATCACGCTTGCTTGATTGGACATTATACATGAAACTTATACTATGCTGCCAGCTAGTGTCTCCAACTGGCTACCGTATCGATCCTGCCTGATTGATGCTGACAGCTAGTGTCTCCAACAGGCTACCGTATCGATCCTGCATGCTTGATTGGACATTTTCCTCTCGCATTGAGTTCTACTTCAATGCAAATAGGATTGCGACTCACCTTCAATATTTCTTGGTGGTGATCTGATTCGTACAGCCTTCCGTCGCCTACGATGTCCTTGATGAGCTCCTCATAGTTTTCTGTGAAAAAGGAAAAGAACAAATGTTTGGTGAAAGGCTTATCGAGAATTAATTTGACTTGCTTTAATGTAGCAGAACGGCGTTGGTTGCTTGAGTGAATGTCACCAGAACCTTGCGAAAATGAGGCTTGAAGCTAGGCTTGGCATTTATTTGGCTACTAAAATGAATTGTCCTAAATGAAATGAAGGGCTTGAGATACATGGCGAAGCTGGAGCCTTTCTTCGGCTTCGTCATGTGGCCCAATCCCTTCATTTCGTTTTGTGGGCTTCAAGATGGCGGTAGCGAAATAAGTTCCTTCACAAGCCCAGTTTCAAGCCAGGAGCCAATTTCATAGAGCTGTTTGAGCACGAACATTGCTTTAGCATAAAAAGTCTTCCTTGAACAAACAAAAGTACCAACCAAATGTTCATGTGATGTTTACTGCTTTTGACTTGTTTGCGGCCATTTTTGACTGAGCATAAAATTCACAAGGAGTTTTGGTTGGTTTACAGATTTTATTTACCAAGCATTTCGGTTCTTAAGCAAATTTTGCTGCTTAAAGGTAGTATCATACTTTAATTGGTAAGAGACCAAAATAGAAATGTTCACAGATTTACGTATAACTTACAGGGTATGAAGATGGTGGTGGTAGAAACATACTGTTAAAATGTTTCCGCCTGAAATGGTGTATTTAACCAGAAATTAGAAAAACAACGACCGAAAATCTTGTTGATCTTTTAAAAGATCAAAAATCTTCCTTGATATTTTTGGCCCACGAATCTGTATTTCTTTGACAAAAACCAAAGTATGATAGTACCTTTAAGCTGAAGCTCTGTGAAATTGATCTCTGGTTTCGTAAAGGCAACTTATAGTGAGGCCGTTCCTTACCGTCGTAGGTGGCGTAATGTATCTGGAAGCCCGAGTGACAGTTGAAGGCGTCGGACTTGAACTGGATCCAGAGCTTCTTAGTCTGGGCAGTGAAGGCTATGGGACGCGTCACATTCTTACAGGTTTCAAACGTTGTCATGGAAGACGGGGAATCTGTTGGCAGAAAAAGAGGGAGGTTGAAAGAAACACACGCTGAACACGCCGCCTGAAATGGTGTCTTTATATCCAGAAATTAGTAAACAACGACCGAAAATCTTTTTGATCTTTTAAAAGTTCAAATATAAAAGAGAAAATACTTAAGAAATATTGTGGCCGTTTTTCACTGTTTTCTCAAAAAGTGACCAACGTATGGGACTGAAATTTTCACAGATGATTGTTGTTACTGAATCTTCCTTGATATTTTTGCCCATGAATCTGTATTTCTTTGACAAAAACCAAAGTATGATAGTACTTTCAAAAGTACATGTATTAAAGGGTGCATTCGTTTTAGCTAACACGGGTCAGCCCTTACTGGGAATGGTCGTGTTTAACTGCACAAAACAAGCCAGAGAATGGGGACGAGGTCGACTGGTGTCGACCAGGGGGAGCTAAACGAATGCACCCTTAAAAATGATGTAAAATGATGGCTTACTGGTTTTTCTCATGACAATCTGGTCGCCGCAGTTATCCTCCTCGGCCAGGAATACCTCCGGTACTACCACGATGATCTTACGGCCCTTAGGGGCAGCAACACGCCAGATACACTCCATACCGGACGGGTAATGGCCTGGGTAGTTGGGGCTCTCAATGTACCCGACGTAGTCATCAATGATGCCTCCACAACGCCGGTCTGAAAAAAAGGTTCACAGTGATGTTCGTTTAAAGGTACTGTACAGTACAGTTATGGAGTACTGTTGTCACATCTGGTCCGGTGCTCAAGCTTGTCACCTTTCTCTGTTGGACAGAATACAGCGTCGAGTTGTTAACCTGGTGGGCCAAGAATTGTCATCTTCCTTGGAACCCCTCTCACATCGTCGCAATGTATCTTCACTGAGCCTGTTTTACAGATACTATCACGGCATGTGTTCCAAATGGTCTTTCGTTGGTCGTCCCTGTTGACCGTCCCTCACAACGAACCACTCGCCTCTCAGTCAAATCCCATCCTCATACAGTCGTATGACTCCCAAATGCAGGTCCAAGGGGTATGCTACGAGTTTCTTTCCACGTACTGCTTCACTCTGGAACTCCTTACCTGCATCCTGTTTCCCTGCTGTATATAATTTGTCTAAGTTCAAGTGCAATGTGAATAGGTTTCTGTTATCTTAATTCTGTGCGCTTTCTTTTCCTTTCTCTTTCTTTTTTAGCCCTCACCTCGAGTGGCCTTTGTGCCTTGTGTTGGGCGACTTCCATAAAAAAAAACAGTGGGTTGGTAACATACCCAAACAGAAATGTTCACAGATTTACATTTCAGGGTATGAAGATGGTGCTGGCAGAAACATACCGTTAATATATTTCAGCCTGAAATGGTGTATTTATCCAGAAATTAGTAAAGCAGAGACCGAAAACACTTTTGATCTAGGGTTAAGATCAAAACCATTTATTGTGTTTCATAACAAAAAATGAGTCGGGTTTTCGCTGTTTTCTTGTGACTCAGATGGCCGATTGAGCTCAAATTTTCACTGGATTATTATTTCATGCTGGATCAGACAAAGTGTGAGTGCTTATCTTGGCCTATGACCTTTACCAATCATTTGTGTTATACATTCATCAAACAAAAATTCCCAAACATAACCAACACACCAACAAACAATCAAAGAAATACAATCAACAAACGGCAAATTCCATTTTCACCTCTGAGTTTGCTAGGATGTATACTTTATCTAGACGTTGGCAGGGACGTTGCATTTTAGACCCAGAGTCTTTTAACAAGACCATCTTGGGAGACATTTCATTCTCCGAGACAACCACTGCAGTTCGTTTATGGAAGTTTTTGGCACTGCGCGTGCGCGAGCAAAGGACACTGGGTCATTTGGGGTTTAAAAGTTTTACCACACGCGTCGACACA
Source organism: Astropecten irregularis (assembly GCA_963971285.1). Taxonomy (NCBI): domain Eukaryota; kingdom Metazoa; phylum Echinodermata; class Asteroidea; order Paxillosida; family Astropectinidae; genus Astropecten; species Astropecten irregularis. Next base: position 13,349,426 of record OZ020251.1, on the reverse strand, counting down.
CGTACATTCGTATAGCTGCCGGCCCGCGATATTTAAAGTTGTCTTTTTTCCTCGAAGAAGCCTTGATTTCAGTTGTTTTACATAACGATGCTGCACAACGGTCCATGGAATGTTACTGTCGAGTCACTTGTTCCAGCGGTGTAAAGTTGAGTAGTTATTCATAGTTGAATTTTCATGTCCATACGTTTTCTGCATTCAGCGCCAGCCCTAACAACCCTGCGTTTCCCAGAGTGCTTTGCGCACAGCCAGTTTTGCGCTATCTTCGATAGACTTTGGAGCATCGGTCTTCAATCAACAGCGCACGCGCACGCACGCACGCGCACAAAAACGCGCGCATGCTCACAATTGCGCGCGCATGCTCAGATATAGCAAAAAGAGACTTCAGTCGACGTCTCAAAAGTCTCTCATTGAAACTACTTTTCTGGAGAATCTTGATTTTTCGAGGTTGATTCTGAACACGTTTTTTTTTCCTTGGTGAGTTTTGAACATTTTTTAAAACCTCGCAGTGCTGGAATTCACCAAAAGGCCAATTGAAGAATCCAAGACGTGTATCTAAGGGAACCGAATCTGTTGTTTAGAGCAATGTCTATGTCTTCGCTCCATTGGAAATACGCGGAGACACTAAGATAATAGACCCAGCCGTAGCTATGGAAGCCTGTTTCGGACACGGCGTTATTGATAATAATAATAATAATAAACAGTTCTTATATAGCGCATATCACACAAATTAAATTTAAGTCTGTATGCGCTTAGGAAAATAGGAAAATAAATGAAACAAAAGAGTATAGCCTAGACAAAGAAAAATGACATACATTGGCATACAACAATTACTGTGATAAGTTACTAAAGTAATGAGTTTTTAAAAGACTCTTGAATGTGTTAATTTGATCAACTTCCTTGATAGTTTCTGGTAAGTTATTCCATAATTCTGCAGCTGCCAGTTGGAAAGATCTCGCACCATTGATTTTTAATCAGGGTGACATCAGCTTCTGCCACGCCCTCTACCGGCTGCAAGAGATACCAAAAAACTCCTTTCTCCAGACTACTGGGTGATAGCCACGTACCTTTGCATTCGTTAGCGGTAGTGGTCCCGTCTCCATCCGTTGTCGTGTTGCCTGGGCATTTGACACAGTAGTTCATCAGGGGTCTGGACTGGTAGGTGCCCGTGGGGCAGAGCGAGCAGCGGTGCCGCTGCACGTCGTAGAAACTACCGGCCGTGCATTTCTCTTAATTCAAAAACAAGAAAAGCACACAAAGGATTGCAATCAATTGATACAATTAACATTCAATATACTATCATACTTTGGTAGCATACCGAAACAAGAATCTTCACATTATTTACCTATAACTTACAGGGTATAAAGATGGTGATGGTAGAAACATACAGTTAAAGGGATGGTACAGAATTGGTAAGACAAAATACACTTCATGATCACAGATTCACATAAAACTTGCACAGTATAATGGTGATGATAGGAGAAAACATCCCATGAAATGTTTTTGTCTGAAATGCCATATTCGTTGAGAAATAAATGAAACTATTTTCCGATCGGAATAAATCGCTTCGAAGCGTTTTATTTATTCGTTGAAATGTGTACAGTTCTCTGTACACGGGTTTTCACTATTTTCTTGTGACCCAGATGGCTGATGGACCTCAAACTTCTACAGGTTTGTCAGTTAAGGTATATGATGGATTACATAATGTGCTTTCACTGTCAGCAACGGTTTTGTCGCAAAAACCAGTTCTGTATCATCCCTTTAAAATGTTTCTGCCAGAAATGCAGTATTTATTCAGAAAAGTGTAAAAAACAGTGACCAAAATTATTATTGATCTTGTAATTTTTTTTTTAATTGCTGTATTTGACTATGCATCATCCTTGGCTCCATTCATGATAAAAAACATAACGAAGATTTCAAATCGTTATAACGAACGACCGATATAACGGTCAATATCTGTGGATCATATCGTGCTCGTTGTAAAGCCGTTCCATACACTGTACAGACCTATGATTCACGGTGCATCCATACTACATTACAATCAATGAAATCAAACCGAGGCTTGGATTAAAAATAGTCTGATACCCGTTTTCTTTTTTATAATTGGTGTTATCTTTTCCAATGGGGACACAAGGAAGGTGACGCGTAGATGCGCCATGAACATTAAGGCATATTGGGACCAAGTGTATAAAACTCTGTACAGTGATTTATGGCTTAACATGAATTCAATGTAGTTTGTCTAACATTTGGAGCAGACTAACTGGCAAAAATAATCAAGCCAGCGTACAAGCCAAAAGAAAAATAATTGAAATGCACTCGGCAAGAGGGCTGCAAGGGACTTGTGATGATGAAGGTATGGTGGAAGATTGCGTTCATTTAACTTCCACTAGTCAACACCAGTCAACCTCGTCTCCAACCTCTCGCTTGTTTTGTGCAGTATACACGACCATTCCCAGGTCAGTGCTGCCCCAAGGAAGCTAAACAAATGCACCATTGAGGTAGGCTTACTACCATGACTACTCACCTCTAGCCTGGCAGTCGGCGAAGCCCGTTGCCCCCGTGGAGCGAGTCTGTATACCGCCGCCACAGTTCATGCAGTGCGTCCTTCCCTCCTCGGCCTGGTACGTCCCAACGGGGCAAGGCTGGCACGGGGCGAAACCATCCAATGAATACTCCCCTGCATTACACTGACCTGAAACAAGGACCAAAAATAGAAAATGACGTCATCAAGGCGCCCTCTTTTGAATTCGTATAAGAAAAGTGGAATGGTGAAGCACCTTCAAAGTGAATGAGCTAAGAGCTTGTTTGTTTCAGGCACGAGATCAGTGAGCTTCCTGATCTAGATCCCATTTTGCCATAGGCCTGTCCGCCATAGGACGTGGATCTGCAAGATCACTGCTCACGTGCTGAAACAAACAGGGCCTATAGGGCCTTTACGAAACCTGGCTTGAGGCTAGGCTTGGTACTTATTTTGCTACCGCCATTTGAGGCCCACAAAACGAAATGAAGGGATTGGGCCACATGACGAAGCCGTAGCAGAAGAAAGGCTCCAGCTTTGCCATGTATCTCAAGCCCTTTATTTCATTTAGGACACAAAATGGCAGTAGCATAATAAGTCCTAAGCCTAGCCTCAAGCCTTATTTCGTAAAGGCCCTATATCATCAGAGACGAGCTGATATTGTCCAAGGCATTTACTCAATTTAGATAAACTTTCCAGGTTTCCAGGCTTCTTTGATATTTTACTTGGGATGGTTAAAGTTGGGAATTTGGTTCGGCGGAGACAGGAGGCACTTGCAATATAGTTGGGAAGAACCAACATATGTTTAACAGAACAAAATCAGCTGGAAAGTAACTTTGAAACCAGTGGCCTTTCTAAAGCTCAGCTTTTCGTGAATCCATTATAAAATTACGGGTATCAAATTATAGACTTTTGACTTCAGTTCGAAAGTAGATTCTCTGGTTTGAAAAAGAAAACAGAGCTTCAGCTTCAATGAAAAAACACAGCCTATATTGTCAGCATATGGATAACAGATACGAAGCCTGAGCCAGAGCCGAGCTTTGATAAAGACTCCAGATCTATAATGCTGCGAGTTAACGAATAACACATTTGTGTTATGGCTTCAGCTACATATTGGCCAGTAGCTGCCATAGGTGCATGCGTTATATCTAGCCGCAGCCAGAGATTTCATACACAGCCCGAGCCCATTTTCATCACTGTATGGTCTGGTTCCTCACCTCCACAGTGCGAGATCTCCGAACCACCTGCTATGCCGGTGGTATCCGACTGAGGGCACTTGTTGCAGTCCAGCTGACCCTCTTGGTCCTGGTAAGTTCCCGGAGGACACGGGACGCAACGCGAGGAGAAGGTATTGTGGTAGGTTCCGATGCTACAGGCAACTGCATAGAATCAGGCATAACAAGTCTACATCAATCATAGTGGATTTAAGGAACAAGCTGTGAAGTTAGGCCTATTGGTCTATTTTGGCCTGTGAACAACCCTTCTGGGAGTTGAAATGCCATTATCAATTCATGAAATGGATTTTGACACTCAAATAAAAATGTTCTCTTGACCAAAATCCCACCCTGATGCAGACCAACAGAAACAACCCACCCATAACCAACCAAGACCAGACCAGACCAGCCTACGCCAGCCCAGCCAAACACCAGCCCAGTCTAGTCTAGCCCAGTCTAGTGCAACCCTATCCAGCCCAATCTTGCCAGCCCAGTCTTGCCCAGCTCAGACCAGCAGTACAAGCAAGTCCATGTGATCAAGTCCAGCCCAGCCCAGCCCAGTCCAGACAAGCCCAGTCTATAGTGCAATCCTATCCAGCCCAATCTTGCTGGCCCAGTCTAGCCCAGCTCAGACCAGCCTAGTACAACCCAGCCCAGACTAACAGTACAAGCAAGTCCACTAATAAAGTCCAGCCCAGCCCAGTCCAGCCTACACCAGCCCAGTCTAGACTAGCCCAGTCTAGTGCAACCCTATCCAGCCCAATCTTGCCCAACTCAGTCCAGCCTAGTGCAACCCAGCCCAGACAAACAGTACAAGCAAGTCAGTTGATCAAGTCCAGCCCAGCCAAGACCAGACAAACCCAGTCCAGCCAATGTCAGCCCAGCCTAGTACACCCCAGTCCAGCCCAGCTTAGCCTAATACAGCCCAGCAAGGCCTATTACAAGCCAGTCCACCGATCGAGTCCAGCCCTGCCAAGACCGGACCAGACAGGTCTTGCCCAGCCCAGCCCAGACAGCCTAGCTCAGCCTAGCTCAGCCTAGCTCAGCCTAGAACAGTCCAGCCTAGTACATGTACAAGTAAGTCTACTGATTAAGTCCAGCCCAACCAAGACCAGACCAGCCATCTCTTGCGCAGCCCAGCCTAGTCCACCACAAACCAGTCCAGCCCAACCCAGCCTAGCTCAGACTAGTACAGCTCAGCCAAGCCCATGCATCCCAGACCAGACTAGCCAGGTCTTGCCCATGCCAGCCCAGCCTAGTACACCCCAGCCAAGTACACCCCTGCCAAGCCCAGCCCAGACCAGCCTAGTACAACCCACCCAAGCCGAGCGCGGCACAGCCAAGCCCAGCAAATGTATAGTGCTAAAGCTTATAAGCAGCTGAAATTGGCTCCTGGCTAAACATTGCATATTTCATGGCCAGTCAATGTTTCTTTTCTTCCCTTCATATTTATATTTTTGTTATGGTCCTGGGGAATTTACTTACCGCACTTATTGTTGACCATGACGTGGCCAGGCTGGCAGGCCGTCTCCACGTCAGCCGTGGTGGTGAAGGACTTCCTGGTGACCTGGTATTCCGTGTTCTCATTGAAGGTGACCACAAGGTTCTCCTTGTTGATGGCGTACCTGAGACGGTTGATGGTCTTGCGCATCTTCCGTTTGGTCTTAGCTGTCACGCAGTCCACGTCACAGTCGGCTGTTGATTCAATGACAGAAGTAAAGGGTTCAGGAATCAGGGGTCGATTTCACCAAACTCATAGCTTAGGCCCCAATCGTAGGACTTATGATGACTCGCAGCCATTCGTAGGATGAGATGAGTTATACTTCGTAACTCGAGTAGCGATCAATCGTAGGGCTTCGTGAAATCGACCCCTGATTTGTTTGTTTGTTTGTATTTAGTTTGCTTGTTTTGTTACTTGGTCTTGAAAGCTGAAGAAGAACCAGCAATCTGTTACAAATCCGTTTACTTGAAGCTCTAAATTAATTTAAGAAAGCCACATAGTCACTAGTCTGGGGACATAAACATTTTCTAAGTAGGCATTAATGGTAAAGACTTATTGGTGAAAAAGCTGAACCACTCAAAAAATGAATCAGACCTTTTACTAAATTGATCCTTCTTTTTCACAATTGCAGTCCTCCTACAATACCATACTCTCAACCTTTTACTGGTGCACTTCAGAGAAGATAGAGTGCAGGTTAAATCTGTCTCTCCTCTAAATGTGTCCGCCCGGACACAATTATACACGGTTGTGGCCATGCATGTACAGTTGTCCTGCGACACTTTTACCTGGGTAATTCTGCCCTGGACATTTTAGAGGTGTAACAATTTGAACCGTTACACCGGAAATGATGTAAACACAGGCCCTTTACGAAACGACGGGTTGGGCTTAGGCTCCGTCATGTAAAAGCTGAAAATACAGGTTGTGAATTTTCCCGAGGTTGAAGTTCCGTTTTCTTGTTCGAAACCGTACCCCAAACATCTGTTCTTATACCTCTTACTTTAAAATGGATGTAAGAAATAGAGCCGGAGCTAGCCAGAGCCCGAGTCTCCATTTGCTGCCACAAAACAAAAGAGGGACAAACAAAACATCGGTCAAGAACTTACAAGTTGGCGGTTCGGGTCTGACTGCTATCTCAAAATCGGCAAAGATGAGGGAGTTTCTGGACCGTATTCGACGCTTGCCTCGCCGGGAGCTGTCGCTCTGACAAGTCAGGTTGACGAAGTTCACCTCGCAAAGGCCACTACAACCATCGGCGTCAATTTCTGGGGAAGGGCAAGACAGATATGGTGGTTAGAAGTGGCGGTGAAACTGCAGCTATACACTACACAAAAGCAGCAGCTGACATTTTGTTTGTGTGTGAGCTTTAGGCATGCATTGTGCTAAAGGTAATATCATACTTTGGCTTTTATGAAAGAAATACAGATTCATGGGCAAAAATATCAAGACAGATACAGTAACAATCATCTGTGAAAATCTCAGTCCCATACGGTGGCCAGTTTTTGAGAAAACAGTGACAAACAGCCACAGTATTTCTGATGTCTTTTCTCTTTTATTTTTGATCTTTTAAAAGATCAAAAAGATTGTCGGTCGTTGTTTTACTATTATTTCTGGATAAATACACCATTTCAGACGGAAAGGTTTTAACGGTATGTTTCTACCACCACCATCTTCATACCCTGTAAGTTATACGTAAATCTGTGAACATTTCTGTTTTGGTTTCTTACCAAAGTATGATACCACATTTAACACAATGCAATGGGCATGGGCTGTATGCAGCGATGGGTTTATATTTGAGTTAAATCCATTTCGATGACCAAGGGTAGCTAGTGGTATAGCACATCGAATGTTTTCCGGATGTAACGGCTTGAAATATTAGATCTTTAAAACAAATTCATCAAACTCAATTGTTTAACTGTTTTCAGTTCAGCTTATTGAGTTTTTTTTTCTTCATATTCCCATGCAGTAAAACACAAGCTTAATGTTGCAAAGCACAATATTGTTTGACAGAACAACAAAATAATGGCGAGTTGTATTGTGTGGCCAGATTGCAATGTGTGAACGTACAATGGTCATCCGTCATGCATGTGGTGCTGATGGCGTGAAAGGTATAATACATGATTGGTAAAGGTCACAGAACAGCATTCACACTTTGTCTGATCAAACATGTACATGAAATAATAAACCTTATAAAAATGTGAGCTCAATCGGACATCTGAGTCACGAGAAAATAGCGAAAATCCCACTCAACGTTTCTCATAAAACATAAAAACGTTTTTGATCTTACCTCAAGATCAAATCTGTTTTCGGTCATTGTTTTACTTATTTCTGGATAAATACACCATTTCAGGCGGAAATATTTTAACGGTATATTTCTACCAGCACCATCTTCATTATCCTAAAAGTTATACGTAAATCTGTGCACATTGCTGTTTGGGTATGTTACCAATCCTGTACTGTACCTTAAAGAGACCTATAAACAGCAATTTAAAATTATGGCATTCCGTCTTTCATTCCTTACACAAGAGTGATCAATTTCACTCGAATTCGTAGGTGTCTTGATATAATTATACTGGACAACGTATTGGCAATGGGGCTATGTTTAAAGGTAGTATCATACTTTGGTAAGAAACCAACACAGAAATGTTCACAGATTTACGTATAATTTACAGGGTATGAAGATGGTGCTGGTAGAAACCTACCGTTAAAATGTTCCCACCTGAAATGGTGTATTTATCCAGAAATTAGTAAAACAACGAACGAAAATCTTTCTGATCTTTTAAAAGATTAAAAATGAAAGAGAAACGACTCAAGAAATACTGTGGCCGTTTTTCACGATTTTCGCAAAAAGTTGGTACCGTATGGGACTGGAATTTTCACAGATGACTGTGACTGTATCTTCCTTGATATTTGTGCCCATGAATCTGTACTTCTTTGACAAGACCAAAGAATGAAAACCACACAGACTCAGCGCGGGAAATCCCATGAAATAAGCACTCGTTAGTAAATAAAACAACAGTCTTTCAACTTTTAGTAGCACAAATTATAGAACCAACAACACGAACGCAATATTGAGTATTAGGTCTAAGGTAGGCAATCTCATGTGAATAACTTCTGGGGAAAAGATGCTGTTTTTGTAAATATAATGAAGCTTTCAAGCCTTAAAAGGAAGACACATTTCATATTTAAGATGATCGCATGATGGCGGTCGAAACGTCGATTTTTATCATTTTGAAACTTAAACGGCGAACCATAGACCGATTACTTCAACATACGGGCGATTTCAAACAGTGGGCCACCAAGAGTTTGCAATGCGCTGGCCAATCGCAATGCACGGAACTAGTCGAAACCTGGCTTGAGGCTAGGCTACGGTACTTATTTCGCTGCCACCATTTGAGGCCAACAAAACGAAATGAAGGGATTGGGCCATGTATCTCAAGCCCTTCGTTTCATTTAGGATACAAAATGGCGGTAGCAAAATAAATCCCAAGCCTAGCCTCAAGCCTCATTTCGTAAAGGCCCATACACTGAGGCTGCATCCGAATCTGTTGTCTAGAGCTAGGTCTAGGTCTTCGATCCATTGGAAATACGCGGAGACACCAAGAAGCCGTAGACCTAGCCGTAGCTCTGGAAGCCCGTTTCAGATACGTCTGGAAAGGGTCGACAGATTCCGAGGATTGTGATTAGCTAACACCTTGCAAAACTCTTGGTGGCACAGTATTTGGAATCTCATCAAAAACACAAACAAACGAACACACACAAATAAATGAATATAATAGAAACCAAGCAAGTTGCAGTGCAGCACGTGGTGATTATGTACCTGATAACTTCTTACTTAGGAAATCTGATACCACAGATTCTGAGCGAGTGAAGCGTCGCAGTTGGCAGTCCTCTGCCGTGAAAGTGAAGCGAGCCTTGTGGTGGTAAGTCGGTGCATTTACCGATGCTGTGTACATGAGAGAAGAAACACTGATGTTAAGCTTTAAGTCCCTAAAATTGCAGCTCTTCTGGGGAAAGTTATACTTTAGGAGCTATTTGGTTCAGGAGTCGATTTCACCAAACTCATCGTAACTTACTGCCAATCGAAGGACGTATAATGCATTGCAGCCCTAAATAGGATACGATGGGTTTTCCTTCGTAATTCAGGGTACGATGTGCCAATAAAAAAACTGTACATGGGGACTGTAATTTTACCCACTTCCTCACACTGATTCAGGGTTAAAAACATAATTTTTGGTTTGTATGCTAATTAGGATTTCCATATTCATGAGAAAAACTGTGATGTCATCTGGGTATTTGAGAGCAGTAGCCCAATTGATTTGTGCACAAAAAGTTGGGGTTGTTTTATAGGTTTTCTGACAGGCCTTTCCTTCTCAATGGGTTTTATTTTTGCCAAATATGTTCCTTTCACTCAACAGGTGGTGTAATTTTTTTACCAAACCATTTATGTAGGTCAAGTTTGCCTCTTCATTTTTTATGTTTTTTCATTATATTTTTGCTGTCGGTTCCCTACATGAGTATGCATGAAAATCCCCCGTTTTGCAAAGCCATTCAAAGGAAAACCAAATGCTGGTTTAAAACCAAAATAAGACTTGTCATTCATTATCTGTCAGTATATTCTATGTATGAAGGCAATAAAATAACCTGACTGAAAAAAGCACTGCATGAACCCTTTAAGTTAATACACGTAGCTGTAAACGAGGATACCAAAATACCAAAACTTGGCTTTCGTCATCTTCCGTATATACTTACCAGAGCAACTGGGCAGGGCCTCTTCGGCGCCGTCGACCACCGGTAGCTCTGTGGCGTTGACCCCGTTGATCCAGCGGTACTCGGTGCTGTCCCCGCACCGGTAGGTGTAGGCTCGGCGGCCTGAGGAGGTGAAGTGCGAGTTGGACTCGCACCGGAGCGAGCAGGTCTCCTCCTCGTTGCGGGTGCTGCAGGACAGGACGGCCCGTGCAGGCGGCCGAAGAGGGACACACCGGGACATCTCTGCTTTTGAGTGTTGAATACCATAGGGAAGAAGGTAAGCGAACGTGCAGGAGAAATTCAACTTTGCATTCCAAAGGCAACTTCACGACCATTTTTGTCTAAACTATGGGCCTTTACGAAACTAGGCTTGAGGCTAGGCTTGGTACTTATTTCACTACCGCCATTTGAAGCCCACAAAACTAAAAGAAGGGATTGGACCACATTATGAAGCTGGGGAAAGGCTCCAACTTCGCCATGTATCTCAAACCCTTCATTTCATTTAGGACACAACATGGCAGTAGAAAAACCAGATGCCAAGCCTAGCCTCAAGCCCCATTCCGTAAAGGCCTTATGGCTGAATAACATGCTAAGCAAATCAATATACATGTACAGTACTTGCTTATAGTCAAGTACCCAGGTTTACCGTGTAGCAGGGGGCAATTTTATAGAACTGCTTAGCACAAAATATCGCTAAGCATGATATTTCTATCTTAATGAAAACAGGATGATATGCAAATTAGGCTTGCCCTTCACCGACGTGGATGAGCACTGTATACTCGGTGCTTGTGAGAGCACGTGAAAAAAATCACATGCTTGCTCAGGTGGGATTCGAACCCACGACCTCCTGCTTACTAGTGCAGATGCCTTACCTGCTAGGCCACCGAGCTAGCTGGGGTCTGCAGGGTGAATCGAATCCAATATCGCGGCGGGTACCGCAGTAAATCATTAATATTAAATGATTTTTGGTCGGGAAATAGAAAAAAAGGATGAACAACCAATTTTTTAAATTTCCCTGTGTTGTGTATCACTTGCAATTGTTCCTTGGCTGTTGTTCGCTAACCATGATTATCAAATCGAATTTTTAATGGTGGTTTGTTTTAATGGACAAGCCATTTTTGTGCTAAGCAATTGTTTGTGCTAAGCAGCTCTATGAAATTGGCCCCTGGATTGCCAATCTGCTTAGCTGCTTATAGGAGCATGCTTATCTGCTCTGGATAAGCACATCTGTGCAATCCGTATTCAAACATTAGTTGAACATGGTCGATTTCACAAAGCAGAAAATTGACCTTGACTTTAAAGGTAATATTATCATATTTTGGCTCTTGTAAAAAATAAAATGCAGATTTATGAGCACAAATACAAAGAAAGATACAGTGACAGTCATCTGTGAAATTCCCAGTCCCATAGGGTGGCAAATTATTTGAGAAAACAGTGAAAAACGCTCACGGTATTTAAAAAATCTGTTCACCGTTGTTTTTTTTTTTATCTTTTAAAGATCAAAATTGTTTTGGTCATTGGTTTTACCCTTTTCTGGATAAATACATCAATTCAGGCAGAAACATTTTTACGGTATGTTTCTATCATCACCATCTTTATACCCTGTAAGTTACAGGCAAATCAGTGAATACATCTGTTTCGGTATGCTACCAAAGTATGATAGTACATTCAAGTAGTTCAATATCACCAAAGTGATTTGAATTGCGACACCACACTTTGCTTAGCAAGTAGGAATAATTTACAATCTTAAAGGTAGTATCATACTTTAGTAAGAGACCAAAACAGAAATGTTCACAGATTTACGTATAACTTTCAGGGTATGAAGATGATGCTAGTAGAAACCTACTGTTAAAACTGTTCCGCCTGAAATTTTGTATTTATCCAGAAATTAGTAAAACAACGACCGAAAATATTTTTGATCTTTTAAAAGATCAAAAATAAAAGAGAAAAGACTTAAGAAATACTGTGGCTGTTTTTCACTGTTTTCTCAAAAAGTGGGCACTGTATGGGACTGAAATTTTCACAGATGACTGTTACTGTATTTTCCTTTATATTTTTGCCCAGGAGTCTGCATTTCTTTGATAAAAACCAAAGTATGATACTACTTTTAACATCAACTCAAGTGCTTTGTGAAAGTCTACCAATCACACTGAGTCTTTGTCTCACCAATGCAGTCCTTCTTGTTGTGGTGTAGTCGGTAGCCTGGCTGGCATTCGCAGACGTATGATCCTGGAACGTTTCTGCACATATGCTGGCAACCTCCAGCATCAATGGAACACTCGTCAATATCTGCAGGAAACAGAGACCAGAAAATTGAGAAGTTTATAAACGTTTTCGTGAAGTTCTTGCTTTTGTTGATTTCACTGCAGCGGGATTCGAAGCATCGAGCCCCCGGGGTACCCTATATCAGCACATTGTCATCTAGCCAGCCTGTTTTTGTTAGAGGGTATACGAAACGAAGATTCAGGCTCAGGCTCAGGCTCAGGCTCAGGCCCAGGCTCAGGCTCAGGCCCAGGCTCAGGCTCGGGCTCAGGCTTCAGCTCTGTCATCCATATGCTGAAAATATAGGTTGCATTAAGGTTTCTCATTTAAGCTCTAGCTCCCTTTCCTTTTTCAAACTAGAGAATCTACTTCCGAACCGCAGCTCAAAAGCCTCTATTTTCATACCCGTGATATTAGAATGGATTCAAATGAGACATTGAAGGAATGTTTTATACTTAAGTACATTACATCTATGTACAAATCTGAAATCGCCAACACATTATAGGGTTTTTCTTCTTGGAATTTTTATCATTTCGAGACAGAATAGATAAACCATCTGAGTTTTATGACATTACCTCCGCAGTGCGTGATGCCGTATGCCTGGTACCCCGCGTCGCACGAGCAGTGAAATCCGCCAGGAAAGTTCAGACAGGTGTGGTCACACGTGGCGTTGAAAGAACACTCATCTACATCTGACAAGAAACAGTACCTTTAAAAGCATTTTCAGCTGGTCCAAGAACAAGGTCATTTCTTCTATAGGATGTTAACTTGAGCTGTTTTATAAGTATTTGTTTGTGTTTCAAGTACATGCATTATCAATATTGCTGCTGCTGCTACTGCTGTTTGTTCTGCTGCTACTGCTGTTTGTTCTGCTGCTACTGCTGTTTGTTCTGCTGCTGCTACTGCTGTTTGTTCTGCTGCGACTTCTGCTGTTTCTGCTGCTACTGCTGTTTGTTCTGCTGCTGCTACTGCTGTTTGTTCTGCTGCGACTGCTGCTGTTTCTGCCACAGCTGCTGCATTTGTTGATGTTTCTGCTGCTGCTGTTGCCGCTGTTGCTGCTGCATTTATTACTCTTACTGTTGCGACAGTTGCTGTTGCTGCTACAACTACTGCGACTGCTGCTGTTTCTGCTGCGGCCAATGCTACTGCTCCAACTGTTTCGAATGTTGATGTTGCTGTTTCTGCTGCAGCTGTTGCTGCTACTGCTACCTACTGCGACTGCTGCTGTTTTTGCAGCAGCTTTTGCTGTTACAACTACTGCGACTACTGCAGTTTTTCCTGCTGCAGCTGTTGCTGCTACAACTACTGCTGCAGTTTTTCCTGCTGCAGCTGTTGCTGCTACTGCTACACTACTGCGACTGATGCTGTTTCTGCTGCAGCTGTTGCTGCTACTGCTACAATTTGCTGCTGCAGCTGTTGCTGCTTCAGCTGTTACTGCTTCAACTCCTGGGACTGCTGCTGTTGCTGCTGCAGCTGTTGATGCAACTGTTACAACTTGCTGCTGCTGCTGCAGCTGTTGGAGCTCCTGCTACTGCGACTGCTGCTGTTTCTGCAATCTGCTGCTGCCGACGCAGTGACGCTGCAGCCATTTTCAGGTGATAAATAAGTTTATTTTGCTAATTCCAACCTGTTGGCATGGCACTGTTGACATCCAAAAATTAAAGAAAGACAAATCATAGCACGAATGAAGCTACGTTCTGTGTACCTACCCACGCAGGACTGGCCGTCCCTCAGCAGCTTGTAGCCAGCGGGGCAACTGCACTCGAAGTCCCCGATGGTGTTGGTGCACCGGTACTCACATTCTCCGTTGTTGATCGCACACTCGTCAATGTCTGAAGACCAATGACATAGGAAATCGTAAGCCCATCGTAACTGAATCTTAAAACATGACTGTTTAAAAACACTGTTACATGGGTGTTTATGTACTTCTTACGTGTTAAAGGTAATATCACACTTTGGTTTTTATGAAAGAAGTGCCTCTTTGAAATAGGCACCTTTCATAACAATGCGGGGATATGACAGAATTCCAGCCAATTATAGGGAAAGGAAATACTAAACAAAATTCAAAAATAAAAATAAAAAATTTGCACATTTTTCCAAATTAATGCATAATGAAATTATGGCAACAGACAAACGCTGTGCACTTTACAAGTTCAGCGAAAACGTAAAATGACCAGGGACCAATTTCATAGGGCTGCTGAAGGAAACATTTTGCAATCCTTGATCAAACAGGATTACCAACCAAATTCCCATGCTTTGGATTTGTATTCGACCATTGTTTGCTGAGCGTAACATCCAAAAGGAGTATTGGCTGCCATACATTTTATCTAGCAAGATTGTTGGTGCTCAAGCAAATGTTGGTTCTTAAGCAGCTCTATGAATTTGGCCCCTGATGAGGTCACCATGCATGACCCCGCCCTCACAATCCTGATGAATATTCATATACTAACCTCGGCAAGTCCGCCCATCCACTTGAAGCTCGAATCCGTTCGGGCAACTACAGCGCACTCCAGTGGGCGTGTCCAAACAAACCCGATCGCAACCACCGTTATTTAAGCCGCATGTTTCTAGGTAGAAAGCATCACCTATTATGACTGATACACATATCTTCCATATTCATCCTACTCATGCATTATTCATAGCATGCTTGCAAGTCATGAAACTCGTGCATATTCATGAACACATATACTTGTATACAATTATCAGTCAAGGCCAACAGAGAAACAAACAACATGACACAATAAGCGAATAAGCAAAAAACTAACATAACATCACAAATTGCAGCATCCTTATTATCAAGCATGGCGAACGTTGACGAGCCAGAATAGACAACTGAATACCACAGAGGGCAGTAGACAATCACTAGGGCGCCACCAAGAGTGCGGACAGAGAAGGAAGATTTCGAATAATGCAAAAGATAGAGATGATTGGTATTAGTCAGGAGGAACAGTTGATATCAGTAGAGAATATTGAGAAATAGAGAAAACGAAAATCAGATACTCATTTTTTTTTTCTCGAAAAAAGGGATTCAATGAAAAAAGGAATTTTTTATAGTAAATTGGAAAAAAATATGAATACCTGAGAGAGAATATTCATGCGTATCCTCGTACGCCTCTCCATGCCATAGCGTTAGGATTAAAATTAGAATAGAAAATATTTTACTTAGCAAGACAAAAGTTACACATACATTAGGAGTCGTTTTAAACTCATGGGGGCAGCAAACACAACAAACATTTTCCGTTTTTCTTTTGCCATTTAGATTGTGCATGCTCACAATTTGGAATAATCTGCTGCCCAAACGAGACTCATTAACATAAAGCACTTTGGTGATTGTCAGTTAAGCCTGTGAATATTTCCTTTAAGAATAATAGAGTTAGATTGTAGGTTTGAAAAATCACCACTCCAATGTCAAACGATTATTATTTGCACATAGTAGTTTGAGTCTTATACCAATCATATTCCTAAACCAATTTGGACATTTGTATTGTGCTTTTGTCTTCTTTTTTTTTGGAATGCATTTTTGAACACAAAATGGCTACTTTTGAACATAATTTATCAACAAAAAGACAATTTTTGCGCTGTGGGCTTCATTTAGCCAACGTCGATAAGTAATTGCATCTACACTACAGTTTATTCTAACAAATGAAAATGTGCTCGATCTACTCAAGTTAAAAGTGTTGCTACAAAATTAGAGTTAGAGGGCGCTGTGATCGGCAGCTTCAAACGGAAAACGGTATGAAATTATGCAGTGAGGACATTAATTTTTCATAGCAATAGAAATTTGCAAGATTTTACACTTCCAGAAATAATTTTGTAGGAGTTATTTAAAAAGTAATTCTTAAAATTGGCAACGTCCTGAAAAATGCGTCTTCCGTCTGAGCAGCCGTTGATCACATGATCCCATTCGTGTGCCAGACTAACAGCGTCAATGTTCGTGCATTCAACGACGCCATTAAGACGTCTGGATCCCAGACGAAATGGATAAGCCACCATAATCACTGGTGCACGGCTGGTACCTGAGTGCTGCATTCCCACTGGTGCCCGAGTGCAGCAGTAGGATACAACACCACCTTTAACTGGTACACAGCTGGTGTTCTAATGGGGCACCAATGGGTATCAAACTGATGTCCCACCCACACTTCAAACGGGTGGTGGACACATGAGTCCTGAGGGTACCCAATGTTGCAAGTAAACTTACACAGAAAAAGAAAATGGCTGCCGTTTTTAATTATTTCAGGTGGAAGAAAAAAAAAGGGTGAAAGGACTTGTCTTGTTTTTCAGAAAGAATTTCCATTCGACTATTTTCTTTTCAGTTAGTATATGCCTCAAATGATCACATGCCCATTCTCTGAGCACAAATCTTCTGCTTACCGGCTCTGACATAGTGGATGCGACGCTTGTTTGCGGTTGGGGCGCCCTCTGTTGATTATAATCAGAACGTGGCAGGCAAAAACGTAAAAAAAAACTTAATTTTCTTTTCCCCTGTCAAATGCAATTTTATGTTATTGTGGTTTTTCGAGTATGGAGACCGTAAAAATCAGCTTTATAGGAAACACTAAGTGGATTCTAAATACATCAAGAAATAGAACCAATCAATTCTGCCTCAAGAACTTAAAGAAGCTTCTCTTTTAACGAAGAGACGTTGCTGTATTGAAAATTATCAGATAAAACATATAACTTGGGAGTAGCAAGCTAAAGGTACACTTTTCAGTAGCCTTCCAAGCTGCAATTCTTTTAATCTTCACTGACTGTTTCATGTAGATTTATTATCAGTACTATTATTTGCCTGACTGTCTGATGACAAATAGCAACAGAGGGCGCTGTAAATGTTAACAGAGGGCGCTGTGAAGGTCAACAGAGGGCGCTTTAAAGGTCAGTGAAGGTCAGCTTAAAGAGAGTGACATGATGACATGACAGTGTGCAGGGCAGGCTTACCTACGCATGTTTTGCCGTCCGTGTGCAGGTTGTACTTCTCGTGGCAGCTACAGAGTGGTCCTATGGGCGAGTCTAGGCAGATGTGTTGGCACTCGCCGTTGCCGTGCATGCAAGTGGCTTTACGTGACAATGACAAGAAGTGACATTGAAAAAGAATGAGGATGACTCACATGACAATGACAAAGAGTGACAATTAAAAAAAATGGCTGACAGACGATGACGTGGCATCCAAAAACTATGAGCATAAATGCTTGTTGATTGCACCAAGGTATGTCATGTTTTAAAAGCAGATTATGAATCTGAATGACAAAGACATTTCCCTAAAAAATGGAAGTCTGTTTCCATGTATTTTACTCAAAAATCGAAACCGAAGCCACAACCTGAGTTTTGGAGAAGGGTCTTGAATTATAAGTCAGGTTGGCTTAATACCGGTTCTTTCCTCGCCTTTCACCTTTGGTGGACCGGGTTCAAGTCCGACTCGATCCACAACTGGATTGGGTTTTCAGTCCCTACCTGATTCTGTGGGTTTTACCAAGAATATTACTCTGGTGTTTTCCACTTTTCCTCCCACCTCTAAAACTGTATCTTCTTCTCATCATCTTTCCATATTAAAAAGGCTTCATCAGGCTTTCGAGCTACAGTGCCTAGAGCGCTCTTGAGGAATCCTTGGTTTCATTACCAGAATAATAATGATGAATAATAAGTTCCACTTTATTTCATCTAAGGGAAAGTGAAGTGAATAGAAAGACAAGAAGTCCTGACTTACGGATGCAGTTCCTCTTGTTACCAGCTAGCATGAAGCCCGGTCGGCAGTGACAGATGGAATGATCGTTGGCGATGTCCACGCAGTAATGACCACACCCAAGATTAGCATTCCCACAGCCCGGATGGTCTATACAGAGATAAAGAAAAAACGCGCTATATCAATTAGAAGGCCTTTTCACACTGTAAGCTTTCAACCCGGGGCGAACTTCTTCTCGCCCTGGGTTGAAATTTGATTTTTCAACCCCGCGTTTAACCCAGCGTCGTTTCACACTTGCCTCTCGCGAACCCACCTTCAACCCGGGGCGAACTCAACCCGATTCAATTCACACTGCGCGCCTTTTCAACCCGGGGCGAAAGTTTCAACCCGGGGCGAAAAATCTCAACCCTGGCCCGGAGCATGGTTGAAGTCAATCTCGGGGTTGACGCGGGGTTGAAAATGTTCCAGTGGGAATCACCGCCGATTTCAACCCCGAGATTTGTCCAGTGTGAAAAGGCTATATTGGAAGAATCCACATATAAAGATAGTCCCAAAACAAAAATCTGATTTGAAAGGTACAGTACGGGATTGGTAACAAACCAAAACAGAAAATGTACAAATATTTACCTATAACGTACATGGTATAAAGATGGGCATGATAGAAACTCCCTGCTACAATATTTATGCCTGAAATGCTATTATTTGTAATAGAAAAGTGTCCAATAAATAATTTTGCAAAGAGCCTTTTTCCTTCGCTATTTTCTCGTGACTCTGATGTTCGATTGAGTTCAATTGTTCACAGGTTTATAATTTCATGCACATGCTGGACTAGACAAAGAGGAGTGCTGTTCTGAGACCTTTACTCATCATGTATTATACCTTTAATCACAAGGATATCACTGTGTCAATTCAATGGGAATTCAAAAAGGAACTAAACACTGGAACAGGTAATCAGGGACAATAGGTTGTAACTGGAGCAAGCTCTATACTTGGAACTTGGGTCGATTTCACCAAACTCATCGTAACTTACTTTCAATCCGAATCGTATAACTTATGATGCATTGCAGCCCTATGTAGGATACGATGGGTATCCTTCGTAGCTCGAGTTACGATCAATCGTAGGGCTTCGTGAAATCAACCCCAGGTTTGTAAGTGCAACAAGAAGTAGGCCTACTGATGCATACCGTAATCGTAACAGCTTGCAACAGAAGGAATTGTAACTGATGCATATTGTAATAATCGTAACCGAAGAACAATTTTGTATGTAACTGAACCATATTGCGTTATACTATAAATCGGTACATGATGTAACCGGGTAGGACGTATAAAGTGACATGGGACCAATTTCACGAAGCCCTACGATCGATCGTAACTCGAGTTATGAAGGATAGCCCGTCGTATCCTACGTAGGGTTGCATTTCATCATTATGATTGGTAGTGCGTTAAGATGGGTTTGGTGAAATCGTCCACAGCTTACACATGAATGAGTTTGTAAGAGAAGACGGTTATGGACCAAGTACCAACTGAGGCGAGTTGGAACTAACTTAGATTGGAACAGTATCAGGTTGTAACCAAATCATACTGAAATTGAACCGGACTCACCAGACTCGGGTTTCTAAACCGAGTCGGTTCCTTTTGATCCCCTTTCAACTTTGCCGACTTGAGAGCAGCAATCTGTCCTCCGTGCTTGTGTGTGCACATGATTTAATCATGCGCTGGTTCAGGTGGGATCCGAACCCACGACCTCCCACTTGCTAGTGCAGAAGCCACACCACTATGACACCAAGCTAGCTGGGTCAGCATGGTAAAGCAGAGTGTGCGCTGTCAACATTTTCTGCAACAGTTTCGGTAACATGTTGCCCAGATACGTTGTTGCTGAAAATGTTGTCAGTGTACTACACAGAGCAAAACGAGTTTGGTAACATGTCGCAGCAACATCTCGGTAACATGTTGCCCTGGTACGTTGTTGCTGAAAATATTGTCAGGCTGTGTGCACACTGAGGAAAACGAGTTGGGTAACATGTCGCAGCAACATCTCAGTAACATGTTGCCCTGGTACGTTGTTGCTGAAAATATTGTCAGGCTGTGTCCACACTGAGGAAAACGAGTTGGGTAACATGTCGCAGCAACATCTCGGTAACATGTTGCCCTGGTACGTTGTTGCTGAAAATATTGTCAGGCTGTGTCCACACTGAGGAAAACGAGTTGGGTAACATGTCGCAGCAACATCTCAGTAACATGTTGGCCAAATGTTGCTAGTGTACAAAGGGCCCAAAGTCATATTGCCCAGGTGTGTTGCTCTACCTGGGCAACATGTTACCGAAAATGTTACCGAAATTGATGACAGTGTACACTCAACGTTAGTCGCATGACACATGATTTTTAAATGTGCACTTAAACAGCACTGAGTAGTGAGTATATGAAGTGCTCATCTACGTCGGTGAACGACAAGCCTAATTTGCATACATCTACCTCCGCGAAGGCAAAATCATTTCGTTTCAATAATCTACACATTACCTGAACACGTCAATCCATCCACGTTCAAGAAGTAGTTCCTGGGGCAGGTACACTGATAGCTACCAATCGTGTTGATGCATTCATGCTGGCAGCCATGTTGACCCGAAGCGCACTCATCCTGGTCTGTAATATCACAGCAAAAGAAAACAAAAGTACAAACACTGTAATAAATAATAATTACTATTTTTTTTTTTTATAGCGCTTTACATTAAAATCTCAAAACGCTTTACAATTAAAACCATTTAAAACACTACTAAAATTACAAATCTACAAACTACTTTACCACATGAATTACAATTATTATTATTACTGTTAAAACTATTTAAATACCACCACTTTAAAACTAAGAAAAATGAAGCATAAAATGAGGTCAAATTTATGAAAAATATCTTTTAAAAAGAAACGTTTTAAGTGTAGATTTAAAATTGTCATACATAGTGATATTCCTTAACTTCCCAGGCAACCTATTCCACACAACGGGTGCATAAATATAAAATGCCCGGTCACCATAGGCCTTGGTGGGCGCAGGACGAACCCTCGGATGATATACATGTAGTTTTACCCCCTCGCTACCTCTTGTGTTAAATTGGGAATAATGAATTGATATCAAGTCCTTAAGATAATATGGAGCTGTCTCGCTAATTATTATAACTGCAGTGAAATTGAGAAATAAGATGCATGTATTCACCGTTACTTTTGATCCAAATTGTTTTTGGTCATTGGTTTTACTCTTTTCTGGATAAATAATGCATTTCAGGCAGAACAATTTTAACGGTATGTTTGTACCATCACCATCTTCATACCCTGTTAAAATCGTCACATTATAACATACAGCTGTATGTTATAATAATACGATTTTTGTGTCGGTATGCTACCAAAGTATTATAGTACCTTTAAAGGAAATTTTCTCCAAGAATATTATGATTCTTTCATCATTTTCATTTATAGAAATTACTCTCTGAAGTGTTCTTGCAGCGGTATTATCGTTTTCAACTTTATATAGTTCCGTCGGTGATTTTCAAGACCCTGGCTTGAACTGCGGCTCCGGCTTCGGGTAAGTTTCTTTGGCTCAGTATTACAAATGCCCTGCTTATTAAACGACAAACCACAGCACGTACTTTCATTTGTATTGTTTTGTTTTGGAAGACAGAGACGAAGCCAAACCCGAAGGAGACGTTTCGAAATTACCACTGACAATAAATTGTCGAAAGAGGGCGCCCAAGTTGGCATTCTACGGAGTTCCAGGGGTGCCATCCGACTTGACCAGATTGTGAAATGTGGCCATCTATAAATCTCTTAACATTATGTCGCCATCCTCAGATAATTCATGTAAGGATCGCGGGCACTACACTCCACATGGCACTCCACAGCACCATACTATGTCTTATGTCTTATGCACTGTGTATTATGTATTATTATGGTATGATTACTCATTAATACGTACCAATACAATCTTTTCCTTCCGGATGTAAGAGAAATCCTGCCAGGCAACCGCAGTGATAACTACCGGGCACGTTGGTACACGTATGGACACAACCGCCATTTTTACTGCTACACTCGTCAACATCTGCAGAACAAAGCGATAGAAATTCAACAATACAGGCTTTGGTTAAACTGAACATTAAAACCTCAAGCGAAAATGGTATGTGAAATAATAGGTTGGTTTTTATAAGGAGGTCTATTAAACTACGTAGTAGCTGAAGCTTGTGTCTTTTTATGTAAATTCGAATTTTGCAATAATGAGGTTTGGTAAACCTCAGTTTGTGGTCATGTGGGGGCGCTGTAACAGCCGCCATCTTGGGGTATAAGCCAGAAAGACATCTGATAGAAATACTTGGAATACTGTTCCTTATTGAAAACCAATTCGGGCGATTCACAATAGTGCACCACCATTGAGTTTGCAACGCGTTGGCAAATCACAATTCACGCAATAAATGTTGTCGACAAACGAAAAACTGCGCATCTTTCCACATGAGCAGTTTGTCGACAACATTAATTTCGGCCATTGTGATTGGCTAACGCATTGCAAACTCATGGTGGCGCACTATTGTGAATGGCCCGAATTCCAGTTTATTCAACAACAAAAATGTATTACAGAAGTCTCACATATTGACATTGTTAGGTATCGGTATTCGTACCATTTTGTACAGCAAAGATGGCGGCGAGGTAGCGCCCCCATGCGACAGAAAAGTCACCAAATCGGTGATTTATTATAACAAGACCAGCTTACCGACGCACGACCTGCCCTGTCTGTTGAATCCATTCTTGCATGCACATCGGTAAGACCGTTGCGTCTGCGTACAGACGGCATTCTCATCACACGTGTGCCTACCATCGTTGCACTCGTCTTCATCTGAAGGAAAAAAAAAGAAGAAAATAATCCATAATTCTTTCAGATGAAAACAACGACAAAACAACAACAACAACAACAAAACAGCAGCATCAACATCAACATCAACATCAACATCAACATCAACATCAACATCAACATCAACATCAACATCAACATCAACATCAACATCAACATCAACATCAACATCAACATCAACATCAACATCAACATCAACATCAACATCAACATCAACATCAGCAGCAGCAGAAACATCAACAGCAACAGTAACAGCAACAACAACAGCAGCAGGAGCAGCAGCAGCAACAACAACAACAACAAAATCTGACAACAAACACCACCATCGCTATCACAGTCATCCCCACCACCTCACAAATCTTTGACATTGCCAATAGAAAGCGCGGACATTAAAACCTCAGAAAATGCCCAATTATTCCATCATATATGCTGGATCTTCCTCAAAGGCTGACTAAGAACCTGATATTGGATATTTTGTAACTTTCTATGATCGGTAAGTAACATAGTGATCGTGTAGGCTATTTCAGTCAAGTTTTATTTGGACACAGTTGCATTTAAAGCGTTTGCAGCAGCCTGTTGTTTCTCAGCAAAAAGGAAAGCTTTTTAGTCCATAAAATCAATGCCAGGACCTCGCAATGCGACCAGCAGAGAGGCACTCTCGCCAAGAGGTCTTGGCTTGCATCCCAGTCCCACCCCTCTTAGTCTGGAAGAGATGAAGCGGTTTAAACCGAAAACAAACCCCGAGAGAATTGACCCCATCAGACCCGCTCCCTTCGCAGGAGACATCTCTATACCGCAGCTTTAAGAGCTCTCCCCTAAGATAGTAAAAAAAAAAGAGCAGAGCCATGATGCAGATTAACAAACAATGCAATATTGGCCTTGCTAGATCTGGAAGTAGATTATTGGCGTAGGGCCGAGGTCTGCCAGTGAACTAGTTGGCAGGCTTCCAAGTAGACTGTACTTGTCATCAAGGGCAAGCGCCACTGTCAAGTACTTGTTGACAAACAAGTGCAGTATTCCACGAATTTCTGCGATGTATCTGAAGAGATGGAATGCTTCTACTCAATAAAAACAAGCCTTCATCTAAGACATTTCCCTTTCATTATTAAACCAATCTTAGAGTCTAACTTGGAGGATACTGTTAAGTCATGGAGGAATAGGCCTAAGAACACTTTCCCCATGGTAAAAGATAATATCATACTTTGGTAAGAAACCAAAACAGAAATGTTCACAGATTTACGTATAACTTACAGGGTATGAAGATGGTGGTGGTAGAAACATACCGTTAAAAGGTTTACGCCTGAAATTGTGCATTTATCCAGAAATTAGTAAAACAACGACCGAAAATCTTTTTGATCTTTTCAAAGAACAAAAATAAAAGAGAAAAGACTTAAGAAATACTGTGGCTGTTTTCCACTGTTTTCTCAAAAAGTGGGCACCGTATGGGACTGAAATGTTCACAGATGACTGCTACTGTATCTGTCTTGGTATTTTTGCCCATGAATTTGTATTTCTTTGATAAAAACCAAGGTATGATACTGCCTTTAAAATCGTAGACATATTTTGAGGTATACTTGGTGTTTGGTGCTACACGGAGCATTCATCTTGTCACCTTCCCCGTATACCCGTTAGAAAAGATAACACCAATTCTACAAAAAAGAAAATGGGTACCAGACTATTTTGAATCCAAGCCTCGGTAGATTACACTACTTCGAATGCAGGATGATGCACCGTGGATAAGGTCTAAAAAGAACAAACAATTTTTCATGGAGCTGCTAAGCACAACAATTTGCTTAGCACAAAAATGCCTTGCCCAATAAAACAAAATTTCCATTTGATATTTATGGTCAGCTAACAACAGCCATTGGAAGTACAATCACAAGCGATACACAACACATGGACATTTGGTTGCTAGCCCTGTTTTTGTTAAGACAGAAATGTCATGCTTAGCAAAATGTTGTCCTAACTTTTTGACGCAGACTTATAAAAAAAAAACGAGATGTAAAAGTAATAAAACCGAACCGATTTAATGTTTCCAATAGAAAATATAAACCAGAAACATTAGTCATTTTTTTTTCATTTCCTAGTCTATACCGAAATTTTACATTTTACTTTTTCCATCATTCCTTTCGCGATGTTTTTTTTTTTTGGTTATCCTTCTCAGAAAATATAGGTTCAAGCTCTACTTAGGAATGTTTTCCTGGTCCGGCACCCCTTGCGAGCCGATAAATTGAGTTTTCTCCAAGACATAGGGTTCAAAACACTTATCGTATAATTCAATTTGGCCCCTGTCCCGTCACGGTATACTATACGGGGCGAATGATCGGGGGATGGCTGTAGGAATCGTGACTTCGTCTCATAACGGAAGGTGATGATGTGACATACTTTGCGTCCAGATTTCGTCCCTGAACAAAACTCTCTCGGCCAAAATGCTCGACTCGGCCGGCGATCATGATAAATTCTTCTTTTCCGAGCTTCCAGTTAAGAAGCTTTCTTTACGCTTGATTATTATTAATGATTGCATACCATGGGGCAAATTTCATGAAGCTGTTAAGCAAAAAGAAAAGTTGCTAAGCACAAAATGTCTTGGTCAATAAAACAAACCATCATTACAAATGTCCATTTGGGTCAGCGAACAACTGCCGAAGAACAATCACAAGTGATACACAAAAAAGACATGGACATCTTGATTGTTAGACAGAACTTATAATGGTTAGCAAACTTTTGTGCTAAGCGGGGCAGTGAAATTGGCCCAGCCAGGGCCCAATTTCATGGAATCCGTTACGGCCTATTTTTGTGCTTACGGGCACTGCTACGCGTGAAATCTATTTCATGGAATCCGCAAGCAAGACTTTCGCTTAGCGAAGAATTTCTAGGGTAGCCGTTATCATTTTCTGCTAACGGGCTGTCGTATGCATTCTGCACAAATTCCTTGCTTACCGTTACCAAAAAAGGAAACTCTTCCTTGAAATACGCTAACCGTAACCAAAAAGAAATTTGCTACCGTAAGCGAAGCATTTTTTGCTAAACGGTAACGGATTCCATGAAATTTGGCCCTGATGGGGCTTTGCCTGTTAGGATTTTCAAAGGATCTCTTGGATTCTTTAACCATGCTAGTCAAATTATTCTTATTTATTCAAAATCACTGTTTTGCTAAATAGTGATTTTCTTTTACGAAATAGATCACGGAGATATATGGTATTACCAAACGTCTGGGAGTGTAATGTATTGAAGTATATGTGAAAAGGTCGTGTTGATGTGGCGGAGTACGGTCGGAAAATATTGCCAGGATACCTCAGGGATTCGATTCACTCCGCTGACCCCAGCTAGCTCGGTGGCTTAGCGGTATGGCATCTGCACCAGTAAGGAGGTCGTGGGTTCGAATCGCACCTGAGCCAGCGCAGGACTTGTTTACGTGTGTTCAAAAGGCACATAATGAAGCCCTTGTCTACGTCGTTGAGGGGCAATAAATTGTTTGCATAGTTCTATCTACTCGACGAATGAATAAAATAATAACAGGATACCTCATAGGTAATTTAGGTAAACCATCCTTATACTTCATGCATTGTACACATCAGCCATTGGTATTTTCATACACACAATCAAACAACATAAGCAAATGTATGGGTTTAATACATTAGGACTTAGTGTTTAACATTGCTGGGCTTTGGCTTATGGCTAACGCTAGGGCTTGACAGTGTTTATGATTACAAGCATTTCCATGATGACTAGGGGAATATTGTCAAGGTTACGGGCTTGTCTGCGTCTGAAATCGACGATCAAACTCAATCCAAATCCAGAGAAATCAGTAATGGACGCCTCTTCATGGAAACGACCGACAGAAAACAAGTGTAATGTGGTCAGACGGTAGAGGTTTGAGGACTAACACGGTTATATGGCACAGTGAGCATCAGAGCCACGGCTGTCACTGTGGGTCCGGTTTATGCGAGGGCACCGTACGGTTGACAGTTAAAGGCTTAAAGGGTATAATACATGATTGGTAATGGTCTCAGAACAGCACTCGCACTTCGTCTGATCCATCATGTACATGAAATAATCAACCTGTGAAAATTTGAGCTCAAACGGACATCCGAGTCACGAGAAAATAGCAGACTCAACATTCGACTCAATTGTTCTAGTCAAACATAAAGAATGGTTTTGATCTTACCCCAAGATCAAAATTGTATTCAGTCATTGTTTGACTTATTTCTGGATAAATACAGCATTTCAGACGGAAATAATTTCAACGATACATACTGTATGTTTCTACCAGCACCATCTGGATGTTAAAGTTATACGTAAATCTGTGGACATGTTCCGTTGGGTATGTTACCAATCCTGTACGGTACTTTTAAAGATAACTTCATACTTTGGTTTTTGTCAAAGAAATGCAGATTCATGGGCAAAAATAAAAAAAGATACAGTAACAATAACCTATTAAATTTCCAGTGCCATACGGTACCCACCGTGAGTGGAAACAGTGTAAAACGAACACGGTATTTCTAAAATCTATTCCAACTGGTCAATTGGTTTTAAACCATATCACCATCTTGATTTACTTTACAGGTAAATCTGTGAGGATATCTGTATCGGTATGATACCAAAGTATGATACTACCTTTAAAGGTAATATCGTACTTTTTTTTTGGTCAAAGAAATACAGATTCTTGAGCAAAAATATCAAGAACGATACAGTCATCTGTGAAAATTTCAGTCCCATACGGTGCCCACTTTTGGAGAAAACAGTGAAAAACGGCCACAGTATAAGTCTTTTTCTCTTTTATTTTTGATCTTTTAAAAGATCAAAAAGATTTTCGGTCGTTGTTTTACTAATTTCTGGATAAATACACCATTTCAGGCGGCAAATTTGTAACGGTATGTTTCTACCACCACCATCTTCATCCCCCGTTAGTTATACGTACATCTGTGAACATTTCTGTTTTGGTTTCTTACCAAAGTATGATACTACATGTACCTTTAAAGATAAAAGCATCAAACTGACGAGACAAGATTAAAACGACACATTGATCATTGGCCGTTCATTTAGCACGAGCAATCCAACTGAATGATTGAACACCAAACGAACTTGATCCACCAACAACTTGAGTCTTGATCGAAGGTTACACCATAACTATATTATTGATAGTGAAACGTTTTGCCAACATGCACGGGGGGAAATTGCCTCTGATACCATCATTTCCTTACATTTCCGTTGCGTTAACTCGCACTTTTCCTGCTTGGGGAAACTGCGCAAGTTGTTTCTGCTGATGCACATTCTATAATTATAGACGTGTTTCAAGATCGTTCACGTTGTACCCAAATATTATCTCTAAACTACAGTAAAGCGCCCATCTCGTTTTCATATAGACCTTTATTTGTTTAAAACATTCGCTGGTGGTTGGTATGGGCGGACAAATGTTGCAAAATATTTCGTCTTTTTGACAGACGGCGTGACCAATTTCATTATTTTTGCAAACTTTCCATTGCTGACGCACAAAAATACATATACCATCATTGATTGTGTTGTTTCCGTTACATTCAGCAATATCTTTCAATGTTTTATGAATCGTTGAGCTGCTTAAGCAGTAAGCACACAATTTGCTTAAGCATGACAATAATTCCTTGATCCAACAGGATTGCAAACCCAATTTTCATGTGATGTTTACAGCTTTTGACTTGTATTCGACCATTGTTTGCTGAGCATAACATTCACAAGGAGTTTTCTTGGCTGCAAAATTATTGTATTCACCAAGGCTTTTTGGTGCTTAAAGGTAGTATCATACTTTGGTTTTTGTAAAGAAATACAGATTCATGGGCAAAAATATCAAGGAAGATACAGTAACAGTCTTCTGTGAAAATTTCAGTCCCACACGTATAACGTATATTATTATTATTATTATTATACGGTGCCCACTTTTTGAGAAAATCGTGAAAAACGGCTGCAGTATTTCGCTTTTATTTTTGATCTTAAAAAAATTATAATAATAAAAGATCAACAAGATTTTCGGTCGTTGTTTTACTAATTTCTGGATAAATACACTATTTCAGGCGGAAATCTTTTAACGGTAGGTTTCTACCACCACCACCATCTTCATACCCTGAAAGTTATACGTAAATCTGTTTTGGTTTCTTACCAAAGTATGATACTACCTTTAAACACATCTTTAGTAAAATTGGCCCCTGTATACTCCGTGGATGTCTTATATCAGTATGTTGGA
Source organism: Astropecten irregularis (assembly GCA_963971285.1). NCBI lineage: Eukaryota > Metazoa > Echinodermata > Asteroidea > Paxillosida > Astropectinidae > Astropecten > Astropecten irregularis. The sequence goes on along the minus strand of OZ020251.1, from coordinate 13,320,409 downwards.
CAGTGTAGGAGTGGTGGAGAAAACAGACATACAAACAGACAACTCAAGAGTGACAGTTGGACCATGAAGCTTCATGGTTGGACGTTCTAATCGGTGCGGTTTCACGCACATCACAACGGTAGCCCTTCGTCCATCTAGAGCATGACTTGGATCAATTAGACCACAGTAAGCGAAAGGTCTTTTTCTGCGGCTGCTCCTAAGCTGTGGAATACTTTACCTCTTCACATTCGACAGGAACGGAGACTTAACTCCTTCAAATCAAAGCTGAAAACCTTCCTTTTCAGATTAGCATTTGCTAATGCATAAATAGGTTCCTGTATTCATTTTTTCTATTCTCTACATTTCGTAGGTCACCGTGTCAGGTAGTTAGAGTGATAATTACGTAGGTAGGGTTAGAGGCGTCTGTCCCCGGAAAAGATCAAGACATTACCGATGTGGACGGGTTTTAGGCCTAATTAATTAGTTACCCGTTGACGGGACAGACGTATACTGCGGTTTGGGCACTGGCTTGGTGTCCTATCTTTCTAACTTTCTTCTAAGTACTGTCTTCTTCTGTTTCCTTTTTTCTTTTTATTGTTTAACTTTCATTGATTTACTTGTGTTTTTTGTAATGCGCCTTTGATCACTTTTGTGGAAAAGGCGCACTATAAATGTCCATATTATTATTATTATTATTATTATTATTATTACTACTATAGCTACTAGCTAACTGGCCACTAAAATATACACACTGTGGTTTGTTATTGCTGTTCGTTTTGTCCCTCCCACGGATTTGCCACAAAAGTCCACTGGTTATAACTTATTGGCTGAAATACTAATGCTGTAGGGCTGTTTACACGAGTGTGTATATAATTGACGCATATAGGAAGTATTTTATTCAATTGGGGAGGGAATGGACAATTTCAGTAACATAAACAGGAAAGGAAGAATTCCTGTACGTCAGGATAAACCACGACATATGCCAGGACGGGTAAAAGACCTACAATACATATCACTTGCTCTCTCGTCCATAGGGACTTTAAAGGTACAATACATGATTGGTAAAGGTAATTTTATAATAAACCTGTGAATATTTGAGCTCAATCGGACATCTGAATCACGAGAAAATAGCGAAAACCCGACTCAATTTTTCGTATAAAACATGAAGAATGGTTTGGATCTTACCTCGAGATCAAAACTGTTTTCGGTCATTGTTTGACTACTTTCTGGATAAATACAGCATTTCAGGTGGAGATATTTTAATGGTATGTTTCTATACCAGCACCATCTTCCCACCTTGAGTGAAATGGGACAACTCAAACAAACTAAACTCAAGTGAGGGTGTCCTTTATGTTTGTTACAAAAATCGTTCGGACGAACGATCTTTGGAAAAGACACTAAATCTTGATTTTCTTGAAAAACCCAGCATCTGATGAACCAAGATTTCCCATGGTGACTGTTTGCACTGTTTACGAACTGTTGAGTCCATTTTCTGTCTCAAACTCAATAAATTGTTTTGGAGGCCTTGCAGATCCTGTATACTCCCTTTAAAGGTTCAGTACAGGATTGGTAAGATACCCAAACAGAAATGTTCACAGATTTACATATATAACTTTCAGAGCGTGAAGATGGTGCTGGTAGAAACCTACCGTTGAAATAATTCAGCCTGAAATGGTATATTTATCAAGAAAATTAAAAAACATTCATCAAAAACATTCTTTATGTTTTATAAGAACAGTTGCGGGTTGGGTTTTCGGACATCTGAGTCACGAAAAAATAGCGAAAAATTGACCTAATTTTTGTTATAAAACATGGTTTTGATATTACCGCGAGATCAAAACTGTTTTCCGTTTTTGATTTACTAATTTCTTGATAAAAACAGCATTTCATGCTGACATTTTAACGGTATATATGTTTCTACCAATACCATCTCCATACCCTGAAAGTTGTAAGTAAATCTGTGAAAATTTCAGTTTGAGTATGTTACAAATCCTGAACCGACATGAGAAACAAAAAGACTATTACGGTATTGTAGTATTACGAACATCACCTAAATTAGACGAAACAATTATTGCACAATTTTACGTCATTATCATCTATATTGAAACAAGGATATTTCCCACACGATTTCAAATCTGTTGGGAAAACAAATCACTTTGAAATTAACAACAACAACAACAACAACAATAGACAAAGCAAAAACAATATAAATTTCCATTTTTCTTCAAAGTATAGCTGAAACCAGCCTACACGTGACAATAATATTAACGGATTCGTATATAAATACACAGTAAAAAGATATCAAATCTGTTCATGGCGTAATCTGCGGGCTAGGGAAAAAATATTATGATTATTTCAGCGGGAAAAATAATATTACATTCCCTCAGGGTTATCCTATTATGGTATTAAATTATGTGTATGGTTAAGAAAAATGAAGCGACCGTATGGTACCATAGGTTATAGTACAGAAAAGCACATGTGTCCTTATCTTCTGCAATATGTGGGCGTGTATGTATATTGATACATACACAAATTGTTACAGACATTTTTCAGTGACATTTAACAATTAGCTTTTTAATTCTATTAGATTTATTAGCATGTAACATTCGGCCAACAAAATAATATAAACTCAGACGTGTGGGTTGTAATCACTATCATTCGTGCATACTTTTTTCAAGGAGAAAAAACTTCTTTTGCTTCTGTTCGGAGCAACTCGATTATGTGTATTTTTTTCATCATGTTAAAGGGTTCCTGCAGTGCTTTTTTCAGTCAGGTTATTTTATTGCCTTCATACAAAGAATATACTGACAAATAATGAATGGCAAGTCTTATTTTGGTTTAAAACCAGCATTTGGTTTTCCTATGAATGGCTTTGTGAAACGGTTTTTTTTTCACGCATTCTCATGTAGGGAACCAACAGCAAAAATATAATGAAAAAACATAAACAAATGAAGAGGCAAGCATGAGCCACAAAAATGGTTTGGTAAAAAAATTACACCACCAGTTGAGTGAAAGGAACATATTCAGCACAATAAAACCCATTGAGAAGGAAAAGTTCTGTCCGAAAACCTATAAAACAACCGCAACTTTTTGTGCACAAATTAATTGGGTTACTGCTCTCAGTTGCCCAGATGACATCACAGTTTTGCTCATGAATATGGAAATGCTAATTAGCATACAAACAAAAAAAACCTGTTTTTAACCCTGAATCAGAGTGAAGAAGTGGATAAAATCACAGTCCCCATGTACAGTTTTTTTATTGGCACATGTTCAAGCCATAATATTCCCATTGCAGAGACCCTTTAAAGTTCCTCTCGTCTGAACACTCTGTGAATGAGATTTTATATAAAAAAGTATCGAAATTCCAGAATAGACATTGTAAAAGTTTCGGCTGAAAATCTTAGTTTTGTTTTGTGTGTGTGTGTGTTCAGTTCATAATATAATCATTACTCTATATTTTGAAATGTCTGCTTTTGGAATGTTGTCATAGTTATTTGGAAATAGAAAACTGCGGTTTTGTAAAAATCGAGAAATTTAAATCGGAAAAGTAAATAATAATCAATTGACTTGCGATGTAACCAACTGGAAGTTTACACAATGGGTACATTACACATGAAAGCCTAATTATAGGCCTACGCGTGGTGCAATGTCTAAACACAAATGAACGTTAAAGGTAGTATCATACTTTGGTAAGACACCGCAAATAATGTGTTCCAAGTCAAAGTGGTAGGCATACACACTAAATGTATTCCAAGTCAAAGTGGTACACACTAAACGTGTTTCAAGTCAAAGTATCACACACTAAATAAATGCGTTCCAAGTCAAAGTGTCACGCACTAAATGTGTTCCAAGTCAAAGTGGTACACACTAAATGTGTTCCAAGTCAAAGTGCTACACACTAAGTAAATGTGTTCCAAGTCAAAGTGTCACACACTAAATGTGTTCCAAGTCAAAGTGCTACACACTAAATGTGTTCCAAGTCAAAGTGTCACACACTAAATATGTTCCAAGTCAAAGTGGTACACACTAAATATGTTCCAAGTCAAAGTGTTACACACTGAATGTGTTCTACGTCAAAGTGCCACACACTAAAATAATGTGTTCCAAGTCAAAGTGTTACACACTAAGTAAATGTGTTTCAAATCAAAGTGTTACACACTAAAATAATGTGTTCCAAGTCAAAGTGGTAGCATTCATACTAAAATACTAAATGTGTTCCAAGTCAAAGTGGTAGCATTCATACTAAATGTGTTCCAAGTCAATGTGTTACGCACTAAATATGTTCCAAGTCAAAGTGTTTCACACTAATGTGTTCCAAGTCAAAGTGTAATACACTAATGTGTTCCAAGGCAAAGTGTCACGCAATAAATATGTTCCAAGTCAAAGTGTCACACACTAAAATAATGTGTTCCAAGCCAAAGTGTTACATACTAAATGTGTTCCAAGTCAAAGTGTTACACACTAAAATGTGTTCCAAGTCAAAGTGTTACATACTAAATGTGTTCCAAGTCAAAGTGTAATACACTAATGTGTTCCAAGGCAAAGTGTCACGCACTAAATATGTTCCAAGTCAAAGTGTCACACACTAAAATAATGTGTTCCAAGCCAAAGTGTTTCACACTAATGTGTTCCAAGTCAAAGTGTAATACACTAATGTGTTCCAAGGCAAAGTGTCACGCACTAAATATGTTCCAAGTCAAAGTGTCACACACTAAAATAATGTGTTCCAAGCCAAAGTGTTACATACTAAATGTGTTCCAAGTCAAAGTGTTACACACTAAAATGTGTTCCAAGCCAAAGTGTCACACACATTAAAATAATGTGTTCCAAGCCAAAGTGTTACATACTAAATGTGTTCCAAGTCAAAGTGTAACACACGAAAATGTGTTCTTAGTCAAAGTCTTACACACAAAATGTGTTCCAAGTCAAAGTGTCGGACACTGGATATGTTCAAAGTCAAAGTATTAAATACTAAAATGTGTTCCAAGTCAAAGTATTACACAATAAATGTGTTCCAAGTCAAAGTGTTACACACTAAGTAAATGTGTTCCAAGTCAAAGTGTTACACACTAAGTAAATGTGTTCCAAGTCAAAGTGTTACACACTAAATGTGTTCCAAGTCAAAGTGTTACACACTAAGTAAATGTGTCCAAGTCAAAGTGTTACACACTAAGTAAATGTGTCCAAGTCAAAGTGTTACACACTAAGTAAATGTGTTCCAAGTCAAAGTGTCGACGATTACAATGTATCTTCCTTTTGTTTTATTCTCTTTTGTTTGTTTGTTAGTCTGCTTGTTCTACTGTTCTTTTCCTTCTTAGTCGTATATCAAAACATACGATACAGCATTTATAATAATAATAAAAAGGTTTTTGACTCGAGCGCTAAATCCCCGCCTACGGTCAATTCGTTCGTGACTGGTGCAACCTATAGCCGCCTTATTTATAGATTAAGCAAAGACCGATGGTTCCTTTCAATCCTGCCCCACCGTTACACAAGGCAATGGGACCCAGGGGATCACCGTCGTATTAAGACCGATAAATTCAAGCCGTTTTCTCTGTAGCTAGCTGCTCCCAAGCCGCCGACACAACGGACGAGATTGGCACATTTCCTTTTGTACTATCATTTATTATATGGCTAGCGCGGCTCTTTTACGCCAAAATAGAGGCACATCGTAAGTTTTCAGTGTAACGATTTGGCATAAACATACACCAGTCCCAATTCCCGGCAGTGGAAACCTAAACTGGCGTCCAAATTGTTCCCAATGGGATTAGGGAACATACAGATTCCCCCGCATTAAAATAGCAACACGTATATGAGGCAAAGTATCATTTTTTTGGTTTTGTTATAAAATACCAAGGAAAGAGTCGCCCCATTGAAACCGAGAGAAATGCTTCCTTTGCAAAATTGGACTCTTGATTTGTGATATCTAAAGGACTGTCCGAAACATAAAAATGCAAGCATGGCTATAATTCACATGTTCTTTTCTGGTACATTCTTGTCTTTTGACTATATACGGTGTAGCTTAAAGGTATATCATACTTTGGTAAGATACCAAAACAGAAAATGTTCACAGATTTACGTGTAACTAACAGGTTACAGGGTATGGAGATGGTGCTGGTAGAAACATACTGTTAAAATTCTTCCGCCTGAAATTGTGTATTTATCCAGAAATTAGTGAAACAAAGACCGAAAATCTGCTTTATCTTCTAAAAGATCAAAAATAAAAGAGAAAATACTTAAGAAATACTGTGGCCGTTTTTCACTGTTTTCTTAAAAAGTGGGCACCGTATATGGGACTGAAATGTTCACTGATGACTGTTACTGTATCTGTCTTGATATTTTGCCCATGAATCTGCATTTCTTTGACAAGAACCAAAGTATGATATTACATTTAAAGGTATAATACATGATTGGTAAAAGTCACAGAACAGCACTCACTTCACACTTCGTCTGATCCAGCACGTAGACCTACATACATGAAATGATAACCCAGTGAAAATTTGAGGTCAAGTCAATCGGGCATCCGAGTCACGAGAAAATAGCGAAACCCGACTCAATTTTTCTAATAAAACACAAAGAATGGTTTTAATCTTAACCCAAGATCAAAATCGTTTTCGGTCTTTGTTTCACTAATTTCTGGATAAATGCACCATTTCAGGCAGAAATATTTTAATGGTATTTCTACAAGCACCATATTCATATTCTGAAGGTTAAACGTAAATCTGTGAACATCCTGTTACCAATCCTGTACTGTACCTTTAATACTTGATTAATTACTACCATTACCTTGATTCAATACACGAGTATCAAAAAGCAGTGAAATACTCGGTGTGGACAGCATTTCTTTTTTACGAATAATTTATCACCTTTACGGCTTTAGATTCTTCACACTTGTATCGTTAAGCCTGAGAGAAGTTCACAGACCTTGGCATTAAATTTTCACATTTCGGAATGGAATTTCGACGCAAGCATTCGTCAGCCATCTCAACTATTTACCAAGTCGTATATTAAAAGCATTGCTAATTCACTTGTAACAACAACACTTGTCGGCTACACTAGTAGTTTAGTCCACATTACTTTACGGGCAACTATACGTAAGTAATTGCTAAACACACGTGAAGTGTGCAAGTCGGGATGGATAAATAATACAAGTAATTGATGGCCGAGTCATGTCAGAGGTGTGTAATGGCTTACCTGTCTTTTGGCTAAGTACTTGTAGAGTCCACTGGCATAAACAGAGAGGGAGAATTAAATAAACAGGTTTCATGTTGAGGTTGCTCGTCGTGACGTGAGCCCCCGTCTTGTTGCCCAAGCAAGCGCCAAGCAAGCCAAACTCGACCAGTTTTTTTAGGGGGCGGCTGATTCGGTTGACTCTCTCTCTAACCGGGGCGGCGTCGGGGGGCGGGTGTCCTATTCAATTATCGTTGATGTGGAACTCGCTGTGTTGAAGGACTTGTATGTGTGTGTGGATGGTGTGTAGAGAGCTCAGAGGCTAGGGGGACCGTCAGGGCGTCGAGGTATACGGTGGATGGGATCGGATGGATGCCACCGCGGCACCAGTGATTCCACACACCGATGAAGTCTTGCACTGATGACAGCAGCTAGATAGCAGGGACAACAACACACAAACACACGTGCACGCTGGGCTCCTGCTCTGAGGTACCACCACCACCACCACCACCGCAGAATCAGCCGAGAGATGCCGGGGAGTGAAGGCAGACCAAGCCGGGTAAGGCTCACACTCACACGGTAGATCAACCTCGGCGTTCCGGCTAGCTTGCAGTTGCAGCAAAACTTCCACCCACAGATGATGATGACGGTTTGCGGTGGCCGTGCCAAACTTTTATTGCTCAGGATGAAGCCAACAGAAGACACAAGACACAAGAGAAGACGAAGAAGAGAGAGAGAAAAAAAAAATCCCCCAAAACCCAGACACTTCAATTGTGATGTCAGATGAATTGCAAAATAGCTTGGCAGTGCCCTAGGGGGAGGGAAAACGCCACCCCGGGCTACATACTTGCGTGCCAGCCTTTATCTCCTTATACTTGGTATTTTTTTCCCTTCCTCCCTATACCAACTATACTGTGCCGTGTGCGCCGCCTAGACAACGTGTATAGTACACCGCGTATGTGTAGCCAAACTCCTTCAGGTATTTAGGCCATAGCGCTATCGCGATACCTTGCCCTCCCCATCCATTCCTTATGCGGTTTCCTAGACTGGCTTCAGCCTTAGCTAGCTTAACGGAGGAGGAGCGATGCCTTCTTATTGCTAAGTAGTTGTGATTGTTCTCGATTAGAGAGCCCTCTGTGTGCTTCAACAAAAAAAAAATGAAAAGGAGAAAAAAAAACCTTCCTCATACCATTCCATGCCACTCGGCCCCGACCGTCGGCCCTGCCTGCTTGATATACCCCCACGTGATCCAATAACACCTTTGGACCAATCAGACGGCGCGGTCGCAAGAGACGTCTAGATGGGTCGGGCTATCCACTCCAGTCTACCCAGCCGGTACGTTGTATTATGTGTTTGCTTCGCCGCGGGTCATCTGTGCCGTACCTGAAACTTTCCAGACACATTTTTTCCCTCCTGCTCTTTCTCTATAAAACCGCCTCCCCCAGCCTCCTTTACTCTTGGCAAAGACGTTTTCGGAGAGATTCAGTAGAAAAAGGCACATCAGGCAGACGAGAAAATTCTCACAGACGAGGCAGGCCGAGACGCTATTTCCACGGCAGCCGTACACCTTCTTCCCAAACCCATCATTAATAAGTCTGATAAAAAAATGCAAAACACTTCTTACTTAATGAAGTGGTTGTTGATGAATACGTACGCATACGTCCGTACAAACTAAACACAGCCAAAACTGTACGAGAACACATGTGCTTATTGCCATTGTTTGGGTATAACCAAACATGGTGTCTGAACATTTTCCAGCTTTCTACAGAATCACAAAACCGCAATGCGGACTCGTCGGCCACAAAACGGACAAGCATGATACTAATTACTATTGGAGTAGATTATCTTCCTTCCTCCATGGTTTAAAGGTAGTATCATACTTTGGTAAGAAACCAAAACAAAAATGTTCACAGATTTACGTATAACTTACATGGCATGAAGATGGTGATGGTAGAAACATACCGTCAAAATATTTCCGCCTGAAATGGTGTATTTATCTAGAAATTAGTCAAACAACGAAAAATCTTTTTAATCTTTTAAAAGATCAAAAATAAAAGAGAAACGACTTCAGAAATACTGTGGCAGTTTTTCACTGTTTTCTCAAAAAGTGGGCACCGTAGGGGACTGAATTTTCACAGATGACTGTTACAGTATCTGTCCTGATAGTTTTGCCCATGAATCTGTATTTCTTTGACAAAAAAAAACAAAAAGTATGATTACCATTGATTGGTGTAGCTGGGCCCATACTCAGGCTAGTAACAAGCAAGATACACTTAGCTGTGACACAGCGAATGAATTAGAATGGCCAAGTGTAACTAAGCTAAAAGAGTCCGTGGGCTTGATACAGTCCAGATTCCCTGCCGCTGACATTGCTATAATACTTGGGGTCGTACATCAGAAGAGGTCGCCCCGTACAACAACCCACCATTAGCTAACTGTCTAGGCCCATGTGAGACGACAGGAAAATGTGAAATATTTATGTCGAGAATGTGTCATTCTAGTGTCTGTATGTGCGATCATGAACAAAAATGTTCGTAAACAAGTATTAAAGGACCCAAATCCTAAAACCGTTTTCTAATATGATATAATGCTGCCCCATATCTTTGAGTCTATATGTTGTACTACAAATTAAATTGTTTATATTTCTTAATTTTAATACAAGTAATAAACTGCTGCAAACTGTTCATCAGCCAAAATGACCCGAAATATATCAAATGCTTAAAGTTAGGAGGACATGACGCGTTTCGATCCTAACAGGATCTTTCTAAAAAGGCAAACTGACTGAAGAACAAGAATTCTAATTAATTGAGGTAATGTTTCGTTCAATTAACACAGTTTCAAATTACGATCATATCGAGATTAAAAAAAATCCACAATTGTCACTGTCCCATCATATTTATTTATGTTTATTCATATTTTGTATTTATGTTTTTAAATTAAATGTTTTTAATTGAATTGCGTTCACGCAATGAAAATTAAGTATTTGTTAAGAAAAGAAAGACAAAGCAGGTCTAGTACCAAACATGATCCATAAAGAGATAAAGGTAGACAAAACGTAAACAAAATAGATAGCGATTTAAAACAAAGAAATATTTATGCAATTTTTTCTGGCCCATATACTTGACGAATGGAAGCATTTAACAATAACACAACCCGCATGTTATGTTGGCTATACAGACTGTAACGCTGCAACACTAACTACTTCTCAGGAAATCAAAAAAACAAAACGAACGACTCTTCTTTAGTTTCATAACTTTCTCTAGTTCCAAACAATGGAAATAAACAGCCCCAGGGACTGTTAACCGCTGCATTGAACCTATTATTCTTCAAATTGGAATTCTCACTAAAACTCATTCACTGAGATGAGTTGCCCGGATTTGTCATCGACCTGATAAAAACACACAAACAAACAAACACCCCAGCAAACAAGAAAACAAGCAAGCAAAATTACAGACTTGCATTTTATTTTGAATTAATCTTCTTTTTTTACGAGCCTTTTAAGGTAATATCATACTTTGATTTTTGTCTGAGAAAATATCAAGACAGATACAGTGACAGTCATCTGTGAAAATTTCAGTCCAATACGGTGCCCATTTAAAAAAAAAAAAAAACAAATAAATTGTGAAAAACGGCCACAGTATTTCTTATGTCTTTTCTCTTTTATTTTTGATCTTTAAAAAGATTAAAAATAATTTGGGCCACTGGTTTTTCTGGATAAATACAGCATTTCAGACAGACAACTTTCAACAGTATGTTTCTACCGTCACCATCTTTAGACCCTGTAAGCTATAGGTAAATCTGTGAAGATACCTGTTTCGGTATGCTACCAAAGTATGATAGTACCTTTAAATGATTTCGTCTTTCACTTCTTAACCCCTTCCCACTTAGAAGACAAAAAAAATTGACATAATATCATAAAACAATATACGAACCTTAGCATGTATACGGTGGCCGGTAGTAACCTTGACAGGCTGAATTGCCACCGTTCTGACTGAGCATGCAGAGAGCTGCGCCCCGTGCACAAAAGACGCCTAATAAACGCTTAGTACCTTGATTCAATTAGCTCTAGCGGGTTCGAGAGAAGCTTGTGCTCAGAGAATCACCGTGCCATGACTACATGCCCCAGGCGGGACAGACGGGCACTGAGGAGAAGTAGAAGGGTGGACAAGAAAAAAAAAAGACAGTGAGCAAAAAAGACCGGCCCTCCTGCTGTATATTGAAAACCTAACGAATAAATAAATAACAGAGAGGGAGAAGGAAAAAAATGCTAGGAAACTGAGACGGCTCGACTGGCTCTTACAATCGACGGGGATTTTTACACTGAAGCGCCGGGGAGAGACAAACCAAAAAGAGAGAGAGAGCGAGACACGAAAAAAAAAAATGAGGAAAAAAAAAACCACACCAACAACATTGCCATTATTTTTTCTGAGTTCAATAATACTCCGAGACGATGGTTCGTACCTTTGTCGCCTTGATGGGGCGCGAGCTAGCAGCCGACGGCAAGCAGACAGCGAGCAAGACGCGGTTAATCCGCCCCGGTTTAATTATAGGATCGTTTGATATGATATATTGAAGGGGTTGGTTGGTGAAAGAAGGGAAGGAAAAAAAAACCAACACTAGAGAGAGAAGAGAGGTTCATGTGTTTCCGGCGGAAAGTAGGTTAAGATATGACTCCGGAAAGCGAGTCAATAGGGCTGTGGGGATATTGTATTAAATGCCATATCACAACGATGATTTCCTTGTTGGTGTTTGTTTTTTTTTGTCTTGGGTGCAAAATTGACGCCGACGGTTTTCAGTCTTATGATAACTATTATGAACCACAATGACCATATCGCCCCGGCCTTAAAGGGAGCATATAGGATTTGCAAGGCCTCCACAGAAAAAAAAAACATTATTGAGTTTGAGACAGAAAATGGACTCAACAGTTCGTAAACAGTGCAAACAGTCACCATGGGAAATCTTGGTTCATCAGATGCTGCATTTTTCAAGGAAATCAAGATTTAGTGTATTTCCAAAGATCGTTTGTCATGTTTGATCAGACAAAGTATTAGTGCAGTCCTGTGAACTTTACCAATCATGTATTGTACCTTTAAAGGGTCTGTGCAATATAGGAATATTATGGCTTGAACGCGTGCAAAAAAACACAGCTGTTTTACTTTTGTAGGGCCTGTGATTTTACCCACTTCCTCACACTGTTTCAGGGTTAAGAGCAAGTTTTTGGTTTGTATGCTAATTAGAATTTCCATATTCATGAGCAAATATGTGATGTCATCCAGGTAACTGAGAGCAGTAACCCAATTGAATTGTGCACAAAAAGTTGGGGTTGTTTTAAAGTTTTCTGAGAGACCTTTTCCTCCTCAATAGGTTTTGTTTTGCTGAATATGTTCCTTCCACTTAACTGGTGGTGTAATCTGTTTTGCGAAACCATTTCTGTGGTCTTCATATTTTATGTTTTTTCATTATATTTTGGCTGTTGGTTCCCTACATGAGTATGCGTGAAAATCCCCCGTTTTACAAAGCAATTCAAAAGAAAACCAACTGCTGGTTTGAAACCAAATTAAGACTTGATATTCATTATCTGTCAGTATATTCTCTGTATGAAAGTTTGGAGTTACATCGATATAAAAATGTAAACCCCGAAAGCCTAAAAAGGTGTCAAAATAGTGAGAATTTCAAGAAGATGATATTTTCCAAGTATTCGTTGATTAATTATGCCCATACCACATGCAGACTTTAAAGGGTAGTATCATTATTTGATTTTTGTCAACGAAATGCAGATTCATGGGCAAAAATATCAAGGAAGATTCAAGATACAGTACAATCAGTCATCTGTAAAATTCCCAGTCTCATGCAGTGGCCACGTTCAGAAATAAACAGTGACACACGCCCACTGAATTTTTCAAAATCTTGTCACCATTATTTTTTATCAGTAAAAGATCGAAATTGATTTTGGTCATTGATTTTACTCTTTTATAGATAAAATACAGCATTTCAGACAGAAAACAGTATGTTTCTACCATCATCAGCTCCATAACCTCTAAGTTATAGGTACATATGTGACGATTTCTGTTTCGGTATGCTACCAAAGTATTAAAATCTGTTCACCGTTATTTTGCATCTTTTAAAGTTGTTGGTCATTGGTTTTATACTCTTCTCTTCATAAATAAAGCATTTCAGGCAGAAAACCCTGAAGTGGAACTGTGTAAGTTATACGCTGTAAGTTATGGTAAATAGGCCTTTGTGGAGATTTCTGTTTCGGCATGCTACCAAAGTACGGTAGTACCTTTAAGACACACGGGTTAATTATCTTGCTACCAAGAGATACAGCGGCGGGGAAAGGAAGACAGCATAAAGATAAAGACATTTTCGGTCTGGAAATCAAGCCCCCCGGTCGGACTCTGTGACTCAGCGCTAACGCGATAATCCTGTAGAAGAGAAAATACGTGGACTTCTTACGTCTGGTAAGATCAGTCAGAAATATGAAGAACGAGAAAGAAGGGGAACAAATGTCAATTGCCCTTAAACTATTCCATCACACTGACTGTGAAGTCACTCATATAGCCTAAATTTGCTTTAAGTATTGAGGGGGGCTAGTATAAGCGTGGCAGCCGGTTAATATAGGCATATACCAATATCCACAGACGACAGGGTTTGGGTATTATATATGAGTATTATAGAGATAGATATCGTCCAACTATAATACCGCTTAGGATAACAGGCAAAATGAGCAAATGAGTATAAAAAAAGACAGAGACTGAGGGGTGAAGGAGTCGAAGAGGGGGGTGGGAGGGGTGGGGAAGGAGGGGGTAGACCCAGACATCTCTTACGAATCAAACACAGTTGTCTGCCAATACCGCGCGGATCGGGAGCTAAGGCAGGTGTAAGTAGGGTAAGGACCGAGTCAGACTGACGCCGTGGATCAGACTGAGTGGGCAGTATATAGCGCGCGGAGGGGCCCGAGCTCTCTCTGTGTAGCTGGCAACTACCGTATGATATAGCAGCCATCCCGTGCCCTCCTGGCATGATGCAAGACAACCCCCCCCCCCCCCCCCCCGTAGTCCCGTCTTCAAGACATCGCCGGAGTGCATCCTCCTTTTCTCCTAAACCATCGATTCTTTGGATGAGGCTGCGATTGACGAGGGCCTCCGATAAAAAAAAGAAGTAAGAAACTATAGACAGCAGATGCTGTCTACGTCGGTTGTCGCTGAGTTTACCTGGGTCCTTTAAAAAACCGATGGCGGCAACCGGACACAAATAAAGCAAAATGATCGCCGTACAGACGCACTCGTCTGAAGGATGACGATGAAAAAAAAGGGAGAAAAAAACACAGGAAAACGGAAAGACGAAAAAAACAAAACAAACCTGCCAAAACAAAATAAATTCGAGTGCAACAATATCACCTCCAAATGTTGACAAAGACAAGACAGGTTCCCCCCTGAAGAAGGTTGTTTTGGCATTTTTTGTCTGTCCCCAACCTGTTGTTAGAAACCGATTTCTGCTTATATTAATTACTTTTGGCGCCACATGAAGATCTATCTATCAAGCTATACAGCACCTTGCGCAAAGTAGGGCTGTAAGTTTACGAATAATTTTGTAACCGGTTACCTGTGGGTCTGTTTTTCGGTTACGGTCACGATTACCCGTATTACAAAGAAAACAACGAAATAGCAAGTTTGGGTCTTTTAGGAACTTGGTTGACAACATTCTTTTGCCACAACATTTGGCAGTGGTTATAGACATAGCAAAATGTTTGGCCTTTGCTTTGCATAAGCCTGCTGGTCCAATTTTCAAAAGATCATTGAGAGTGTTTTCTTTGTGAACTCTAGAAGTGTCTATGTCTCAAAAACAAGAGGCCATTAAAAAGATACTTTTCGATTACCCTAACTTGGAAAAGGTACCTGGGTACTCTTTGAACCGGTCGGTTAACCGTTTAACCGGATACAAATTGCAGCCTTATTGCAAAGTATAGTAGGCCCAAACATGCCACACACAAACAGGCCAGACTCCCACATGCTGGTATATAGGCCTGGACTGTCTGCACCTGCAAAGCTGTGGTCGCCGGCTCGAATCACGCCCAATGTTCCAGATAAACTCAAACAGATATTAAGCCAGAGAGCCTCAATATCAGGCGCGGTCAGCCCCCCCCCCCCCCCGCAAAAAAAAAAAAAAAAAAAAAAAAATGGTGTCTATCCCAAAACAAAAATGAAATTGTAAAACAAATTCTTGAAAATACTGGATTTTTGTTAGTGATTATTAAGCGCCAATTACATAAATAAACGCGTTGTGTAGGCTATGTGTCCATGTTTTTCCACCCCTAATAAGACATAGCAGAAGCGAGTTAAAGATTCAATACATGATTGGTAAAGGTCACAGGACAGTACTTATACTTTGTCTGATCAAACAAGTATACATGAAATAATAAACATGTGAAAATTTGAGCTCAATCGGACATCTGAGTCACGAGAAAATAGCGAAAACCCAACTCGATTTTTCTTATAAAACATGAAGAATAGTTTACTTTACGTTTGTTCCAAAAATCGTTCGGACGAACGATCTTTGGAAACGAAACGGACACTAAATCTTGATTTGCTTGAAAATCTTTCTTTCTTTCATGCACATTATGTGTGTATTGACCACTATGCGTGTTTAGATCCTTGCAAATTTGTTTTTAAGTAGTACTCTTTCAATTTGTCATATTTTCGCCAATTTCAGCCACAATATGCTTAAATTCTAAACATGCTGATCGAACGATCTTTGGAAACGAAACGGACACTAAATCTTAATTTGCTTGAAAAACCCAGCATCTGATGAACCAATATTTCCCATGGTGACTGTTTGCACTGTTTACAAATGTTGAGTCCATTCTCTGTCTCAAACTCAATACATTTTTTGGAGGCCTTGCAAATCCTATATGCCCCCTTTAAGAACCCAAAATATTGGATCTTCTAGCCCCCAAAAATTTTGGCTCTAGAACCGCGCCTGCTCAATATGAATAAAGACAAACATTTCATGAATGAATTATTATAGAAACTCACCAATACCACTCATGATATACCAATAAAATAATGACCTCGATCGTCAACCCAGGTTTCAAGGTAATATCATAACTTTGTTTTTTGTCAAAGAAATACAGATTCATGGGCAAAAATATCATAGAAGATACACAAACAGTCACCTGTGAAATGCCCAGTCCCATACGGCGCCCATTTGTTTGAGACAACAGTGAAAAACGTCCACAGTATTTTCAAAACCTTGTCACCGTTGATATTTTTGATCTTTAAAAGATCAAAATTGTTTTTTGGGTCACTGGTTTTACTCTTTTCTGGATAAATACAGCATTTCAGGCAGACACAATATAAACGGTGTGTTTCTACCCTCACCATCCTTATACCCTTACCGTTTTATTTAAAAGATCAAAATTGTTTTTGGTCACTGGTTTTACTCTTTTCTGGATAAATACAGCATTTCAGGCAGACACAATTTTAACAGTACGTTTCTATTATCACCATCTTTATACCCTGTAAGTTATAGCTAAATCTGTGAAGATTTCTGTTTCGGTATGCTACTAAAAAAAGTATGATAGTACCGTTAAAGAAGATAATACTGACTTAGTTGTCTCAGGTGTGAGGTTTCCACACTTCTAATACCGCGTCTGACCGTCATAGGCCAACCCCGTTCACTTCAGTTGTTGTGTTTGAAATATTGAGTCTTTGAAGAGCACTCAGTTATCATTACGTGAGGCAACGAGTTGTGTTGCCCACTTACTGCCAGCGCACCTGTGGTTGTTTTTTGACCGTGCTAAATCGCCTCGGCACCCAGCCTGATCGTCACCGTGTCACGTCGCTCATGATCTTCTTAGCCAGTGAAACAAAAAATAACAAAAATACAAATCCAGCTCCAGACCACTTGATTTAATTAGACTCTTTACAAGGCGCGACGCTGGCCAATCCAAGCCATGAAAAAAAAAAAATAATTCGACACTCTTGTTTTTTTTTTTTTTTCACTCAAAGGTTTCATGCAGTGCTTTTTTCAGTCAGGTTATTTTATTGCCTCCACACAGAGAATATACTGACAGATAATGAATGGCAAGTCTTATTTTGGTTTCAAACCAGCAATTTGGTTTTCTTTTGAACCGGCTTTGCAAAATGGGGGATTTTCATGCATACTCATGTAGGGAACCAATAGCCAAAATATAATGAAACACAGAAACAAATGAAGAGGCAAACATGATCCACAGAAATGGTTGGTCAAAAAAATGACACCACCAGTTGAGTAAAAGGAACATATTCAGCACAATAAAACCCATTGAGGGGGGGGGGAGGTTTGAAAACCTATAAAACAACCCAACTTGTCGTGCACACGGCAATTTGATTACTGCTCTCAGTTACCCAGATGATATCAAAGTTTTGATCATGAATATGGAAATTCTAATTAGCATACAAACCAAAAAACCTGTTGTTACCCCTGAAACAGTGTGAGGAAGTGGGTATTTAAAATCAAAGGCCCATGTAACAATTTATTTTTGGCACATGTTCAAGCCATAATATTCCTATTCCATAGACCCTTTAAAAGGGCTCTACATCTCCGATTCAGTCGCATTGAAGAATTTCAACGACGTGCCATCGCAAGTTTGGCATCCGACACGCGCTGCTGCTATTTTGAAAGAAAATAATTTGCTTTTTTCAAGCCGACAAAAAAATAAAAATTGGATTATTTAATTTTCAAAAACGTCTGCGTGGATTTGGCTCATTTTCCCGTCTGATTTCTCTGGGAGTCGGCCGACTTTGCGTCGCTTCGGATTTTATTTTATTCTTGTTTAGGGTTTATCCTTTTAGCTTAAAGTCTAAACTCTAAAGAGAGTCATTTGGTCCGTTAGGCCCTATACCCAGTGAGCTCACCAAAGTTGATGCCTTCAAAGTGCGACTGTCATGGCCTTCGCTTTAAAGGTAGTATCATATTTTGGTTTTTGTCAAAGAAATACAGATTGATGGGCAAAATATCAAGGGAGATACAGTAATAGTCATCTGTGAAAATTTCAGTCCCATAAGGTGCCCACTTTTTGAGAAAGCAGTGAAAAACAGCGACAGTATTTCTTAAGTCTTTTCTCTTTTATTTGTGATCTTTTAAAAGATCAAAAAGATTTTAGGTCGTTGTTTTACAAATTTCTGGATAAATACACCATTTCAGGCGGAACAATTTTAACGGTATGTTTCTACCACCACCATCTTCATACCCTGTAAGTTATACGTAAATCTGTGAACATTTCTGTTTTGGTGTCTTACCAAAGTATGATACTACCTTTAAAGGTAAAGATGACCTAGATTTCAATAACGACAGAGGCGTACAATACTAAAAGTGGAGCTATGGATATACGAATCAGCATTTGGCGGATGGAGGCAATGGCTAATGTGAAAACTTTGGGTTCCTGCGATTAAGAAATATGGAAGTAGATGCATCGTTTCTTGAATAGAGTAGGCCTTATATATTTGCCATGAATCTGGCGAAACCGCTATCAAATCACAGTTACAACGCAAATTATATCCAATTATTGCAGAAATATCTTTAAATACTGATACTCGGTACATGGGGTCGATTTCACGAAGACCTACGATCGATCGTAACTCGAGTTACGAAGGATAACTCATCGTATCCTACGGCTCGTAGGATATGATGGGGGCTTCGATACATCATTATGTCCTACGATTGATACATACTAGTAAGTTACGATGAGTTTTATGACATCGACACTATTAAAGGTGGTATGGAGGAAAATTGCTCCATGGGTATTATAATAATGTACGGTAGCCGATCAGCGGTGCATTGCGTAATTTTGAAAGTTGAAACTGCGATTGATAGACAGTTACGATGAGTTTGGTGACATAATTATTTTTTATTTCTGGTAATGCCACCATTCCTCAAAACTGTAGCTCGAAAGGATGAAACATTTTTTTATGGAAAGATGATGAGAAGAAGATACAGTTGGAAACCCTCAGTGAAACGGTCCGTGGGTAAAACTGTAAAACCCACAGAATCAGGTAGGGACTGAGAACCCAATCCACTTGTGGACCGAGCCGGACTTGAACCCGGTCCGCAGAGGTGAAAGGCGAGGAAATAACCGCTTTTCCAACCTGACTCCCAAGGAAAATCTAGGTAGGTATAGCATGGAGGAAGTCCTCCATGGGTAAAGGTGAGGTACGCGATCGGACGCAAGGCGCATTGCGTAGGCGTCTTGATCGGTGTATATAATCTATCAGGATCGACCTTTTCACACATCTCTGGTAATAATTGTCTGTTATATTTAGTCCCTTTCATGCCTAGTGTCATCGACACCGTGCGCTGCTAATACACTGCAGGGGCAAAAACCAATTTGTCTTGCCTTTTTTCAAGAGGGATCAGCTGTCTTTATTTATGGAATGCCACAGTTTCAATTCAACTGTCATCATGTGTTCGGCACTGATAGTTGTTGTCCCAGTAATCCGCGTCCGGGGCAAGGCATCAGTGGTGTGAGAACTGGCCTCATTAAGAGTTAAAGCTCATTATGGTCGGCAGAAAATGAAGAGCCCTTAAAGTTGGGCTGATGCGATCCCCGGAGCGTGTATTGTTAAGTTGCTAATCGACGTCAACACCACGCCGGTCCTTGTAGGGTTCTACGCCCCCTGTCAAGGCCTCCAAAAATGTCATCAGCTATGTTTAGAGCTTGATAATCTGAATGGGTTTGGGTCCTCCCTCCTTAATAGCTTCCGAGTATATACCGTTTGTCGGCGGGTAAACAAGTCTAATAGTCGGTGCGCTCAGAGGGGGCAACTATACGGGGTGGCAACATGACAATGTGCCGTCCGCTGGCCCCCCTCTTCCTCCCTCTGGCATGCTCAGGAAAAAACGCGGCCGATTGTTCGGCCCCTCAGAAACTCAAATTGGCCGGACTAACCCCCTCCAGCGTCTTTTTTTCCCCATTGTCTTTATCCTTGTTTGATTTCTTTCCACGCGAGTGCCCAAGCATCCTATTCTACCAGTTTATTTCATTTGACAACACTTCACAAACTTTCCCCCACCTCCTCCTACCTCTCTCTCTCTCAAGCTCTTTCATGGTCTCCGCGCTTTCCCCCTTTTTTCTAAGATCGGCTTCTCAGAGAAATCAATTGAATTGTGCCGACAATCCTATCTTATAATTGCGACAGAATGCGACAGTGTTACTTTACACTATTAGCGATCGCTCATTCAGGTCCTGGGAACACTTGAGCCGACTAGGATTACCTAAGCCCCAGGGACAGTGGATTTCTGGACACAATGGTGAACAGATCCTATTTTTGTTAAGGTTGCAAAGAAAAAGGAATTGAGAGTGCAGTTGGATTCTCCAACAACACTTTTAATCATGGATTACGCTAACTGTTTTTTCTTCTTCTTCCAAAAGAGTGTTCATCTCGACCCGTTAATAGTTTCTTAATAGCCCGTAATGGCTTGTCCGACCGAAGGAATCGGCCGGCTGTACTCAGTAAACACCTCCTTCCGTGCTCTTCCGAAGGCCAAAGAGCTTGACCGGGTGAACCACCAACCAAAATTACGGACTACTTTGGATCGGGATATCCATAGGGCTCATTTTCACCAAACTCATCGTAACTTACTATCAATCGTAGGACTTAGTATATACATTGTACACTGCAACCCTCACGTAGGATGCGATGGCTTATCCTTCGTAACTTGAGTTACGATCGATCGTAAAGGGCTTCGTGAAAATAGACCCCAGGTATCGTCAATCCTCCGGCGAGCATCAGTGCAAGACCGGCTGCCTCAGTTTGACGTCTACTTTTGACAGAAAAAAAAAGCCCGCCTTTGTGTACAAATGATAAATTCGTCATGTAGTACTTAGTAGAAGCTTTGGTCATATCATTAGTGCCCGTCTAAAGCCAACAACATCGTCTCTGTGTCGGCGAGCAATAGGATCACTTTCTAGGACAATCACAAGATGCAGCATCATTGTAGTCTTAACTCTCTTGCATTATCCCAACAATTCTGTTCGAAGGCTATACCGTTAATAGGGATCGGATAGAAACAACGCCATCTATTGACTATAACCACTCCTTGACGAGGTCGCAGAAAATGCTCTGTGATTAAGTGACGATTATCAGGGATTCAGGGCGGTTGAAGCAAAAACTTTAAGCTGATGAAACAATTTTAAGCACAAAGTACATTCACGTGCAGTAAAATTCAAAGTAGCAACGGTCAGAAAATGACAGAGCGGAACAGACACAAAGAACCAGAACTATCCACAATGTTGTCATTACATGCTATGATGCTATACACCCAGAAAAAACACGGTTTACAACTTTGGAAGTAAAAAAACCGATGTTGCTACAATTTCTGATTGACGTAAAGGCGTATGACAGGTTCCAAGTAAACAAAATCGACGCTCAGTTTCTGAAATACATGTTTTGACTATTGGTTCCACTGTTGGCAGCCTTCAAAACGTATTTATACGTCTACATACCTAGCTCTACACAACAAAATCAGATGCAGCCCAAAGGGTGCACCACACTAAATAGCTCCAAAATCAATGCGCCGAGCTGATTATCATATTCTGTGTACCCTCAAATATTTTAAAACTATTCAATTTGGGGGGTCTTGCAATTAATATATTGTGTAATTATGACGGGTGATCACAACCTGGGGGTTCAGTGCTTCAGCCTGTTGTGAAGACTTGAGAAATGTTGGCTTAAAATGTGGCCCTACATTGTTTTGAACGTGGAGGGTTGCTTCATGAAAACCGGCTGCAAGTTGGTTTGGGAAAATCGACATTTTTTTTTTTTTTTTTTGGGGGGGGGGGGTGCTTTTTTCTTGGAGAAATTAGCAAAATATTGGTCGGCTAACAAACCAAACATTGACAGGAATCAGGTAGATAAGGGTTCAAACTTTATTTTGCATTATTGCACCAAACACTGAGAGACTTCTGGATGAGATATTTTGAACTGTGAAGTTGAGGTATTTTACATTTAAGTCACTGGGACACTATAGGTGCGCCCATAATAGCGTGCATACCAGCGCCCTCTATCGTTCAAAACTCGATCAAAATTATACCCACTGATCCTAGGCGTTCTGGTATTGTTCGATTTCCCTCTTATTAAAGGTAGTATCATACTTTGGTAGTTATCAAAGAAATACAGATCCGTTGGCAAAACTAACACGTCATCTGTGAAAATTGCAGTCCCATACGGTGCCCACTTTTTGAGAAAACAGTGAAAAACAGACACAGTATTTCTTAAGTCTTTTCTCTTTAATTTTTTATCTTTAAAAATAAAAGATCAACAAGATTTTCGGTCGTTGTTTTACTAATTTCTGGATAAATACACCATTTCAGGCGGAAATTTTTTTAACGGTATGTTTCTACCACCACCATCTTCATACCCTGTAAGTTAAACGTAAATCTGTGAACATTTCTGTTTTGGTATCTTACTAAAGTATGATACTACCTTTAAAGACGGGCCGACAGATGCACATTAATGCCAGCGATTGCAGAATTTGTAACAAGCTGAGAAGAAAAAGGGGCTTATGAGGAAACTTCAATCTCGCCGAGAACAAAGTTCCGGTGTCAAACATTATTGCCATCAAAAACAATGTTTTCCAATGAGAGTGGAGCTAGGGGTGTCCAGATTTCCAATGGTGTTGTTTTTGTTTTTTGCTGTGATTCAATCATGGCATGCATCATTGTGTTTCGCATTTACAGTAGCAAGTTTCCTGGGGAGTTGGTACCGGTCGCAGACGGCTCGCGTCTGACTGGTTAAGTGGCTTCCCCCCGTTGCTTTATATTCCCGGCACGGTTTATGATGTTATAACCGACAAGCTGGATCGTGAACTTCATAACTTCATAAGCCCCCTATTGCTTGCTAGCCATGCATGCCAGCTTAATATGGCAACTGTTTGCAACTTGGTGTCGGCGGAGCAGGCCGCTACCGTGAAACAAGTGCAGTTTTCTTTTTGTGGCGTTCTTGAATCTTGACTGAGAGAATATCGTTGGGCCAGCAGCCAATTTCACGAAATGTTGCGTAAGTTCCGTGAAACGGCCATAACTTGTGCAACCAAGGCAGGGAAATGTTGCATAAGTTACGCAACAAAATGTTCATGTTGAGTAAGTTACGCAACATTTGGAGTTTCGTGAAATCGGCTGCAGTGGTCGTTCTGGCAGGTGAGATTTGATTGGTCAAACACGAGCACGTGATCATTTTGCGAGGCCGAAATTTGGCCCGGACGGTGAACTATACAAATCCTGGCGGGGCGATTTCACCCAACTCATCGTAACTTACTATCAATCGTAGGACTTACGATGCATTGCAACCCTACGCACATAGGATACTGCGACGCCATACGATGGGTTATCCTTCGTAACTCGAGTTGCGATCGAACGTAGGGCTTCGTGAAATCAACCCCTGAGCTTTATATAATTTGGTTGATTCATTCTTTATTGTTCTTAATTCATCTCATTGCCTATTTATCATCATTACTCACTATAGGAGGGGTATTCGGTACATGAACTAGCTACAATTTTGGTCTTCGTCAAAAATCGGCTGAAATAAAAAATAAGACAATTTCAAATAGAGTCGTTAATACGAGTAATAAGCTGCACATCAACCAAAATAATGACTTAGAATGCTCAGACTCAGAGTAAAGGAGGGTCCGACGTATTGATCTTAGTAACAACTGTGTCGTGAGCCTATAGGGCCTACTTGTTCTGTAGGTGACGTCACGCGCTACTGTTGCGTGGATCGATTCCAAGGGGGGACATTTTTTGGGGGGCAGGGCATACATGTACTGATTTGGTAATTTGGGTAAGAATTAAGCAATGAAATAAATATATAAATTGAGTCATTAATTATGTATTAAGCAACAATTTAAAAGCTTTTTCACCCCTTTCCCAAATTTGATTACGGCAAACCTTTAAAGGTAGTACTAGTATCATACTTTGGAAAGAAACCAAAACAGAAAGTTCACAGATTTACGTATAACTTACAGGGTATGGAGATGGTGGTGGTAGAAACATACTGTTAAAATGTTCCCACCTGAAATGCTATATTTATCCCAAAATTAGTAAAACAACGATCGAAATTTTTTTCATCTTTTAAAAGATCAAAAATAAAAGAGAAAAGACCTAAGAAATACTGTGGCCGTTTTTCACGATTTTCTCAAAAAGTGGGCACCGAATGGGACTGAAATTTTCACAGATGACTGTGACTGTATCTTCCTTGATATTTGTGCCCACGAATCTGTACTTCTTTGACACTTGAAAACCAAAGTATGATACTACCTTTAAATTAAGCACTGAAATAAAAATAAAAATTGATATACGGCACGGTCAAAGCACTTTCACCCCTTTCCCAAATTTGATTACAGCAAACCTTTAAACGGACATTTAACACACATCCTAGTACGAAATGGCCTTGTAGAGTATAGAAACCTCCTCAACCATGAGTTGAAGTTTCGTAATGGACTCCTTGCACAGTTACACAAGACCGTAGCACTGATACTTCTCAAAACATCAGCTTGGTCTTCGGCTTCAACTTTGTCTCCATATTGTACATTATGTGCATTTAGTTTAACAGTTACGGCTACACGCTAGAGGTTTTGGCTTGGGGTTTACGTACATAGTACATAGGCCTATACTTTATACATTTTGACACTAACATCTCCTCAACATTGTAAACAGAACATTCTTTTGCAACATCACAGCCCGAGTTTTTGCCAACCAAGATGGCGGAGACTATGGCGAGCCATCAAAGCCAGTCATAAGAAAAATAACCACAATTTGAGCACAACACTTTACACTTCATAAGCATTGAAAGATATTACTGAATGTAATGGAAACAATACAAGCAACTTGATGGTGTGTAGTTTTGTACAGCCTCGCTTACCACGAGCAAATGTTTGAAAATAAAAAGAAAGATCATATCATGTTATAGTTATCCACGGGAACGACCCTTGTAAAAGCAACAGTCCTTTTCACACTGCAAGATTGTAAAACGGTGCAGGCCCAAGTTGAAACTTGATTGAATTTATTGAAATATGGAGGAAGGAAAGACCCTCGATTGTTGAAATAAGGAAAGATTTGTTCAGTTTTTGGAATGACACGAAGCCGAAGTTTCGTCCGAGCTCTCAGTCTAGTCTAGTATGAGTGATGAAGTCGTGACACAACTGGCAGATTTGGTGTCAATTATTTGAAAATGGCGCTGAATGATGGAACAGAATGATCAATATTACAACGCACCATCATCGGAGTCCATGCCTATACCAAGTACCGGTCCTACCGGAATAAAAAATATTGACAAACTTCTTTCTCTTGCCCCCGGGATGTGGCAGATGACAATTTACTTTTTACTAATGTCCTTTCTGACACCATACCTCTCTTCCTTACTCTATATGCTCTACCAAACAGATCAAACTGCTCTACCAAACAGATCAAACTGGTTCCCTTAAGGGATCCTTGCACACAATTTTGTGTGTACAAAGGAAGGACTAGCAAAACGTATCACAAGTAAGACTTGAAGCTATGCATGGTGGAAGTACTAAAAGGAAGGTAGGTTTACGGTGACACCGTGTAATCTCTTCTGTAGGTATTATTTCGACGTTCCGAACAGTGTGCTCTGTTCGTCCTCAGGAGAGCAACTCAGTTAATCAGTCACTCTCCTGAGGACGACGAACAGAGCGCACTGTTCGGAACGTCGAGATAATAAATACCAACGGTTCTTCTCAGAACCACACACTCTCACAGAAGAGATTACACGGTGTCACCGCAAACCTACCTTCCTTTTTAAAACGTATCACAGTGTATTACCTTTACTACGATGGTGTGTCATAATGGTTCCGTTGTGTACAGTCGCATACACGTGGCACTAATTGGCGAGAAGGGCCTGTAATTGACTAATTGACTAATTAACCCCTAAATTGCCTCACAATTAAGGTCTTTATTCTTACGTCAATCGTCTGGGTGATTAAGGGGAAAGATCACCGTAGATTAGACAGATTTGAGTGCTTTAAGTAATTGAAACAGGTGTCCGAAGTATAACGACAGCACGTCGTCTGGTCCGCTCCTAATTGGTTTTAAACGCAGGTGTTGTGATAACCTTCAGCGCTGGGATGGAATGACCTAAACTGGCTCAAACACAAACAGTGTCCATTACACGCCATTACTTCGGACACTGGTCATCGTCTATATTATAATAATAAACTCGACCAGTATAAAGTAATAATATCACCACAACTTCTCAACAAGGCTCAACGAGTATCGTTTTCCCACAGTTTGTTACTGGGACCGTCATGGAGGATCCGATGAAATATAGTCCTATTTCCTGGGTCACCTTCGCCCTATTACCCCCCCCCCCTCCCCCTCAGCCCCGAACACAATTGCCCACATTGTCCTCCGGTACTTTTTTTTTCTCCTCCTTCTTTTGGAAGAGCTCCTCAACCTTGTGAATTTATGGTCGTTTCTTTTTTTTAAGAGGCAGAAAAGTGGTCGCTCCCTTTGCACCGAGTTGAAAATAAACTTCGCCCGGGCAGTTCAAATAAACAAAATCTTCAAACCGCGGCAGCGCTGCATGACTTCTAGCCCCGACGGGGTAACAAGAAAAAAAAAGAGAGCAAAACTTCCATACTAGTATAATTCGTACCGTTATCATAAGGATGAAGGACGAACACAAAATGTGTTAACTGCATTTTGTTGAGGACCCCTCTGCAAATACCACACTTGGATGGAGGCGACTTAACACAAATAGCAGAACAGAAACGAAAGCATCATTACACTCGAGCTGTTGTCATGTCAAAGTGCCGTCAATACCCCAAACGAAACATTAATGTAATGGCGGTTTTGAGAAAAGGAAGACAAAAAAAAAGGGACGCATAAAACCTAGATTTTTGGAGACTCCGTTATATAGGGTCAAAAGTCCTAGCTGGGTACAGTCTCCTTAAACGTCAAGAGAAGCCGACTACAGCACGAGAGACACAACAACCAGACAGGTTTTTGGCACCGGGGACATGGCTAGGTCTGATCATGCACCGATAGAAGCATTCACACTCTCCCATGAGTGGGGATCTTTTCTATTTAGATCCCCCACAGGACTTCAAGTTCAACTCCTCCAAAAAAGAGAGATAGAAATCACAAGAGTATATACAGAGACTGTGATAATGTGACCAAGTGAACACCGACACCGATACATAACACAGAAACCTACTTCACACGAGGGTCAAGATTCGGTCGGCAGTCTGTTCCATTCCATCCAGACGGTCTCATGACAAAGATGTTTCACGGTTACTGAACACAAGTCTAATACTCCTTGGAGATTTCAGTTAAAGATAATATCATACTGTGGTATTTGTCAAAGAAATGCAGATTCATGGGCACAAATACCAAGCAATATACAGTAACAGTCATGTGTGAAATTTCCAGTACCATACGGTGCCCACTTTTTGAGAAAACAGTGAAAAACGTCCACAGTATTTCTTAAAGGTAATATCATACTTCGGTTTTTGTCAAAACGAAGTACAGATTCATGGGCAAAAATATCAAGGAAGATACAGTCACAGTCATCTGTGAAAATTTCAGTCCCATACGGTGCCCAGTTTTTGAGAAAATCGTGGAAAACGGCTACAGTATTTCTTAAATCTTTTCTCTTTTATTTTTGATCTTTTAAAAGATCAAAACGATTTTCGGTCGTTGTTTTACTAATTTCTGGATAAATACACCATTTCATGCGGAAAAAAATGTAACGGTAGGTTTCTACCACCACCATCTTCATACCCTGTAAGTTATACGTAAATCTGTGAACATTTCTGTTTGGGTTTCTTACCAAAGTATGATACATGTACTACCTTTAATACTTGTATGGTATTTCCGTTCACTAATATGACACCCCGAATATATATACCCCAAAAGGACAATAAATTTCAAGTTCTAAACAAGAAAAGAAAAGAACATTTCGGTAAGCCAAAGGGACTTAGAAACTGGTGAGGATCACACAAAATAATAAAAAGCAGGCAAATCATCGATTTGGGATACGAGGCATATTATCACGTACGTATAGTTGCATATTCGGCACTCAAAACCTATTGAGGAAGAAAAGGTCTGTCAGAAAACCTAAAAACAACCCCAACTTTTTGTGCGCAAATCAATTGGGATACTGCTCTAAAAAATACCCAGATGACATCACAGTTTTGCTCATGAATATGGACATTCTAATTAGCATACAAACCAAACAACCTGTTGTTAAACCTGAAACAGTGTGAGGAAGTGGGTAAAATCACAGGCCCCATATAACAATAGCTTTTTGGCACATGTTCAAGCCATAATATTCCTATTGCAGAGACCCTTTAAGTTAAAGCTATGCAGTATATCCTCTTTGACAGAATCCCCAAAGTATCGTTAACCAGGTTTGGAGTGTCACTTAGCGTTGTCGGCGCCATCTGTGTTATTTTATTGGCAAGAATTTTTACTATTTATTTACTCTTTTATATTGTCATTCGTCTTGTTTTTCTTTGTAGAAATATAAAGCTTCTGAGCTGGCAGCTGGGTGGCAACCGAACAAAAATATGATTGTCGGTTTGGGACATCGCCAACACGGGGCAGGGTAACGGGTATAGCACAGTTGGTACTTGGTAGCACAAGTTCCGGGGACAATTTCATAGAGATGACTAAGCACAAAGTTTGCTAAGTTAAGCATGAACAGTCTTCCTTGATCAAATATGATTACCAACCATGATTTTCATGTGATGTTTCCGTCTTTTGACTTGTATTTGGGCAAAGTTTGCTGAGCATAACATTCACAAGGAGTTATGGCTGGTAGTGATTTTAGTTACCCAAGGTTGGGTTCTTATTAAAGCAGCTCTATGAAAATTGAAATTGCGCCTTGGTTTTTAACATTGGATAAAACCAGGGTCAAAATGATCCAGCAATTAGGAATAATTATACTCTTAACGGTATTTCATTTTCCCTTGAATGTCATAAGCATGCACCCAATTTCAAGTTCAAAGAAAATACAACACAGGACTATAGGCCTAGGCCTACATTAGACTGCAAATAATTTTGCAAAATGTTATTTTTTGTCAGAACTGCATGTGGTCGACTTAATTTCACAGAGCCCTACAATCGATCGTAACTCGAGTTACGAAGGATAACACATCGATACCCTAAGTGATGCTGCAATGCATCAGAAGTCCTTACGATTGATAGTAGGTTACGATTAGCTTTGTGAAATCGGCCCCTGAGGTTAGCATTGAACGAAGCCAATGTTAACAGACTAAAGTCAGACCATAGCATGGTCGTAACACTGAAGCTATAAAAACCATATTTGTTTATATTAGCTTAATGTTTAGACTTGTCCTTAACATATGGTAACATCATTACATTCATAGTCAGAAAGGATATGACTAACAGTAACAGTTAAAAACCACATGATGTGGTTGGTATATCATTAAATCAATCTTCAAGCCATTGTTCTAGTGTGGGATATATAGGGCTACATCATTAGAGTCTTGAAGTGTCGCACTATCACATGTCCAAACACGATAATATATTTTCTAGATTCAAACTGCCAACCAATAACGACACCAGGGGTCGATTTCACGAAGCCCTACGATCGATCGTAACTTCAGTTACGATGGATAACCCATCGTATCCTATATTCTGCAATGCATCATATAGGCCTACTTATTATTAGTCCTATGACTGATAGTAAGTTACGATGAGTTTGGTGAAATCGACCCCAGATCTCAATCGTTAGAAACCACTGTTCTATCATTCAGAAGTCTACCATTGCCAAGTTTAATATAAGTCCTCCCTTAAAGGTAGTATCATACTTTGGTTTTTGTCAAAGAAATACAGATTCGTGGGCAAAAATATCAAGGAAGAAACAGTAAAAGTCATCTGTGAAAAATTTCAGTCCCATACGTTGCCCACTTTTTGAGAAAACAGCGAAAAACGGCCACAGTATTTCTTAAGTGTTTTCTCTTTTATTTTTGATCTTTTAAAAGATCAAAAAGATTTCCGGTCGTTGTTTTACTAATTTCTGGATAAATATACAATTTATGGCGGGAAAAAATGAACGATATGTTTCTACCACCACCATCTTCATACCCTGTAAGTTATACATAAATCTGTGAACATTTCTGTTTTGGTGTCTGAATACCAAAGTATGATACAACCTTTAAGCCATGAGGTTTTTTAGAGGCAGTCATCAATGATGGACAATTGTTGTTCAAGTCTAGTAAAAGTATACCCTATAACTGGTAGATGATGGATGATAAGTCATGTCCATTACCGAACCCAGGAGGAAGAGAAAAAAAAAAGGATCAACCATAGCTCTCTGTCCTGATTAATAGTCGGCTAAACTTGATGTGACACGTACTCCCGCCACGTAGCCCGGTCTTGTTTGCCCACTACCTGCCGAGCTGCCCGGGACTCCAGCCACTCTGCAGCTCTCACGCCCAGCGGGGCCGCCCGAATCGCTTCCCGTGCCTCCACCGACCACAAATCAGCTGAAATGACATCCTTAACACCCGTCGAATTCCACACGTCAAACTCTATTGGGGAAGAGGAGTTGTCGGGATCGGAACAAAAAAAAAGCGCCTTTTTGGTCGCGGATTGAGTCGCGGATGGCTAGCTATAGCTGCGCGCGTTTTGAAGTTGAAGCGCTTTAGTTCGTTCGAGTTTGGTGTTGTTTTGTGGAGAGGGGGGGAGACTCCACGTCATGTCACCGGGACCGACCGAGACGCTCGCCAGTCGCCAAGCCAAGTCCTCCCCGTTTCCCCCGGCCCCACACCCCTGACAGCCACGCCGGTGCCTCGCCTGCAACCGAAGACGAAAACTACTGATTTCCCGTTGCTTTAGAACCGGTTAGAAAGGAAAACAATGCCGCTAGCATTGTTTGGACAAGCGAAGGACCACTTTAATCGTTTGAGGTGATGTTGTATAGAACCTCAGGAAATGCGGTATCCCAGACAATAAAGAGGAGAGGTGATTCGTTAAACAAACTTCCAGGATATGTTTTTATTATGAATAGGTTTGGATATGAATTACAACGGAAGCGATTAAGCCCTATAATCAATGTTTAAAACAAAACAAATATTTGGTTTAAAAAAAAACCCATGCAGCGTCGGCCAGATTGAGAAAACGGCATTGAAAAAGGATGATTCATCGTAACCGCTAAAGTTAGATAGATTTCATCATTTTTAACCTTCCACAATGTTTGCTTTATGTTTTCGCGCGCTTACGTAAAACAAATAATGGCACAGACACTGCCCTCTATTGACAAATAATAACCAGGCACACAATCAAGCACAAACAACATTCTCTACTGGCAATGGTCAGCGGAAAGGCATCATATAAACACCGCCCTC
Source organism: Astropecten irregularis (assembly GCA_963971285.1). Taxonomy (NCBI): domain Eukaryota; kingdom Metazoa; phylum Echinodermata; class Asteroidea; order Paxillosida; family Astropectinidae; genus Astropecten; species Astropecten irregularis. The sequence continues at coordinate 13,288,891 of OZ020251.1, read as the reverse complement.
TGTTTAGAAAAATAAGTTAACGACATAACATAAACAATATTTATATTGTTTACACAGGCAAACCTTGGTCAAGAGAGGGCGCTATGCAAAATTTCCGAGAATGTTAAGTGGATTTAGGTGTGAGTGATTTTCAGATTGGCAGTAATTTTACACGATAACCTCGTGATCCGAAACTTGATTTCATTGTCCCAAAATCTCGTGAATTTTTTGCCGTCTGGAAAAGATCCTTTGCCTTTTTGTTTTGTTTCATATTTTCTACTCAAGAAACGTGGCGGGCACAATGTCTTGCACCCTGACGTATAAATAGACGAGTCGCGAGTTAAAGATAGTATCAAATGTTCACAGATTCACGTATAACTAACAGGGTATGAAGATGGAGGTGGTAGAAACACTACGTTAAAATGTTTCCGCCTGAAATGGTGTATTTATCCAAAAATTATAGTAAAACAACGACCGAAAATCTTTCTGATCTTTTAAAAGATAAAAAAATAAAAGAGAAAAAACTGAAGAAATACTGTGGCTTTTTTTCCCTTTTTTTTTCTCAAAAAGTGGGCACCGTATGGGACTGAAATTTTCACAGATGACTGTTACTGTATCTATCTTGTTTTTTGGCCCATGAATCTGTATTTCTTTGATAAAAACCAAAGTATGATATTACCTTTAAACATAAATCATAATAAAACAATAATATGAAGATGTTCTGAATAAAGAACGAAATATAGAATAAGAAAATGGTTTTCCTAAGTCGTTTTGGAGTGTGTATAAATAATAGAGTTATGGCACACTCTACAATGAATCCGTCCACTTTACGTAAACATCCAAACATGAATTCTTCAGACTAAAGACACTGTTGCTACGATTCGGGGCAAGCTTTTGCTAAGTTACATAATAGGCGTCTTGCACCAATGCACTGTTCATAACGGATAGTAATGGTACAAACAAACCAGTCCATTCCAGAGATGGATATCGCAGCTTTGCAAAAGCTTGCCCCAAATCATGCGCCATAATAACAACATAGGGTTGCACCCAAGTAAATAAACTCCCATAGACAACAGTGATAACTCCTTATACTTCAAAAATCATTTAAAAATATACAGAAATCTCACAGCTGTTCAAGTTGCACAGAAAAATGATGATGAACATGTCACCTTTCATTTTCCTTTCATGTTATGGTGGGTTGACCACTGAATTTTAGAGATATACTCATTCTCAGCTGACCACCCCCAAAACAAGGTGTGAATCACTCGAGTCAAAGAAGCCATTTTCAAAAACACATCCCTCTGCAAAGCGGCTGAAATAGACCCACTTTCTCACCCAATTGCAAAACAAAATTAGTAGAACAATGACCAACAATCTTTTTGATCTTTTAAAAGATCAAAAATAAAAGAGAAAAGACTTAAGAAATATTGTGGCTGTTTTTCACTGTTTTCTCAAAAGGTGGGCACCGTATGGGACTGAAATTTTCACAGATGACTGTTACTGTATCTCCCTTGATATTTGTGCCCATGAATCTGTATTTCTTTGATAAAAACCAAAGTATGATATAACCTTTAAAGTGGGAATTAGAATCACGACACGTATGATCAAGCAGTGATTGCTTCATGCCCAATTAATAACTATCATTTGTGGTACTACAACACTGGGAACCGGGGAGCCCCGAAAGAAACTGTAAAAGGCTTCATCAATGTGTCGTCCAGATCTAGGTCTAGGTGTAGGTCTTCGCTCCATTGGAAATACGCGGAGACACCAAGACGATAGACCTAGCCGTAGCTCCGGAAGCCCGTTTCGGACACATTTAGTTTACTCTAAACGTACAGCTTACATAACAATATTGCATACGTACTTGTGACGTACGTAGGGCATATTTTGCAGTTACATGTATTTTCATATTAGAATGTCCCCAAGCACTGCCACTTAGTCTTTTTATGTATATGCCTAGAAAATGGTGATACTAGAAAAAGCAGACAGAATCTGCTTGAAATGCTCCAATGTTGAGAAAAGGTTAACATTGCGGGAGGGTGAGAACTACTTGTACCTAATGGTGACAAATGATTAGGATTTAACCTATTTTGTCGTGACTCAAGTAGGCCGGCCAACCAGTCAGCTTAGAAGACGAACAGGTGGGTTATTTCATGTTCACGTTGGTTAAGAGGGAAATGAGAGTCGTTGTGATGCCGATCAGTGATCAAACGTTATCCCTCTTCAAGTTGACGATAGCTGGAACTTGTTGAGCCGACTATCTGGTGCCAAACCTACGGGGTATGGGTCTCGCTGGTTACCAGGAGCCGCGCCTTCGCTTTTAGGACAATATTGACACGGGATGCTGCATGGCAGGGAACCATTGGCATCGACGGGGATTAAACTTGAGTGGTTCGCACGTTTGACATTTAGTTTGAAATTGGACAGAGACCAGTTATCGATTGCACTTGTCGAGCGAACACGCTGAAGTTAAACCGGTGCAACGACATTTCTAGTAACAAGGTCAAAGTAAGGGCGCATTAATATCTGGCGGCATCAAACAGTGCAATTTGTTTCTCAACAACGGCTTGTCTTAACTCTTATGGCTTAGCTTCAGGCTTCGTGTACTTCGTGTTTGGTTGACGCAAATGATGCGTCAGGCAAAACGAATGGAGGTGTCCACCTAATAGCCTAAGTCTGCAGATGCCCCTGTGTCATCTGAATACCAAACCTTGGTTCGGACATTGGCTCAGGCTGCGGCTATGCGAGGATTTTCAAGAAGAGCAAGACCTCTGTTTCTGAACGAGAGCCTTGAAGTCAGCCAAACAAGTTCTAAAAGGGCCTACTATGTGTGGGAAATTGCTGAAAGGTTTTGGTTAATGTAAGCGAATGTTAAGAGGCACTCACCTTTAGCCCGCACCAGCATTATAGTAGCCGAGCAGAGACCCGTGCCATTCCGCGTGTTCGTCGCCGGTACACGGTTGAATCCGGCGTATATAAAATATTCCACCTGCCCACGTGTGGGCGTCTGTCCGGACAAGGTGTACAGGTGTCTGCTCTCGATGGACCCCCGGATGGAGTCGTTATTGTTCCACCTCAATCTCTCGTCCGATATTTCAATGACTAAAGTTGTACCCGTAGTGACGATGTCGTCCACGACTCTCAGCAGAAGCCCACCGTTGATGGTGGCCACCGTGTGGCCCGGCAGGGCGTTGCTGTAGACCCTCATCTGGCGGTTCAGGACCTGGGTCTCGGCCATGTTGCTGCTCTGGTCGGCGTCCCCGCCGAAGCCGTCGCCGGTGGGCGAGTCAGAGACGTCCACGGTCCAGTCTCGCGGCTCCTCGTCGAACTGCAGGATGAGCCGGGCCACTCTGTACGGGCCGGAGAAGTCCAAGCGGGCCACGGCCTGGCCATCGCACCGACCGGTAGGCGACGGGGACGGCCGGGTGATCAGGCGGGCGTAATCGTTCTCGCCGTCCACCAGACCGGCACGGAGGTCCAAGTGGGTCCGCTGTCGCTTCGAGGATGTGCAGCCCAAGTCACTGCATACTGCACGAACACCCAAACCAAGCACCGAGAAAAACAAAACAAAAATAAACAACCATTAAAAACAAACACTAACACAATTACTGTTCCATAAATCCATACATTATTGAAGGTGACGTCATTTTCAGTCACCATTCTGAAGACGAACAGAGCAAACGGTTTGGAACGTCGAGGGTCAAACCATTAGTTCTTACAGAAGAGATTACATGATGGTGTTGCCAAAACCTACTTTATTTGGTACTTCCACCATGCATAGTTTTTAATTTAAAAAGTCCTACTTAACCTCATTTTTTCAATCTAAATAAATATACTTTTCCTCAACTTGAACTCTCCTTATTATTCAAATTGTGTTTCTTTGTCTACCTCAATCTGGAAATATGTTCAGTTTGTCAACACGTCGACACAAACCATCTCTAGAGGCGGATCAAAGATCAAGCAATTCTCGTCGAGATTAATGGACGCTATCTTGTCAGCAGGCTAAAACTCTTTTAGTAGGAAAACCCGTATCACTATCATGTCTGGCTAGTATTTTATTTATTTGTTGGAGTGGCGCCATATTCATGTGACACCACAGGGAATTTCTTGCACGATAACAAGACGTGAATGTTGTTATTGTTTACATGTGCAGCGCCCTCTTTCGACAATGATTGAGGAGAGGAAACGTGTAGGCTAGGACTCTTTCGACTGTAGTCTGTACCAGATCCAATTGGTGTGTGGTCAAATCCTCTGACTAATTTCACCCACTGGGTTGGGTTGGGTTTGAGTGGGTTGGTCCGGGATGGGTTGGGTTTGAGTGGGTTTGAGTGGGTTGGGTTGGGTTTCAGTGGGATGGGTTGGGTTGGGTTTGAGAGGGCTGGGTCGGGTTCTAGTGGGTTGGGTTGGGTTGGGTTTGAGTGAGTTGGGTTGGGTTGGGTTGGGATGGGTTGGGTCGGGTTGGGTGGATTGGGTTGGGGTTTAGTGGGATGGGTTAGTTTGAGTGGGTTGGGTTGGGTTGGGTGGTTAGGTTGGGTTTGAGTGGGTTTGGTTGGGTTGGGTTTGATTGGGTTGGTGGATTGGGTTGGGGTTGAGTGGGTTGGGTTGGGTTGGATTGGGTGGGGTTGGGTTTGAGTGGGTTGGGAAGGGATGGGTTGGGTTTGGTTTGAGTGGGTTGGGTTGTGTTGGGTTTGAGTGGGAGAGTTGGATTGGGTTGGGATTGAGTGGGTTGGGATGGGTTTGTGTGGGTTGGGCTGGGTTGGGTCGGGTTGGGTTTGAGTGGGTTGGGTTAGGTTGGGTTAGGTTGGGTTTGGTTTGGTTGGGTTTCAATGGGTTGGGCTGGGATGGGTTGGGTTGAGCTGGGTTGGGTTTGGTTGGGTTGGGTTGGGCTGGGATGGGTTGGGTTGAGCTGGGTTTGGTTGGGTTGGGTTGCGTTGGGATGGGTTGGTATGGGTTGGGTTGGGTTGGGTTGGATCATGTTTGAGTGGGTTGGGTTGGGTTGGGTTGGGTTTGAGTGGGTTGGGTTGGGTAACTTGGGTTGCATCAGGTTTGAGTGGGTTGGGTTGGGTTGTTCTGTTAAATTTTCATTACTGTTGAATTCAAGTTCGATTGTTGTTCTTTTAAGTGTATGACATTTTCTTTCAAATAGCATACTTCACTGCATGTTCTGGAAACACATTTCACAGTATGCATTTCAATAATAGGTGTAATTTGTAAACGTTGCATACATTATCTTTGTTCATTTGGCAGTCACAAGCCATGAAACCACTCACATACCGCTTTAAGGATCATTTAAGATGCATGCAGCATTAGCAATGCTGCAACCTGAGAAACAGTACTTAGATTTGGAAGATCACTCAAAACATAGAGCTAGGATGCTCAAAAGAAGATACGGCTTTTTAATCAAGTTTTTCTTGTGCTTATTTGATGATCAATTCGAGACTTTTCCAGTCAATGTCGCCGTTGCTGCGTCCTTAACCGTTTTGTTTTCTTCCGTCAAATTGTCTTTATGGTTTCAAAGTTGCCATACGCTTTCATCGTTCCTCTTTTACAACCATTTTGAGTATGCACTCATCATCTACCACCACTACACCCAACGTTCAACCATGCCTTCTGAAGACACCGATTCGTACCGTATCGAGACCGCCGACAACTCAAGCCCTCCTTCTGCATTTTTGAAGTTGAATTAATTAGTCGACTTATTTACACTCGCGGCAAGGAGCCGGCAATCCTAGCACATTGGGGGCTTTAATACAGTAATTGAAATCTCCCCTACGGGCTATTATGTATGTGTGTATTGGAATTTCTCCTATAGCTCTACACACACACGCACTGATCATTTCCTGTTTGTCGAGGCAATGCCTGGTTTGTAGGCAATGTGCTTAAAACACGCGACGATAATTAAAAACGCAAATATAGCCAGGGCAAAATGTGGAGAACTGGGTGGGCGGGGCGGGGACCATTTGGGGCGGTGGTGGGGGGGGGGGGGAGGGGGTAACCACAACCTGTCTAAATTCGCTTTTTGTATTATACAGGGTGTCCCAGAAAAAACGCAACACTGTGTCGGGATCCTTTTTATTAAAATTTAACTGTTTATCACTTCAAGATTCAGATGTGAAACAGCCATGTCTTGGCCATCACCATGTAGAGTTTAAGCATAACGGGGCTGAAATTGGCGAAAAGTTCTCGACACAAGTGTTGCGGGTTTTTTATACAAGTAATAAACTGCTGCAAACTGCTTATCAGCCAAAATGACCTGAAATTATATCACATGCTTACAGTGAGTTAGGAGGGCCTGACGACTTTCGATCCTAGCAGGATATTTCTCAAATGCTAAATGACAATTTTAAGGACAAGAACATTGCAAGTGAAAGAAGCATACACGAATGGATGAGATGATATGGATGGGCGCAGCTCTCGCTTAACTGTGCAGGAACATGATTCTTTACTGTGCAATGGAGGTGTGTGTAGGGAAGGGGGGGGAATGGGTGCAGAGACCAAATTTTGAAAAGCCAGCGTTTCGCTTCGGTGCACAAGCCATCAGACTTTCGAAATGTTTATCTCCCCTACCCTGGGGGGAACTCTAATTGGTTCGGATGACGAGGGGGTAGGGATAGGGAGGGGGGATTCTCGGCGGCACTTGTCAGGGGGAAAAGCACGGGACACGGGGAGAGATTTCTCCCAGAATGATTACGGCGAGCTGGAGAGGAAATCCTCCCCAGCGGAGATGCGGCAGTCACATCATGAGGCTATTGCCCACATCGACCCCGGTGAACCCACCCGTTAGTCATCCGTTCTAATTAATCCACGGAAGGGGGAACCTCTAGTCAACTTGCCTCAAATAACCAACTACGTGGGCAATGAACATGATGTAGGCCTAAATACACTCGGTGCAGGATTTTCCTTTCGAACATTTTGACTGGGAAAATTAATTATTATAATTGTTAAAGGTAGTATCAGACTTTGGTAAAAAAGAGACCAAAACAGAAATCTTCACAGATTTACGTATAACTTACAGGGGATGGAGATGGTGGTGGTAGAAACATTCCGTTAAAATTGTTTCGCCTGAAATGGTGTATTTATCCAGAAATTATTCAAACAACGACCGAAAATCTTTTTGATCTTTTAAAAGATCAAAAATAAAAGAGAAAAGACTTAAGAAATACCGTGGCCGTTTTTCACTGTTTTCTCAAAAAGTGGGCACCGTATGGGACTGAAACTTTCACAGATGACTGTTAATCTGTCTTGATATTTGTGCCCATGAATCTGTATTTCTTTGATAAAAACCAAAGTATGATATTACCTTTAATATTTCTAACCGAGGATGGGTACTTAGGGAGAAATTCCCATAGGGTCGTGCACAAACTTTACTCAGTACCTATTTCTAGACATCCTCCAAACCAATGAACTTGAAAATGATATATTTTCACATTGGGATCATTTTCTGTCTTCTATTAAAATATGGACAGTAATAAAATAATGTCTTTAAAAGGTAGCTGGTACCTTAGGGAGACATCGAAAAGTCACCCTCAGTCCCGAATCCCGATGTCTCCCTAATGTCCACTTTTAGATGCTAACGTGTCTTCCTAATATCCCATTTGTAATTATAATAATCATGACAAATTCTAATAAATCTGCTAAGGCGCTTAACATAGAAAAGGTAGAACAGAAAAAGGTGATAATTTTGCTCTCCAAGTTAGTATAAACAGGTCAGAAGGAGAATAGGAGAATAAGTGTGATTTTGGATTTCTTATTAAATGTAATATCATACTTTGGTTTTTAAGAAAGAAATACAGATTCATGGGCAAAAATATCAAGGAAGACACAGTAACAGTCATCTGTGAAAATTTCAGTCCATTACGGTGCCCGCTTTTTGAGAAAAGAGTGAAAACAGACACAGTATTTCTTAAGTCTTTTCTCTATTCTTTTTGATCTCTTGTTCGGACCACTGCGTACGCCATGCGTACAGAGGGGGAGGGGGTCAAAAAAAGTCGGCATTTCGTGCGTACGTACTTTATGGAAGGCCCCTAAGCCTTCATTGTGTACCACCAAATAGGCCTTCCTCTGATTTGTTGATAAACAAACTGTTCAGGTTGACAAGGACCACGACATTGCCAAATGAGACTTGAGCAAAGGCTAGCTTGAAGTTCTTCAATGAACAAAAACATGACGACTACTCGCAACAAGTATCCATCGTCATGAAGAACTTGGAATAGTTCTGGGTTCTATGCTAACATAGACGCGATTTCAGGTCCTAATTTCCTCAGTTTTCACAATTGTATGAATTACAAACAGAGCAGTGTTATATACAATGCAAGTTCGCTTACAGCTTCATTACAACATGATTTTAATTATTAATATTCAAATCTATTTTTAACGCAACAGCGGATTAATACTTTAGAAATGTATCTTTAAACTAGGTAAATCAATTTAAATACATGTAATCATAATAAAAACATTGAAAAGTGAACAAAGAAAAAAAATGATTGGAGCGGGATTCGAACCGGCGACCTTCTGAACACCGAACAGGCGCTCTACCAACTGAGCGCTGTGCGTATCAATGAAAATCCCTGGGATATGGTGGTAAGTGCAGGGTTTCATGGCTCATGGCTGCCAAACGAACAGAGATAATTGACTATTGGGGTCACCACCAACGTAGGGCTGGCTCAGTTGGTAGAGCACCTGTACGGTGTTCAGGAGGTTGCCGGGTTCCGCTCCAGCCAATTTATCTTTTTTTTTCACTTTTCAATGACTTTTTAAATTCAGTCAGTTCCCTTGTGTTAAATTCATAAATATATGATAAAAATTGTTTACGTGTGGTCTGAATCATGTTTACTTTAAAAAATACATTTAATACAGTCCAAATATAAACTCCAATCAATATTTCTGAGCAATAATTGCCTTTGAAATGCCGTCTAAAACAAAGAACTGCATTTGGAACCCCCAACAAGAGCGATAGCTGATTTCGGTTGCAAAACGTCTTCTGAAAAGAACCGACATTTGACATAAAACGTTTGAAGTCGGCGGCCGCATGCCTCGTGCATTATGGAGTACGACTTCACTCGGGTACGAGATGACCTGGGTACGAGTTAACTTGGGTACGAGATGACCTGAGTACGAGTTGACTTGGGTGTAATTTTTGGGGTACGACTTAACTTGGGTACGAGTTAACTTGGGTACGAGATGACCTGGGTACGAGTTGACTTGGGCGTCATCTTTGGGGTACGACTTAAAGGGATGGTACAGAACTGGTTTTTGCGACAAAACCGTTGCTGACAGTGAAAGCACATTATGTAATCCATCACATACCTTAACTGACAAACATGTAGAAGTTTGAGGTCAATCAGCCATCTGGGTCACGAGAAAATAGTGAAAACCCGTGTACAGAGAACTGTACACATTTCAACGAATGAATAAAACGCTTCGAAGCGATTTATTCCAATCGGAAAATAGTTTCATTTATTTCTCAACGAATATGGCATTTCAGACAAAAACATTTCATGGGATATTTTCTCCTATCATCACCATTATACTGTGTAAGTTTTATATGAATCTGTGATCATGAAGTGTATTTTGTCTTACCAATTCTGTACTATCCCTTTAACTTGGGTACGAGTTAACTTGGGTACGAGATGACCTGGGTACGAGTTGACTTGGGTGTCATTTTTGGGCTACGACGTATTAACTTGGGTACGACTTGACCCATCATCCTGTTAATTAGGACACGCATTTTGACAGCTTTTGGAATGAATTCTCTGCGATGGAATCCTTCCTTTAACTTGCTCAATGTCGTGGTTTCGCCCCAGGAGAGACCATCACTCCATCAATAGAGAACAGCATATTCCGCTACCTACACTAGTCAAACCATTTCTCCATGGCCAAACCAAAGTAAAAATGCCATGCACAATCACATCATTGACAGTCATGCAATGTCGACGAGCACTCGCCAAATTAACGACCAAGAAAGATGGTCGGGTTATTTATTTACACGCGCTTGATCATCTTAATACTACAACAGCATTACCGAGTGCGGTTACAGTTTCTCGGCGACGCAACGCGTCGACGACGGTACATGCCGGCTCGGTCTTTCCTTGAGCTCTGGCTTGGCATTCCAGAAGGAGGGGGCCGGGGAAGGACGGGACGCGGCAGGTAAATCTGTCAGTACCAGGTCAAACGCACACTCATTATTTATTTAAAAGTCGCGATCGTAGCGCTCCGCGTACTCACGAAACTTTTTGTTTTGTTTTTAGTATACAACCGCGAACTACACAAAGCACACGTGTCCGATCGGACCGGTAAACACGGGATCGCAGCAGAACACCCACATACACCCAGACAAGCCAAAAAAAAAAAAACAGACATCACGATTTGGGGAACAGTCTCAGTCTAGCTTCTAGGAAAAATTTACCTCTCATTCGGAACATGGTGATGAATGTTATAAATAAGACACATATCTAGTTCATTTACTTCTTCATTAATTTCTTCGCAGCCTAGCCACATTAACGAACCCCCATATCAAGGAGGTAAGGTCCGATCTGGTGTTGTTATCGATTGATTTACAATCTACGTGTGTGTACCTCTGACAAAACATGAACGAAGAACTTTCAAGAAGAGACTTACCTAGCAGGACTAGAGCCGTTAGCACGATCCGATAAGTGACAGTTATCATTTTGCTGATACTAGTTCTTTCAAAAAGTTCACACTTTGACTTGTTGTTTCCTTCGTTTCTTCAGGAGGCCAGCTGTTGTCGCGTTTGCTGGCACAGTCCCGATCCCACATCTACTAGAACCGACAGTTGGGAACGCTTACATATCCATTCAAGCTGAAGGAATTAGAAGGAAGGACCAAGCTCTCAAATAATTTTTGTTTCGCCTCGGGTATTATACTTCAATGTTCCACCCTCTCAGCTCTTGGCGGTGTTGAGTGCTGAAGCTTTGGCTGTTTCTCGGACGCACATTGTTTATTTTGCTTTCCATCCGCCTCGTAACAACCTCTTTTGTTTTATTATGTCGAGGGCCGGACGGAGCATGCAGTCTGTCCTCTCTCTAACGTCGGTTTATTTTAAAAGAAACCCCTCTCTCTTCGGTGATAATTTGTAGCGGCGAGACGATGGCTGACCGTGAAATAAACGTAGTAGTAGCTGGAGGAGGAGGGGTGAAGTCTGCCCCATCAGGCTGGTTTTGTTGTTGTGTTGGTGGTGATGGTAAGGTTGTGGGAGGGGGGGGGGGTGGGTTGAACAGGAACAAGAAGTGTATCCCTGAGAAGGGCGTCTCATCTATCGTCGCTTACGTCGGCATTCTCTCGGTCCATATAAGGGACCACAATGTAAACCTAGTATAGCAGTCTGGAAGTCGTGATCCACGGCTGGCCACGCTGATGATGCTGATGCTGGTGAGAGGGTGGTGATGAACTTCCACTACTACTCCGTAGTTCCTCCAGAGCGTGATTGACAAAGTAGGGGAGCCAATTCTCCGACCATCGGCACGCACCCTGACCGTAGCGAGACACAGTCCAGGGAACGTGTATGTAAAAAAGGCCGAGGAGAAAAACCTATTGAGTTTTCTTGCTGGCCCCTCAGCTTACCTTCCAGCTATGAGGCGAGATGGATGGCTCATGGCTGGCTGAATTGGCTGGATGGAGGGGATGGAAGTTGTCATTCAGGAAACGAACGGAGTTGTCATGTCGTCGACCACTAATCTCTCCCAACAGGGCACCCGGGGTGAGGGTAAATTTAGCCCGGGACCCAACCTGCCAATCACGCTCAGGTCCCGCGACAGGCTGGACCGAGTATACCCGTGGATTTCACCAAACCAACGTGTATACCAACGGCTAGCTAGCTCGGCTCCTACTAGTTGGTTCTGTCTCTCAGCCCTCCTTCCACCTAATGCAGATTGGTATCTGAGACTAATTACTTCTGACGTGATGAAGATGGGAGTGACTCGACGTTGGTTCCGTTCTCTACCCAAGCCTGATCACGGAAGCTGTGTCCTGTCATCATCAGTTTAGCAAATTTCTCCTCCAAATCCCAATGTTTTTTTTTTGCTTTCTCCTGTGGTGGGGGTAGGCGTCCCAATCTAATTGTCCGTGCGCTGTCACAACCCGTGAGTCGTACACGTCCCTCAACTTTGACTGGGAGTTGACGGCCGAGTGTCAGTGAACTACTACGAGTGCATAGAACACTTCTCTTCCATCCAAGACGGCGTGGTTCCACACACTACTGACAGTCATTGCTCTTATAATCTTCCAGCAGCCTTCGACAACGAGAAGAGTTTCTTGGAGCTTGGAGACCTTGACGAAGGTGATAACTTCCTCACGGACGGGTTTTGTTTTAAGACTCCCACGGTGGGGGACTCAACCGAGTCGGAAAAGACGTTGCGCAACCCCTTCACTCCTTCCGAGTACACACGATGACTACAATTAGATTAGTTACCATTCTTATGTCATGCGAACGATTCAAGATTTTCCACTACAACACAGCCACACGGTGAAAAGAATGGTACTGGAGGGGAAAACAGCGCATTACAGGCAATAGAATCAATATTTAGTCAAGGACTGTTCGTTCCCGTGATTGACCGAGTAAATCCGCTGAACACACAGGCAGATTTTGTCTGTTAATCCCCTCAGTTGACTTGAATGATGTGGGACGTACGTACGTACAAGAGGCTTGGGTTATGCCATGCCAAAGTACTGAGTATTGTAATTCTACATCCTGCACTACAGCCCCTTAGGTTCTGCACAAACTCGTATACATACGGAAAGCACAGTCTACCTACACACTCACCAAGCGCCTAATTACTACACTGTACCAAAAACCGCTGTCTGACATTCGCCTTTGGAAAAAAAAGGGTCCCCGTAAACATGTCAAGCATTCACAAATGCCGTTAAATATGTTTATATTAGCGAGTCGTTGTTTATTTGATCGTAGCAATCACTGGAGAGGGGGTGGCGAATAGGGTGGCCCCGAGAAATGTATATAAATTTGCAGTTTTCAGACAAGCACCAGCATAACTTCCACCACACAAACCCAAGACGTGGATAAAATAGAGTCTTTACATTGTTTATTATTATTCTCATTATACGCTTATTATTCAATTGCCATTACGGTTTGTTTTTTGTTTCAAATGGGTCATGTGTATTTTGTTAGAAAGCATGCATGTCTAATAGGAAATAATGGGTTAACAGCAGTGACGCACCAGGCGCAGTTCTAGAGCCAACATATTTGGGGGACTAGAAGACCCATTATTTGTTTGGGGGGGGGGGGCTAGAAAAACCCCAATATTTTGGGTTCTTCTTACACTGGCTTCTGCTATGTCTTATTAGGGGTCGAAAACATGCACATTATAGCCCACAAAACCTTTTTTTTCTATGTAATTGGCGCTTAATATAAAATTAAAAATAATCCAGAATTTGTTTTTTCACTTGCATTTTTTTTCGGGGGGTGGGGGGGGGGGGGCTAGCAATGTTTTTTTTTTTTTTTTTTTTTTTGGAAATCCGCGCCTGTGACATACGCTAGTTCTAATGATATATTTGTGGTCTTTACATTTTCTTTTTAAACTCGATCTTAAAAAAAAAAAAAAAATTGTCGACTTGTATATCAAGGTGAATGTTCGAATTTATAGGCAGCTGTTGTGAAGACACTGAGTTGTGCTGTCTATACTTGTTTAACCACACGCACAGTGCTAAAGTAAGAGCAAGAACAAGATGTTACCGGAAAAAAGGGGGGTAGTTGCAAGGCGTTTTGCACGGCACCTGCTGCGTGATGGGGCCTGGTTGTGTCCCTTATCGATCGTAAACTCAATGACTTCACTTCCGGTACAAGTCATGCATGTCTTCTTCGAGCGCTTGGCCGTGTCTTCTATTTCCTGTGTATGGGGGGGGGGGGATTCTCAGCACGTGTCGAAGACTGTCAACAGCAGGAATGATCACTTGGGTTCTGGCAAATAAATCCCCCCCCCCTTTCTTGTTGGTTGTTACACAAGCATGAAGTATATACCACGGGTATTGAGTATGAAGGCTTGTTCTTTTAGGCCAGATTGGTTTGGGGATACATGTACATCCTATACAGATTCTGCCCAGTCATGGGCAAGTATGTTTCGCTATTCAGGCCTTCATTTTAATAAAAATGAGGAGAGCTGCAAATCACTCTCCTTAAATCAATGTAGAGAATTTAGGAGAGTGATTTGCTCTTATTAAACACTGATTAACAAAAATCAAGTTTGAGCTGCGAATCCAACTCCTAAAATCAACATAGGGCCTACTCATACTAGTGAATAAAGAGAGCATTAGTTTGCTTTTGCTAAACCAAGTTTTCGCAAGAGTCCAGTAGCAGAGAAATAGAATATGCAAACTTTTGCTTGTCCTGTTGACAAAGGTTTATTTACACAACAAAAATTACTATTTTATTTTCCGTACCGTAAAGAGTAGGCTGAATATCAGCTGGAAAAATGTATGCGATATGTTTATGAAAAAAAGGCAGCTCTCCTTAAATTGTTAAGGAGCTCTTTTTTCGCTCTCCTTGGAAAACATTAAGGAGAGCGGAGGAGAGTGATCACTCTCACTCTCCTTAAAAATAAAGGCCTGGCTATTGCTCCTAGTATAACATGGGGAATTACCCATGGAAGCATTAGGAGGCTCACGTGGGGGCTTTAGGATGGGTAAGATGATGACTGGGGTTATGTTAAAGGGTTCATGTAGTCTAGTGCTTCTTTTCAGTCATGTTATTTTATTGCCTTAATACAGAAAATAATACTGACAGATAATGAATGGCAAGTCTTATCTTGGTTTCAAACCAGTATTTGGTTTTCCTTTGAAAGGCTAGTTTGCAAAATGGGGAATTTTCATGCTCGCTCATGTGGGGAACCAACAGCCAAAATATAATGAAAACACATAAACAAATGAAGAGCCAAACTTGACCAACAGAAATGCTTGGTCAAAAAAAGTACACCACCAGTTGAGTGAAAGGAACATATTCAGCACAATAAAACCCATTCAGGGGGGAAAGGTCTGTCAGAAAACCTATAAAACAACCCCAACTTTTGTGCACAAAACAATTGGATTACTACTCTCAGTTACCCAGATGATATCACAGTTTTGCTCATGATTATGGAAATTTTAATTTATAGCCTAAAAACAAACAAACAAGTTGTTAACCCTGAAACAGTGTGAGGAAGTGGGTAAAATCAAAGGCCCATGTAACAATTTATTTTGGGCACATGTTCAAGCCATAATATTCCTATTGCATAGACCCTTTAAAGGTATAGGGGGTACATGTACATACTTTGGTACAATACCGAAACAGAAATCTTCACAGATTATAACTTACAGGATATAAAGATGGTGATTGTTAAAAAATACCGCTAAAATGTTTAGCCTGAACTTGCTGTGGGCCTATTTATCCAGAAAAGAGTAAAACCAATGATTGAAAACAATTTTGATCTTTTAAAGATAAAAAATAACGGTGAAAAGATTTAAGAAATCCTGTGGGCACAAATGATGACTGAAAATTTCACCGATGACTGTTACTGTATCTTCCTGGATATGTGTGCCCATGAATCTGCATTTCTTTAACAAAAACCAGAGTATGATACTACCTTTAAGCGAATTCTCATTGCATTATTTGGGTTATGAATGAAAGTTGAAACAATGACTATTTTGGAAGTTAAAGGTAGTATCATACTTTGGTTTTTGTCAAAGAAATACAGATTCATGGGCAAACATATCGAGACAGATACAGTAACAGTCATCTGTGAAAATTTCAGTCCCATACTGTGCCCACTTTTTGAGAAAACAGTGAAAAACGGCCACAGTATTTCTTAAGTCTTTTCTCTTTTTTTTTTTGGATCTTTTAAAAGATCAAAAAGATTTTCGGTTGTTTGACTAATTTCTGGATAAATACACCATTTCAGGCGGAAGAGTTTTAACGGTATGTTTCTACCAGCATCATCTTCATACCCTGTAAGTTATACATAACTCTGTGAATATTTCTGTTTAGGTGTCTTACCAAAGTATGATACTACCTTTAAGCACTCAATAGTCAATATATTTTAAATAAGAGAGTTCTGAGAGCTATAAAAATGAGGGATTGAAGAAATATGGCATCGGACCTCTTGCCTGGACTCTGGGCTTCCATTTGTGATGCAATTGGGTGAGAAAGTGGATCTATTTCAGCCGGTTTGCAGAGGGATGTTTTTTTAGTTTTTGAAAATTGCTTCTTTGACTGGAGTGATCCATACCTTGTTTTAGGAGTGGTCAGCTGAGAATGAGTATATCTCAAAAATTCAATTGTCACCCTACCATAAAATGAGAAGAAAATGAAAGGTAACATGTTCATCATCATTTTTCTGTGCAACTTGAACAGCTGTGAGAGTCCTGTATATTTTTTTTAATGATATAAGGATTTATCACTGTTGTCTGTGGGAGTTTATTTAAAACCTTGGGTGCAACCTGAGGGTTTTTTAGCAAGTTTGCAGGTGTTGGCTGCAAACTGGCACATGGCCGAGTTGGTCAGGCGATTTGTTTATAAATGCACGTGAAGCTAATGCATTGGAATGGAATACTTACGTTTTCTATTCCACTCTCATGATACCTGGAAACCATGCAAGCTGCTTGCTTCTTCGACTGGCCAGAGTACACGTTCGAGTACTGGTACTTAATTCTGGCACAATTTTCTGGTACTGTTCAAAACACACTGGGGGAAGTAAACTTGTTTACGCGGAAGATACGTGAATCGTGCGGTCGAAGGAGAAACTGTGAAATGTGAAGAGCGCCCCCACTTGGTGAAATCTTACAAAAGAATTGTCAAAGAGGGCGCTCGTCCTGTTTCAAGGTTGCACCACACTAACATTGACTCCCATTGACCTTAGTGTAAAATCCCTCAACTTCACAGTTAAAAAACCTCATCCAGGAGTCTCTCAGTTGTTGGTGCAATACTGTAAATATAATGGTAGTTTGAACTCTCATCTACCCACTTCCTTTCAATGTTTGGTTGGGTAATCGATTGGATTTTTTACTTATTGCCCCAAGAACAAAACACCCCCGAAATGTCCTTTTTCCGTAACCGACTTGCTACGAGTTTTCATCAAGCAACCCTCCAAGTTCAAAACAGTGTAGGACCGGATTTTAAATCAAAACGTCTCAAGTCTCCACAACAGGCTGAAGCACTGCACCCCACAGGTTGTCATAACCAGTTATCATTACACAATATATTAATTACACGACTCCCAAATTGCATAATTAAAAAACCTTTGAGGGTACACAGAATATGATAATCAGCTCGGCGCATTGATTTTTGAGCTAGTTTTGTGGTGCACCTTCAAGGCTAAAATTAAAGAAGGCAACTTTGGGTGCATTCGTTTGACTGACGCGGGTAAGCCCTTAATTACTGGGATTGGTCGTGCTATACTGCACAAAACAAACGACAGAATGGGGACGAAGTTGACTGGTGTCGACCCGGGGGAGCTAAACGAATGCACCTGATCATAAACAACAATGGGGCGATTTTTGGAAGTAAGGTGTTTCTTATTATTTTGTTTAGTCAGTCAGTTAATAAGTTTGTTTCCTTGGAGTTTGGTTCACACTCTTCCATAGTTGATACAAAACAATATGATTCTCAATCTAAAAGCATATCATGGCGGCGATGTGGATGTCCTATGATAAAACACAGAGCTCGCGTCACAAAGTGTGGATTTTTTTTTAATCTTCCTACATGTAGAATAGTACTGCTGAGATGCCAACATATTATTTGAAAGAAGAAAAGCCTGCTTTGCTATTGCCAAAGTGCTGTTTGTTTAGAATAAAGGACAAATGTAAGACGCTAAGGGATTATTGTTGGCTCCACAAGCTGTAAGAATTATTTTTCTATCATCGTGAACCATCGATAGCGCCCTCTAAGAATTCCGTAGGTGCCGAGTTCTGGCGCTGTTAAGATATTACGGCGGAGCTAGCTTGATAGCATGGCAATGCCCATGAGTCGTATCGAAATCGCTGTCATTTCATGGCACTCAATGGCATGACAATTCGTGAGATGTTTTACATAACTTACACTCTGAACATGTCGGAAGTTTGATAAATTTCCTTTCCCTTTTGCCATATTATGTGACATAAAACTGTATCTTTATAACTGTAATGAGGTCTCCTGATGATGACTAAAGCAGGCTAGTCGAAACGTTGAGACCTTATACGAGAAGTGCGAACGAAATAGAAGTGCGAAAGTACGAACGATTCTTACATGGTGTTTCCGCAAACCGATCCACATACTAATTATCACCATGCAAAGCCTCAAATCTTTCTTGTGATGAATAAGCAAGTTTTGTACATAATTATGATTTTATCCTGATCGGCCTTTAAAGGTAGTGTCATACTTTGGTAAGAAATCAAAACTGAAATGTTCACATATCTACGTATAACTTACAGGGTATGAAGATGGTGCTCATAGAAAAATACCGTTAATATGTGTCCGCATGAAATGGTGTATTCACCCAGAAATTAGTAAAACAACGACCGAAAATCTGTTTGATCTTTTAAAAGATCAAAAATAAAAGAGAAAAGACTTATTAAAGAAATACCGTGGTTTTTTTTTTTTTTTTTTACATTTTTCTCAAAAATAAGTGGGCACTGACGTATGGGACTGAATTTTTCACAGATGACTGTTACTGTATCTGTCTTGATATTATTGGCCATGAATCTGTATTTCTTTGTCAAAAAAAACCAAAGTATGATACTACCTTTAACGGAGGCCGCCACCAATACTTTCCAAAACTCGCTCGTTGTAATGAACAATTTTAACCGGTACATGCCTGAACCGGACGAGGGGGTTTATTAGCAACGGAAATGAATCAAATATTTTTCGGGAAAAGTTCAGTGACTTTGGGCGCCCCGCGGCCGGATAATCCCCTCGCAATAGTCCACGGCTTATCCCTTCCTGAGCTGGCCTTAATCCCAGTGACATGTGGGAGGGTATAACTTCCCCAAATTTTACGTTCCAATGACCGGACAATCGAACTTGGTTTCGGGGGTCTTTCACCACTTTATCCCCGCTGCGAGATTTAGCTCCGAGTACACGGTCTCCCGGGCGGGATTTCTAATTCTGCTTTAAAATCGGCATCAAAGATCCACCACGGGACTAAAATGTTTGAGAGCAAGGTAAGGGCATGGAGGAAGGTCTCTTCCTTCCTCCATGGTAAGGGGCACTGCCTTTTAACTTGTCCCGTAAACTCTTTTCCAAAGAAGAGAGGGAAGTAGAGATAGGGGGTCGAGGGATGACACTTTCAACAGGATGTTGATTTAAGAAAAAGAAGGGACTATTATATACAAGAAATGAAACGGAAGACAGAGAATCAATGCTTGTCAATAACTTGTCTGTCAGTCTGACATGTTATCTTTACAGCAACACACACAGCTTCGAGTGCACTTTTCTCATGCACTTAATGGCTGGGTAAACATGTTTATATCGAGATAGGAAGGCTATGTCCAAGATTAGACGCCGAAAAAGAAATATATACCTGGAATAACGCCATGCAGTATTGTCTGTTATAGGTCACGTACATTTTATTTTTTGTAAAGGTAGTATCAATAATTTGGTTTTTATCAAAGAAATATAGATTCATGGGCAAAAATATCAAGACAGATACAGTAACTGTCATTCGTGAACATTTCAGTCCCATACGGTGCCCACTTTTTTGAGAAAAAAAGTGAAAAACAGCCACGGTATTTCTTAAGTCTTTTCTCTTTTATTTTTGATCTTTTAAAAGATCAAAAAGATTTCCGGTCGTTGTTTTACTAATTGCTGGATAAATAAATCACTTCAGGCGGACACATTTTAACAGTATGTTTCCACCACCACCATCTTCATACCCTGTAAGTTATAGGTAAATCGGTGAACATTTCTGTTTTGGTGTCTTACCAAAGTATGATACTACCTTTAAGCCGGTAAAGAATTGCTTTAAATCTTTTTCATTCGTCAATTTTTCTGGAAGATACTTGCTTGACATTTTTCTTTTTCACCTTCTTCTTTTTTTTAAATCTCACAATGCCATTTTAATATCGTGTCATCTCCACTTGGAAATTTGTTTACAGTTGCCATTGAAAAAAAAAAAAAAAAAAAAAGCAAATAAATAAACACCCCTATACCTCATCTTAAGCTAATTGTTATTACAGACGTTGTAATTACTTTATTTTGATGTGATGCCACATTTTCTCTGGATGTGAATGCCACTGCAGTCTTGGCACCAGCAGGGCCCAATTTCAAAGAGCTGCTTAAGCAAAAAATAATGCTTAAGCACGAAACGTCTCCCTTCAAACAAGGGGTCACTTTCATAAAACTGTTAAGCACAACAATTTGCTAAGCATGACATTTCTGTCTAAGTTAATAAAAACAGGGTTAACAACCAAATTTCCACGTGTTGTGTATCACTTTTGATTGTTATTTGGCTGTTGTTCGCTGACTATGAATATCGAATGGAATTTTCAATGATGGTTTGTTTTATTGGGCGAGAAATTTTTGTGCTATAAAGCAAATTGTTGTGCTTAACAGTTTTATGAAATTGGCCCCTTATTATACCAATCAATGTCGTGTAATTGTTACACACTGATTTTATTTAGCACAGTTTTCGGTGCTTAAACAAATTCTGGTGCTTAAGCAGCTTTATGAAACTCAGTGGCTCCAGATGGAATGAAACCTGAGACGATTCTGTTGACGACGGTTGGTGTGGTTGCAGAACTACGGCCAGCCACAATATCGATCAGTCTCGGCCTGCTTGGCGACCGTTCACTGAGCAATTTCCCCGGTATCGATTACTCGGGAACAACAACCCCAAATCAGAGAGAAAAAGGCTCTGAAAAGTTCGTGGCGCACCGGTCCGTCGGCCAGCAAAAATTGCAGCCTTGCAAACGAATGTATTCAATGCTAGACATTTATATAAACTTCTGCAAACTGCTCATCAACCAAGCTATTGACCCAAAGTATAAGCCTATCATAAAATGCTTGAAGCAGGCCTATAACGAAGGCCTGACGTTTCGATCCTATAGCATGATCTTTCTCAAGGATCTTTCTCTGAGTGAGCCTTTGAGAAAGATCCTGCTAGGATCTGAAAACGGCAGGACTTCATAACTCCAAGCGAATTAAAGAATATAATAAGCATAGTACAACGTACAGCAATGAACTGGCTACGGAAGGACTACGGGAGGTCTGACGTTTCGATCCTATAGCATGATCGTTCTCAAGGATCTTTCTCAAAGTGAGCCTTTGAGAAAGATCCTGCTAGTATCCGAAAACGCCAGGCCCTCCTAACTCCAAGCGAATTAAAGAATAAAATAAGCATAGTACAACGTACAGGAACGAACTGGCTACAAGGCCGGACGTTTCGATCCAGGCTATAGCATGATCTTTCTCAAGGATCTTTCTCAAAGTGAGCCTTTGAGAAAGATCCTGCTAGTATCCGAAAACGGCAGGACTTCCTAGCTCCAAGCGAATTAACAAATAATTTACAATAAGCATAATGTACAACGTATACAGCTGCAATGAATCGGCTATTTTAGCTAGAGGTGAAAACGGGCCAGAAAAAACGCACGTATTATACAGAAAAGGCAATTCTTAGAAAGAGTCACCGACGTGCACAAAAAATGGTTTGCGGGGTTATCTCTGACGACAAGAACTCCAGCTGTATAGCTCCGCTGGGGGTGTATCTTGACATTTCGCTTAGGTTAGCGAAGATGGTTGACCCTTGGTTTACCCCCCCCCCCCCCCCCCACCTTCCTCTCCATATGCCCCTCCCCTTTTCATTAACTTGGAGGTATCTCGTGAAATGTGACTACATGTACACTGTGTATTGTAGAGATGCTGTAGTTAGATCGGGGTAACAATACGAACTCCGATGACTATAGATTTCCTCGTGTGTTTAACAGGCTCGTGGAGAATTCATGGAGTAGTTTTCGGAAGGTACAACATTGGTAAATGTGACAGAAAAAAAAACAATTCTGTGAAATTTTCAGCTCAATTGATCATTGGAAACAGTAGAAAACAGCAAGCCACCGTTTCAATGGGAGACTTTGGAGAACCGGTCTTCTTGTCAACAGCGCACGCGCACGCAAATGTGCACATGCGCGCGCATGCTCATAATATTGCAAAAATTGATCAAAAATAAAAGAGAAAAGACTTAAGAAATACTGAGGCCGTTTTTTTTCACTGTTTTCTCAAAAAGTGGGCACCGTATGGGACTGATTTTATTTGTCCAGATGACTCTTACTGTATGTCTCATAATATTTTTGTCTACTGAATCTGCAGTTCTTTGACAAAAACCAAAGTATGATATAATCTTTAAAACTACTGTAACAGCTCCTACACCAGCAATTACAAAATCAAACCTCCTTTCTTCTCCTAAACTTGGAATTTGCGAGAATTCTCCACCACTGTGTGACGAAGCTCAGTGGTGCTGGTAGCGAATCCGTTCATAGGGGCACCCCGTCGACCCATCATATTTTACGGCATGCACGCCGACCGTGCACGGTCCAGGCCGCCTATCGTTCCCCGTGTCCTAATTTCGTCAGTTAGCTCATCAAAGGTCAAGTGTAAAGTCAAACATGTTTAGAAGGTGGAGCCAGGGCGGCAAATAATGTACAAGCTTTTTAGAGTAATTGACATTTTGACCCCGTGTTCCACGAATGTGAGACCTCAATTTCACGCACTGTCTGTACTTAATAATTCTCCCTCCATAAAGTGAGCGTTGTGCAAGTTGGCAAAATTGAACATGGAATTGGGACGGTAGTTAAAGTTAATGTCCAAACCAACACACTTCAATCATGCCGTTGGCAGAATGTGTCTGTCCCCGGTAAATTGAAGTTGATCAAATCAACCCTATCGCTTGAAGGCGCGAGGACGGATGTCCCGCTGCGCCAAGCAAATTTCACCGTGAAAGAAAAACAATTACAGCAATTATCCGAAATTCCTTGCAGTATATCGCTCGATATAAATATCTGTTTTACACTCCACACACAATTACGTCTGTGTTTTGTTTGCACAGGGGTCGATTTCAAGAAGCCAATACGATCGATCGTAACTCGAGTTACTGAAGTAGATAACCAATCGTAACTCGAGTTACGAATGGTAAGTTTATAACCCATCGTACCCTACTTCGGGCTGCAATACATGAACATCTTAGGATTGATAGTAAGTTAATACGATGACTTTTGTGAAATTGACCCCAGGCCTGGAGTCGATGTCACGAAGCCCTACGATCGATCGTAACCCGAGTTACGAAGAATAACCCATCGTCGTACTACATAGGGCTGCAATGCATCATAAGTCCTTTGATTGATAATAAGTTAAGATGAGTTTGGTGACGTCAAACCTTGTGGTAAAACTGTGAACACTTTTTAGCAAACGGCGTAAACTGGGATAATGTTTTTCAAGTGTCTTATACATAACTCGAGTATAACCTATAAAGGGGTCGATTCACAAATCCGTACGATCGGTCGTAACTTGAGTTACGAAGGATAACCCATCATATCTTACTGCGGCTGCAATACATCATAAGTCTTAGGATTTATAATAAGTTACGATGAGTTTGGAGAAATGGAACCCTGGTTTAACTATGAACAAAAAGCGCAAACTGAGATAATGTTTTTCATGTGTCTCTAACATAACTCGGGTAGCCTAAATAAAATTTCACAAATTCTGGTCACTTATGTCTACTTAATAATCCAAACATTCGCCTGGAGAATGCTGCTAGCAAATCTTTGACACCCCGGTTGGTTTTTTTTTTCGCGTTCTGACCCGACCCAGTCGGAGTCGTGGCACTTGTTCTCCCCCCGTTAGCGCACCAGAATGCACCCCTACTGGGCCCACCACGCCCCGCTGAATGTCAAGTGACGGAATAAATCGTGATATGCTCTTACACGATCGAGGGTAACTCATCGTGGCTTACTATCAATCGTAAGACTTATATGATACATTGCATCCCCACGTAGATGTCGATAGATACGATGGGTTATCCTTCGTAACTGAAGTTACGATCGATCGTAAGGCTTCGTGGTGAAATCGACCCAAGCTTATATAGGGGGAGACGGGGAGTTTGCCAAGTTCACCGGAGAAATTCAGGCACGGTGCATGGGAGCAATTTACGGTATCGCGGTCCAACATTTTGATGGCACCGCGGGGAGGTAATGAAGGCGGTTTGCCCCATGCCACATTCATCGTATTCACGCTCTCCACAAAAAATGTTTGGTATTTTAGGAAATCTTTAGGGTAACTTTCCTCGTAAACCTTGAAAAGTTTGGCTGGGGATACCTGGTCTGGAATTCACACACACACAAAAAAACACTCAGATTAATCTTGGAATGAGTTGTATATCGCCAGAGTGATTTGTATTGTAACATCACACTTTGCTTAGCAAAATTGCCTGGCCTATGCCCAATTTCATGGAATGCGTTACCGTAAGCAAACATTCTTCGCTGACGGTAGCAGAATTGTTTTGTTTACGGTTAGCGTATTTCACGGAAGAGTTTCCTTTTTGCAGAATGCATACGACAGCCCGTTAGCAGAAAATGATCACGGTTACCCTATACATTCTTCGCTAACCAAGTCTTGCTTACGGATTCCATGAAATAGATTTCACGCGTAGTAGTGAAGCACAAAAATAGGCCGTAACGGATTCCATGAAAATGGGCCCTAGTCCCAAGCATAGTACAATGCCCACCCTTTGAGAAAACGGTGAAAAACGCCCACGGTATTAAAAACAATCTTTTTCAGTACAGGATTGTCCGAAGATCAAAATTGGTTTTGGTCAATTTATTATTGTGGTTTTTTAAAACTATTTTCTGGACGAATACAGCATTTCAAGCAAAACAACTGTTTCTTTCTACCATCACCATCTTTATACCCTGTGAGATAAAGGTAAATCTGTGAAGATTTCTGTTTCGGTATGATACCCAAGTATGAAAGTATAGGTTACATATCCAATGGTTATTTATCATCATGATTAAAGACAATGCTTTGGTTTTTGTCAAAGAAATACAGAATCATGGGCATCAAGGAAGATACAGTAACAGTCATCTGTGAAAATTTCAGTCCCATACGGTGCCCACTATTTGAAAAAAACAGTGAGAAACAGCCACAGTATTTCTTAAGTCTTTTCTCTTTTATTTTTGATCTTTTAAAAGATCAAAAAGATTTTCGGTCGTTGTTTTATTAATTTCTGGATAAATACACCATTTCAGGCGGAAATATGTTAACGGTAGGTTTCTACCAGCATCATCTTCATACCCAGAAAGTTATATGTAAATCTGTGAACATTTCTGTTTTGGTCTCTTACCAAAGTATGATACAACCTTTAACGGTATGTTTTTACCATCACCATCTTTAAACCCTGTAAAAGTTAAAGTTAAATCTGTGAAGATTTCTGTTTCGGTATGCCACCAAAATAGGATACTATACCTTTAAGTACAAATCTCCCGCAGCAAAATGTTCAATATCAAATGACAACATAACCGAATCGAACCGAATTCACATCATAACCGAATCTCAAAACCCGTTTGCCACAACAAACGCACGAATGCAAACAGACATAATATCTCACAATCGTTGCGAACAATTACCGTTCCACGGAAATTGCAAAAAAAAAGCGAATCGTGTGACACAAATTCAATGAAGAAAAATACAATTCCTTGCCAGTGGCCTTGACATGAAAAAAAAAAAATGATGAAAAAAAAAAAAAAACGCGTATAATTCAATAAAAATTCCAAGTGTACAAAGGGGTCGCTCTGCAAATGCAGCCGTTACCATGGTAATCAAAAAAACCCAGGCCGAGTTAAAGGTTTTCCCCCTCCCTCTCTATATTGTTTGTTAAATACTGACAGGTCTTCAGTGCAGAACCCGTAAACACGATTCTCTGGGGCCTGTTTTTTTTTTTTTTTTTCATGCACAGTATATATGCAGCTGTTTGATGGCTGTGCATTTATAATATCATTCGTTTTAAAAATGGGGCTCAGAATCTAGGGGTCGGCAAATAGTCTGTTTGTTGACGACAAACCTGCAGGTACTGGGTAAGTTTTTGATTAAAGGTAGTATCATACTTTGGTATAAGAGACCAAAACAGAAATGTTCAAAGATTTACGTATAACTTACAGGGTATGAAGATGGTGGTGGCAGAAACATACCGTTAATTTTTCTCCGCCTGAAATGGTGTATTTATCCAGAAAAAAGTAAAACAGCGACCGGAAATCTTTTTGATCTTTTAAAAGATCAAAAATAAAAGAGAAAAGACTTAAGAGATACTGTGGGCGTTTTTTCACTGTTTTCTCAAAAGGTGGGCACCGTATGGGACTGAAAATTTCACAGATGACTGTTACTGTATGTCTTGATATTTTTGCCCATGAACCTGTACTTCTTTGACAAAAACCAAAGTATGATATTACCTTTAATGAAAATCCACATGCTAGATTTTCAGCATATGGATGGCAGAGACGAAGCCAGAGCCTGAGCCGGAGCCGAGTTTTAGTAAAGGCCCCAGGATAATCTTAACAAGCTTCAACACACAACCAAAATGTATGCTTTAAATCCAAATCCCCCCAAAAGATACAGCTATAGGAATCTGCCGATGATAGGGGTTAACAAAAAAAAGACCGAAACCGCCATTTTCAACCGACTTAATTCCATTTGACAGGGGGAGATTTACGCGACCTGAACCAAACACCTCGAAACTAAATTACCCACGGAGGGAGAGAGAGGGGGGGGGGGGGGGGGAGGGCCCCTCGCCTGAGTTTTGTTCCATAAAGTTTGAGAAACCGAAAACAAGGGGGAAATTGGAATGAATAAATCAAGTCAACCCGATAAAAATGGTTTCTGGGGGCAACCCCCATGCATTAAATCATACTGACGGGGTGCGTAATGATACAACACAAGAAGTTTCATAATGCTGGGCAGTAAATTTCATGCCCGTTTTGAAAGCACTAATTCGTTTTGCTCGCTCAATCCAGACCCCACAGACACTACCCTGCTGTTATCCTATCGGGACTAGGGGCCAATCTTATATAGAGCTGCTTAAGCACCAAATTTGCCTAAGCACCAAAAACCTTGGTATATGAAATCAGTATGCCAGCCAAAACTCCTTGTGTATGTTATGCTCAGTAAACAATGTCCGCATACAAAAGCAGTAAACATCGTATATGAACATTTGGTTGGTAATCCTGTTTGATCAAGGAAGACTTTTCATGTTTAACTTTCTTGTGCTTAAAGGTAGTATCATTGCTTACCGAAATCTTCACAGATTTTCTCATAACTTACAGGGTATAAAGATGGTGACGGTAGAAACATATACCCTTAAAACTGCCTGCAATAATGTTTTTATCATGAAAAATCAATTTCAAAATTCCAGTCCCATACGGTGCCCACTTTTTGAGAAAACACTGAAAAACAGCCACAGTATTTCTTAATTTTTTTCTCTTTTATTTTTGATCTTTTAAAAGATCAAAAAGAGATTTTCGGTCGTTGTATTACTAATTTCTGGATAAATACACAATTTCAGGCGGCAAAATTGTAACGGTATGTTTCTACCACCACCATCTTCATACCTTGTAAGTTATACGTAAATCTGTGAACATTTCTGTTTTGGTTTCTTACAAAAGTATGATACTACCTTTAAAAGCTATCCAAGTGCAATGGTATAAAATCAGCAACTCGCCGACATCTTGATATTTTACTGAAGAACGCTGTAAAATAAAACTGGGACACTTTCAGCTGCCAACTTGAGATATTATAGAAAATCTGAAATAACAGTGTCATTTTATCTCCAAATCGTTTGCTGGGCGGTTGTTCAGAGGGATGTTGAACTTGTTGACGTCTGACATATTGTGGAGACCGCTCAAATTACAGCACTGAATACTGACGAGGAACAGTGTACGCCTACTATACAGGGTGTCCCAACAAAAAACACTTGTGTCGAGAACTATATGAAAATTAAACTGTTTATCACTACAAGATTCAGATATGTGATACAACCATGTCTTGGCTATCTACATGTAGAATTTGAGCAAAATTTGACTTAAATTGAGGGAAAAAACTAAGACTGAATTACCCAACCTCAAAACCCGATTTTCATCTTTCTCTCATTCCCATTATTTGCGTATTGACCACAATTCCTGTTATCCTTGCAAAATTGTTTTGAAGAAGTACTCTTTCAATTGGTCATATTTTCGTCAATTTCAGCCCGATTTTGCTTAAATTCTACATGGTGATATAGCCAAGGCATGGCTGTATCACATATCTGAATCTTGAAGTGATAAACAGTTTAATTTTAACAAAATGGGTCCCGACTGTGTTGCGTTTTTTTCTGGGACACCCTGTACAACAGCAAGTTTACACAGTGTTTTCAGTATAGGCCTTATGGCATTACAAGTGGTTTCCAACAGTAGGGTCTCTGCTTGTTAAACGTATGTCAACAGTACGATTCATATTGGAAGGTTAGTTTGTCTAGGAATAATTCACCCCACGTACTTGACATGATCAAATATACACTGAGCCAATTTGCAGGTTGAAGAAGAAGTCAGCTTTTCAAGTTGTCGTCACAACAAGCTATATAACTCCTTGACGGTGTGAAAGAGTTACTGCAAAAAAGCAACGTGCTAATTTTCAGTATAGTGCCAGCAACTTCAAATTGATATCTTAATTTATTGGGTTCAGCTACGTAAACATGTGTGGACGTTCTGGTACGAAATTATAACGCCTATTTGGCCTGCAGACATGGAAATGTTGGCACTACATCTTAAGTGTTCATCACGCAATGAAGTAATTGTCTGCTGTAAACACCAATTGGAATGAGGAGCTTACACAAAAAGTGTAGATTTATAACCAAAAGGCTCCAGCTCTGACATCCATTTGCTGAAAATGCTAGGTTGTGTTTTTTTTTCACTGAAGCTGAAGCTCTGTTTTCCTTTTCAAACCAGAGAATCTACTTCAGAACCGCAGCCTAAAGCATCTATTTTGGTACCCGTCATTTCAGAATATTTTACAAAATGGAGCCAGAGCCTGAGACGCGGCCTGAGCCTCCGTTTCGTATATTAAACACCCTAAGTATGATTGAAAGATTTCACTGTGATGTGGGTGATTATTCTGACATGAGAAGTAAGTATCTTTTACCTGCTGCGATTTGGTCTCATTCGGGTTGTTTCGTTCTTCGGTTTGTTTCGTTCTTCGGTTTGTTTTGTTATTCGGTTTGTTTTGTTATTCGGTTTGTTTGGTTATTTGGGTTGTTTCGTTCTTCAGTTTGTTTCGTTCTTCGGTTCATTTCGGTCTTCGGTTTGTTTCGTTCTTCGGTTCGTTTCGTTCTTCGGTTCGTTTCGTTCTTTGGTTTGTTTAGTTTTTTTCTTCGGTTTGTCGATTACATTATTCGGTTCCTTTCGTTCTTCGGTTAGTCGATTACATTATTCGGTTTGTTTCATTCTTCGGCTCGTTACACTTTTCGGTTCGTTTCGTCCTTCGGTGTGTTCCGATCTTCGGTTCGTTTCGTTCTTCGTTTTTCGGTTTTTCATTTTGGCCCACGGAGTTCCCCACAAGCCTTTTTGCTTTCATCAGATTGAACCTCAGATAGTTAGCGATAGCATCGAATGTTGAAATCAGAATTAGTACAGGCCTATATATGCATTAGTCCTTAAAGGTACTATCATACGTTGGCAGCATACTGAAACAAAATTTTCAAAGATTTACCTATAACTTACAGGGTACAAAGATGGTGATGGTAGAAACATTATACCGTTAAAATGTGTCTGCTAGAAATGCTGTATTTATCCATAAAAGAGTCAAACTAATGACAAAAAAAATTTTGATCTTCGAAAGATAAAAAATATAACAAATGACGGTAGATAAAAATAAATGCCATGGTCATTTTCACTGTTTTCTAAAAAACTGGACTCCGTATGGGACTGCAAATTTCACAGATGACTATTACTGTATCTTCCTTGATATTTTTGCCCATGAATCTGTATTTCCTTGACAGAAACCAAAGTATGATATTACATTTAATGTATGATGTATCTTATACTGATATTAGATCAGGTATAACTCCACGGAATAATCCCCCAATGAAAAATATATTAAGACATCACGGTATCTCTGAGTCGGAGAGGAGCTTCCAACACTCTCTGACATTTAGACTGATCGCTATACCTCCCATGCTACTTGAAATCTGATAGCACGGGAGATTGAAAGGACAAGCCCGAGCAATGTTGCCCTTAGATAAAAATTTATCCAAGAATGATAGTACATACAACCGGAGCGTCCTCTCTTCTGAATAGAGGTAATAAAAACATACTTCGGTTTTTGTCAAAGAAATGCAGATCCATGGGCAAAGATATCAAGGAGGATACAGTCACAGTCATCTGTGAAATTTTCAGTTCCATGCGGTGCCGACTTTTTGAGAAAACGGTGAAAAACCCCCACAGATTTTTAAAGCATTTTCACTGTTATTTTTATCTTTAAAAGATCAAAATTGTTTTTGGTCATTGGTTTGACTCTTTTCTGGATAAATACAGCATTTCAGTAGGAAACAAATTGACGGTATGATTCTACCATCACCATATTTATACCCAGTAAGTTATAGGTAAATCTGTGAAGATTTTTGTTTGGGTATATGCTACAAAAGTATGATACTACCTTTGATTTTTAATGTCAACCTGACAAAATAATCTTGTGGATTTTATCATCAAAATAACCACAAGGGAAACTGACTGGCTGTTGGTTTCAGATATTTTGTCAAGAAAATATCGTAACGGCAGGTATGCCCACAACATTGCAGTTGGTCTTGCATCATTCTAAAAGACAGTGATGAATGTTTAAGGTAGTATCATACTTTGGTTGGAAACCAAAACAGAAATGGTCACAGATTTACCTATAACTTACAGGGTATGAAGATGGTGGTTGTAGAAACATACTGTTAAAATTGTTCCGCCTGAAATGGTGTATTTATCCAGAAATTAGTAAAACAACGACCGAAAATCTGTTTGATCTTTTAAAAAAGAAAAAAGAAAAAAGAAAAGACTTAAGAAACACTGTGGCTGTTTTTCACTGTTTTCAAAAAAAAAAAGAGTAGGCATCGTATTAGACTGAAATGTTCACAGATGACTGTTACTGTATCTTCCTTGATATTTCTGCCCATTAGTCTGCATTTCTTCGATAAAAACCAAAGTATGATACAACCTTTAAACTAAACTCAATTGTAACAGTACTTTCAACGAAGTTAGAGTAAAAGAACAAGGTGACAAGCATGTCATGTAATTTACGAACTCGAATCAATAAATTGTCATTCTTAAAAAAATGTTGATGATTCATTCTCACTCATAATGTACACCCCCTTTCAAAAAAAAAGTGTGATTTTCACTACCGTTTTGCTAAAGTGCGAATGCCCCCCGGGCAAGGGAAATTTTCACACACAAAAAGTGTGAAGTTTGGTCTATAATTTGCTCGCATTCTGTCGCGGTATAGTGTCGTAATTACGATAATGGTATTTTGAGAATCGTTTGTGAAAGTGCCTCCATTATGAAGTACGTGCTGTGATTCATTTCCCTCCCAATAAATCACGGTGCGTCACCCCTCTGTGATGAATGGACTGCTCCACGAAGCTCACAGGCTAGGGTGGGCTTGCTTGCATACTCTACCTGGAGTGTGTAGCGCGAGGTGAATACGGACCTGAAGCACTACCGCACTTTTGTGCTGATTAGTCAGACTTTAACGCGAAAAAAGGGTGCACACAAGTACCTTCGCGGCTTCCTTCACTAACAAACACGGCGTCAGAAACATCGGGTGCGTACTCAATCAACCAGCCCTGGCCTTTCATGACTGTGGCTCCCGTCTGAATCAGAAGAAAAAAACGGTGACTGTTGCCTTCTTTTGAACTGGGGGAGCTAGCCTAGCTAGCCACACCATAAAAATAAGTTCAGTTTGTGTCACGTCGTCATTTCGACACATCCAGCCCTCACTGAGTTGGCGCTGAAGTTGTCAGGATTCTGCCGTTTTTCTCTGTTTGTGGTTAATCAACTGAGAGAGTAGCGATGAAGCGATTCTGTGTTCTGGTCCTCATCATCTTCCTTCTATCGCCTGAGTTCCTCCCAGCATCCGCCGGTCGAGGCAGGAACAGGGAGCGCGGAGGAAGGGTCCGCATCCGCAAGAAGCCCAAGGGACGGGAATGCGAGCGGATCAAGGAGACGCTGTGCGTCGGGGCCGGCCTGCCGTACAACCGCACCCGCCTGCCCAACGTGTTCGGTCACAGCAAGCAGAAGCTAGTCGGACGGGCCATGGGGGATTACCGGTCCCTGATCGAGTCCGGTTGCTCGCCTTACATCCGGGTGTTCCTGTGCGCCTCTTTCCTGCCGGAGTGCCCTCGGAAGAAACGGAACGACCCTCTCCAACCCTGCAGGTCACTGTGCGAGAAGGTAGGTGGACCCATTTCATGCACTTTGTCAGACTACCCAACGTGTAAACAAACGAAGGCAGTACAGGGTACCAGACCTACTGCATGGGGTCCGGAGCCCGCTTAAGTTTACATAAGCCCTTTTAACGTGAACAGTGTTCAATTCGGCTTATGTATTCTTCCGACTCGGCTTGCCCTTTGCCTACGTGTATAGAAACATTGTCCTTATATCGAAGTTCGAGCACCGAACATTTGGACGAACGGTCGTTCATTTGAACATCATCACTGTCACATTAACACCATCGGTGTCTTTTTAACACTCTAAACATCATGTAGTGTGTTCTCGTCACATACATACATAAAGTAGTCCTCTAAGGCACATCAAGCAGTATATACCAACTTTGATTTTGACTTGAACTTGAAGATGTATTCGTTATCATTTGAAAAAACTGTTAATTCCTTTAATGAAAAAAAAAACCAAACTTAATTATGCTTTACATTTCATTATTCATAGAAACAGCATACATTTCAAACTCATAAATTTATTGCAAACGCCCACTTTTTGAGAAAACAGCGAAAAACCGGCCACAGTATTTCTAAAGTCTTTTCTCTTTGATTTTGATCTTAAACGATCAAAAAGATTTTCGGCCGTTGTTTTACTCTTTTCTGGATAAATACACCATTTCAGGCGGAAACATTTTAATGGTATGTTTCTACCACCACCATCTTCATACCCTGAAAATTATACGTAAATCTGTGAACATTTCTGTTTTGGATTCTTACCAAAGTATGATATTACCTTTAAGAAAGATGTATAGAATTAAGTTTAGTTTCATGACGTTGCTTCAAGCAGGCATTAATCTTGCTGTTTTAATATAAGTAAATTCCTTTCGTAACTGCGTGTACTGTATTATAATGTTTTCGAATGTTTTCGCTATTAGTAGTAGCTAGACTAATTTCCATTTGAAGGAGTATAATTTGGACATATGGGTTTGGTTTTGTCAATGATTATTACCCCATTACAGTAACTAATAACCCTCATGAGGAAACATATCTACTACAACTACATCCCCAAAAGCCCATTACCATAAAAAGATCTCATGGTCATTGCATGTGGTAAGGGGACGGGGGGTCTACCTATAAAAATTCCAACGATCTCTTTTTTTTTTTGTCGTCAAAAGTTGGAGGGTATAAACCGCGAGACTTCCATGTTATTTATTAAAGGTATATAGTATCATACTTTAATAAGAGACCAAAACAGAAATCTTCACAGATTTACGTATTACATTCAGGGTATGAAGATGATGCTAGTAGAAACCCACCGTTAAAAATGTATCGCCTGAAATGGTTATCCAGAAATTAGTAAAACAACGACCGAAAATCTGTTTGATCTTTTAAAAGATCAAAAATAAAAAAGAAAAGGCTGTGGCTGTTTTTCACTGTTTTCTCAAAAAGTGGGCACCGTATGGGACTGAAATTTTCACAGATGACTGTTACTGTATATCTGTCTTGATATGTTTGCCCATGAATCTGTATTTCTTTGATAAACACCAAAGTATGATATTACCTTTAAGTTTTAGTCGAATGTCAGTCAGCATCATGGCACGTTGTGTTTTGTAGTGGATTTATATACAACTCCAAACAGACATGGAAGTTGAGGGGACTTATATGACTTCATGTGGGCCAAACAGGACCACTTGTATATCTGTCATCGGTCATGGCGTGGCTTTCCGGCCGTGTTAATTTAAGGTGGTTTTGGTCGATGTGTGAATTTACGATTGTTCAGACAGGGGGTTTCTCGAAGATTTTTGAAAGTCCGATGGCTTGCTATGCGAGGTCGCTCGCCGGCAGTGCCGGGGCAAAACACCAGCATGACTGCCCTGTCGTACCCACTGTTACCCCATGAAGGAAAACATATTTCTTCCTCTATGGTTACCCTAACTTGCCTCCTTCTAAACCCACAGAGCTTGTCTATTGAAAATAATGACAATAATAAGATTGCTTCTTAGCCTGTGACCATTTCAACGTCTTAATTTCATCGAACAGCCACAAGGGAAACTGACTGGGTTAATTTCAAGTCATTGGAAAGTGAACAAAGAAAAATCGAGTTGACTGGAGTGGGATTCGAACCAGCGACCTCTGGAATACCGTACCAGGGGTCGATTTCATCAAACTCATCGTAAATTAAACTATCAATCGTATGACTTATGATGCATTGCAGCCCTGGTAGTATATAGGATATGTCCCTTACGATGGGTTACCCTTCGTAGCTCGAGTTACGAACGATCGTAGGGCTTTGTGAAATCGACCCCAGTACTCTTAGGGCCTGTTTGTTTCTGACGAATCCTGCGGGTCCAGATCCCATTTTAGCGTACCCTGCATAGGACGTGGATCCCTAAATCTGGGATCCTTTGCATTAAGCAAACAGGCCCTTACCAACTGAGCTAAACCCAGTCCTATCTTTATTTCACAATAGTGTTCTGCAAAACCTTCAGCGACACTTTTTGGAGACGATCATCAAGGAAAGTTGGTATCGGCACAGGTGTTCTCGTATAACGACCGTGCCAACTGTTTTCGTCGTGGTCTTAATATTTTGATCTCACGCCGTAGCGAAACCAAGTTTGTGTTCCCCCATAGTTTCCCGAAGGCTCGCTCACACTTTCGGAATGAGATAAAGTACATGGAGAAATATGGTATAAGAGTGCAAAATCCCTGTAGAGTTTCGATCACACGTCACTACCGTTTAATTTGCCCATAAATAATGTGTCAAAGGAATGAAAGAGAAAAGAAAAAAAAAAACTCGGCAGCAAATCTTATTAAATTGGGGTTAATTTGTTAACAACTTCGTCCGTAATCTTATTTCGGCTGGCAGAAAATTACCCTGGGATATTTCAGGGCTTTTTCTTTCGACGTGGTCTTTTGTGACCAGACCGCGTCGCACTTTTTTAGGGGGGTCGATGGGAATGGAAATCGGCTCTTTAGCAGACCTTCTACCGTAGGGTTTATATTAAGCCACGTATACTTTCGAGGCAAGTTCCAGTATCGGTATTACAAATCTAACCCATCACTTTTATACCCTTGTAGTTGTACAGCCGGGTGAGCCAAAAAGAACTTGACCGGGATTGCTGATGTTTTTCAAAAGAAACAAATGACACTCAAACGTTCAGTAAAGCATATATTTAACAAGCACTCTCTCTTGCTTATTAGAAAAAAAAGAAAGAAACAAATTGATCATTCCTAAGAGGAGTTATGTCTATTTTAATAAAGGTAATAATTTTCAAGCTGTCCATAGAGTGTATTAACATTATTGACTAATCTCTAAACATCTCAAAGTGTATTAAAGGTACGGTATACAGTGCTACTGAGGAACATACACTAACAGAAATGTTCACAGATTTACGTTTAACTTTCAGGGTATTAAGATGGTGCTGTTAGAAACATACCGTTGAAATATTCCCGTCTGAAATGGTGTATTTATCCAGAAATTGGTCAAATAAAGACCGAAAACAGTTTTGATCTTGGAGTAAGATCAAAACCATCCTTGATGTTTTATAAGAAAAATTAAGTCGGGTTTTCGCTATTTTCTCGTGACTCAGATTTCGGATTGAGATCAAATTTTCACACGAGTGATATTGTATGTAGGCCTACATGTTGGTTTAGACCTATAGAGTGCTGTTCTGTGACCTTTACATATTATGTTTTATACCTTTAAATGTAGTATCATACTTTTGTAAGAAGCCAAAACAGAAATTTTCACAGATTTACGTAAAACTTTCAGGGTATGAAGATGGTTGTAGTAAAAACATACCGTTAACAAATTTCTGCCTGAAATGGTGTATTTATCCAGAAAAGAGTAAAACAACGACCGAAAATCTTTCTGATCTTTTAAAAGATCAAGAATAAAAGACGAAAGACTTAAGAAATACTGTGGCTGTTGTTCACTGTTTTCTCAAAAAGTGGGCACCGTATGGGACTGAAATTTTCACAGAAAAATGAATCTGTATTTCTTTGATAAAAACCAAATGATATTACCTTTAAAGAGGCATTTTAGCTACATGCACAGCTAAAATGCGTACTTTATTGGTTTTGTCATGTTTTCCAAGGACTGCTTTCAAAATGAGTACCTTCATTAAAATAGACAAACATGTAACTGCTCTTAGGAATGATCAATTTGTTTCATTCTTTTTTTCTAATTAGCAGGAGAGAGTGCTTGTTAAATGTATGCTTTACTGAACTTTTGAGCGTCATTCGTTTCTTTTGAAAAAAAAACATCACCAATCCCGGTCAAGTTCTTCTTGACTCACCCTGTATGTGGGGGCTCGGACCGTTCTTGAACGTATAAGCAGTCCGCCTTTAACTATACTTTTACAATAAAGATAATGTTATACAGACGTCGTCATTCTATGACCTGGACCAATACATCATTTCAGATAATCAGACAATACAATAATAGGTGTGAGATTTTGACGAGGGGGGATGATAAATAGAATACCCGGAACATGAACTATATAATTTTCGAAGAAGTAAGCTCCTTTGATCCTCGTATTGTTTGGGGTTTTTTGTGAAAAGATGACACTTGGTGACATATTTTGTAACCGGAGGGTATTTAGGGTCCATGTACGCTCTCCCTAATCATGTGTGTCATTGCACAACTATGACTATAAAATGGGATGTGACAGTTTTGCTACATCACTATGTGTCAAATGTTTAACAATCACCTGTTGGGAATAGGGGAATATCGCTAGATAGATTATCGCTAGGTACTATGTAGTTTCTTCTCGATCACACCATTGCAACGATTATTACTAATGCTTAAATGTTCAATACATGATTGGTAAAGGTCACAGGACTGCACTCATATTTTGTCTGATCAAACTTGTACAAGAAAGAATAAACCTGTGAAAATTTGAGCTCAATCGGACATCCGAGTCACGAGAAAATAAGGAAAATCCGACTCGATTTTTCTTATAAAACATGAAGAATAGTTTACTTTATGTTTGTTTCAAACAAAAATCGTTCGGAGGAACGATCTTTGGAAAAGACACTAAATCTGGATTTCCTTGAAAGACCCTGCATCTGATGAACCAAGATTTCCCATGGTGACTGTTTGCACTGTTTACGAACTGTTGAGTCTATTTTCTGTCTCAAACCCAATAATTTGTTTTCGAGGCCTTGTAAATCCTATACGCTCCCAAGAGTTTTTTTCCTAATTTAGTTATAAATTTCGGCTTGAAACCTTTCTCTCTAAGTCATGATTTGACAATAGGTTCACGTATTAAATTGTCAATTCTGTTAAAATGTATACAATCATACTTTGGTAGCACATCGAAACAGAAATCTTTACAGATTCACCTATAATTTATACAGGGTATAAAGATGGTAGAAACATACATGCTGTATTTATCCTGAGAAAAGAGATAAAACCAGTGACCAAAATTATTTTTGATATTTTAAAGATCAAACATAAAAGACAAAAAACATAAGAAATACTGTGGCCGTTTTTCACTGTTTTTTCGAAATGTGGGCACCGTGTGGGACTGAAAGTTTCACAGATGACTGTTACTGTATCTGTCTTGATATTTTTGTCCATGAATCTGTATTTTCTCGACAAAAACCAAGGTATGATATTACCTTTAGAACAAAATGTTGCTCTACTTCTATGTGGGTAATTTTCCCACTACAACTGAATTTTATTATTTCAGTCTTAGTGTCCCCTATATTGAGATTAGACCGGGCCAATTTAATGGCAACTGCTTAGCACCAAAATTTGCTAAGCATGAAATTTCTGCCTTAGTCAAAACATGATTAAAAACCGAATGTCCGTGTGTTGTGTATCACTCGTTATTGTTCTTTGGCTGTTGTTCGCTGACCATGAATTGCAAATGGATTTGTTAATGGTGGTTTGTTTTATTGAATAAGACATTTTGTGCTAAGCATTTATTTTGTGCTGAGCAGCTCCATGGAATTGGCTCCTGAGCCTCCCACCGTGTAAAGGGAAGTTGGAATTTAACCTGAACCTGAGAAAAACGGTGTTTCATTAACAAAGCATTGGGAAAGTCCAGTTTCTTCCACAGAAGAAAACCAAGGAATATTCACAGTCAGCACACAAACGTGGGAAAATCTTTTCATTCTTGATTAAATAATTATTTGATTTGGTAAACATAAAACCAGGAAGAATCTTCAATCACAACACCGTGTCATAATCACAAAACAATCTCGACCTTTTTCCCCCCTACATCAACGCTGCTAAACCAACGGTGTGATTTTCTTCTATGACGGGTTGACCGATATCCACTTACGGTGTACGGACTAAGCAAAATAACACCCACGGAATTATAAGCAGCGTGGTTTTCTTATTTCTTCCTACCCTGCCCTCCTCGGTAAACTGTCAGAGCAAATATCATTTGACGACGCTCCGGGTCTTCTTGTAATATTTACAGGCTAATTTGTTTGGGCAGCTATAGGGCGGCTGCTTCGTGGCCGAGTGCGATGTCCTATTTCACGGTTGATTCCGCTTCTTAGAACCAGGACAATGTGCCGTACGCTTCCATTCTGTTTTCTTCGTGTTCTATGTTTCCATTCCCTTTTTACCTTTTCTTTGGACTTATTTAGTTTGCTTCGAAGCTGATTTCATTCGAGTGCGGATGCGAGTGAATCGTGTACCGGTACTAGTTTTCCCGGAAGGTTGATAGGGTACATCACAAGCCGAACGCCTCTCTAAAGCAAACACGTATGCTCATCATTGTCCCAATGGTACAATTTCAGATCTTCCATCCAGCAATCGATGGACGTCAGAAAAAAAAAACATTTTTGAGACAGATTAATTTTATAGATCCTTATTGGATGACAGGTGGAGAAGTTGTTTCCACATAGAAAAGTTGACATTATGTTGTTGATTTTCTGGAAAGAAGTAAGCCAATTTTTAATAATATTATTAATCATCATAATGTTGGCATTTATATATACTGTTGTTATACAAGTAGTATGACAAGTTTACAACGCTTTCCACTATTATTATCCCTGGTCATCGGGCCCATTAACATTTCTGAAACAATCTCAGCTCCCTGGGGAGTATACAACCTCGTGCTACCGTAAGGTGCACAGAGGCTAATCAAACCACAAAGCCATATCTACCCTCGCAGGTACTACAATTAACACCTGGGTGAAGAGGAACAACATGTGACAAAGCGTCTTGCCCAAGGATGCAAGCACCACTACCCCATGGCTGGATTCGAACCCACAATCTGTAGATTGACCACACGATCTTGAGTACGACATGCCAGACCACTAGGCCACAGCACTCCAACCGTTACGCTCTACCTTCCTTTACGTCTAGGAATAAATTATGCTCATATACTGAAAGAAAAGCCTTGAAAGGTATCTCCAAGGTGCCATCAGAACTGAGCTTTACAAAGCAGAAGCTCTAAAGAAAAAAACCCACAGAAAACTAGGAACAGAACACGGCAAAAGAAGTTGGGTAAAACTCCAAGAAACCAAACGGAGGGACACTCAGAAACAACAACTCATGGACTCCTCAAGTTGAACACCTCTAACAAAAAGATCTTGGCGACGATAAGACTGATGGAATGACTTGGTGTTTTAGAAGGCGCCATTAATTTCACACAGGTCCCTATGGGACGTGTCATACCTAATAATGATATCACCCTTTTTATATGGAAGACCACCAAAGTAGTCTCAGAACTTCAGAAAAACCCCTGTCACTGGCGAGCTGACAGGAGGATTACGGAAGAGCTTGTATATTTTGTTAGTGGTTCCATATACCTTGCTCTATGTTTTTCTCAGAGCAACACATGTTGTACGTCAAGTTTATACCACTTTGACTACTTGGCCTATACTTCATGTGCCTTACGATAATAATAATAAATCCTCAGCCCCTTTCGATTGGAGAGGGACACCCGTTTATGATTCCGATGCTGTGAAGAAGGCCTACTGTTTGTTTCAGGGCGTCTTTGTTTCACGCACAAGATGACGGATCCTGCTGATCCGGATCCCATTTTAGCGTATCCTGCACCGAACGTAGATCCGCAGATCTCAGATCAGGGGTCGATTTCACGAAGCCCTACGATCAATCGTAACTCGAGTTACGAAGGATAACTCATCGTAGGTGGCCTATCCTACGTAGGGCTGCAATGCATCATAAGTCCTACGATTGATAGTAAGTCAGGATGAATTTGGTGAAATCGACCTCAGGCCCTATAGGACTGATCCGGAATTGAAGTACTCGGTGGTGGTTTCACACGATACGGTTTTGGATCCGGTTGATTTCATGCGTTGGTTACCATATCAGAACTCGTTCGCTCGATGGATGGAGCGGGTACCAGTTGCTTGATCCAGATCCGGGTCATCCGTGTGAAACAAACTGATCCTTTAATTTAAGGTAGATTTGGTTGTTTATGCGTTATACAGGCACATGACCTTGCATGCTCTCTAAATGCAAACGTGTGCAAAGCCACTCTTTGAAGAGCCATGTGAGAGAAAACTCTTTATCGAGTTGTCTTCCACTCTTTAAGAGTGAAGTTTGCATCGTTTTGATTGAAATTTCACTCTGGCCCAGAGTGAAAACCAATCTAAAAGAGTGAAATAACCACCACTCTTTTTAAAGAGCATACATAAACTCGATTCTAAAAGAGTGGTATTTTTCGCTCTTTATGCATTAAGGAATGTGCTAAAATTGGACTAGCCGGTTTTTGTTAAAAACTTCCTCGTGTGCCGACCTATCATTGGTTTTTACCTTAGACTGGGACCTTATTTTTGGTTCTTCTTTCTTTCTCATATCTTCTGCTTGTCACAGTTTGGCAAGACGTATGCAAATGCAGTAATTGACTTAGCGGAAACGTCTTCCACCAAATCACCGATCCAGTACTTCAGCATGAGCGTTGTTAACTTCTTGGCGTCATGGCGTCATCATGATTCTTTTATCTGACCACCACCGCAATCGCTTCAGGGTGGCTCTTCCTCTCTAAATCCTTTCCCATCACTTCTCCTCCTACAAGTCTCTTCAAGTCGCTGTGATGTTTGACACCTCTTTAGTGAAAGGGTCTCAAGCGCAGACAATATCCCCTGCACTCCATTCAGAACCACGGAGTCATCTGCCTTTCGCCGCCCCCAACACGGGGCTATTGTGGGCTCGGAAGGGGGCTGGGGCATCGGAGCCCGGACTCGTAGGGCTTCGGCCGACCCCCATTGATGTTTTTGGAGTGCTCTTATCTTTAAACAAACCCATCCTGCATGAATGACGAACCAGACGACAAGGGGTTTGTCTTCTTTACGTGTCTCTCTCATCTTTAGTGGGTGGTTGAAGAGCAGAGCAACGTGTAACAGATCTCCTTGAGGGAGGTCGAGAGTCCTTTCATATACGAGGCAGACAGATATTATTAAGTTGGACAATGGGGTTCTGCCAGCCTTGTTTCAACTCAGGCGAAAGAGTAAACGGCGATTTTGGATGTGTACGTATAACTATTCAAGGTTGGAGTTGTGTCTTCATGTACAAATGCAGACCATTGCTGCAAAATAGCAGTGCAAAGGTATAAGGGGCCTAATACATGATTGGTAAAGGTCACAGAACAGCACTTACACTTTGTCTGATCAAACATGTACACAAAATAATAAAACTGTGAGCTCAATCGGACATCTGAGTCACGAGAAAATAGCGAAAAACCATTTCAAATTTTCGTATAAAATATAAAGAATGGTTTTGATCTTAACCCGAGATCAAAACAGTTTTCGGTCTTAGTTTGACCACTTTCTGGATAAGTACACAATTTCAGCTAGCTATAGGAAATATTGCCATGGTATGTTTCTGCTAGTATCATCTTCATACCCAGAAAGTTATCCGTAAATTTGTGAACATTTCTATTTGGGTATGTTACCAATCCTACACTTCACAACATTTGTCCGGCCCTATCTTTTTCATACTTTTTATTTGAGATGCGTAGCGCGTCACGTATACGTCAAGTTTTAGCTCAGTATGCGAATTGGCGAAAAAGCGAAGCGAGTTCACTTGCGTCACAACTGTAATTACGGCGCGTTCTGGGTGTGTAAATTAAGCTTGTCCTTCACCGACGTGGATGAGGAGTGCATACTCAGTGCTTGTTGAAAGCACATGCACAAAATCATGATCTGGCTCAGGTGGGATTCGAACCCATGACCTCCTGCTTACTAGTATACATGCAGATGGCATTCATGTGTAAATGTTGCCAAGTTTAGCTTTGTATCATAAATGTGCAACAAGACTATA
Source organism: Astropecten irregularis (assembly GCA_963971285.1). Taxonomy (NCBI): domain Eukaryota; kingdom Metazoa; phylum Echinodermata; class Asteroidea; order Paxillosida; family Astropectinidae; genus Astropecten; species Astropecten irregularis. The sequence goes on along the minus strand of OZ020251.1, from coordinate 13,246,267 downwards.
GTATACGAAATAATAATAATATTTATTATTATAAATACTAAAAAAAACGCTTTCCATGTCGAAGACATCACAAAGCACTGTACAGTTAAAAACATCTGCAAATTATGAGCAATTATAAAGTCGTTAACAATATTTCAACACACATTTATACAAAAAATTACAAATTAAGTTTTTAAAAAGTGATTCTTAAAAAGATGAGTTTTTAAGTTAGATTTAAAAGAAGCAAAAGTGTTAGCGCATTTAATTGCAATTGGGAGCCTATTCCACAAACGGGGAGCAAAAATTGAAAAATAGGCTTTGCATTCGAAATAAAGGCCTTTTCACGTGTAAACAATAACAACAACAATTTAAGCAAACAAATGTTGCAAAAAATTGGCTCAAAAGTAGCCTGTCTGGAAGAGCAATCCCACACCACACAACCGCGTTCAAGACAAGTTCATATTCCTTCCCTTTAATATCCAACGCCACACACTGCTCCTTTAAGGCTCCTCAAAACACCGTTGTCATGCCAACGAGAGATGCTAATTTTGTTCCGTCTCTCTCTAGCCTTTCAATGTTTTCCAGACGGACGTGTCTGCAAAATCTGCCTCCTGTTCTGTCTCGCTCTCTCCCCCTATAGCTCTGTGTGCATCTGTCCCGGTCGATATCCACTCTACATCAGGCAACAGACACGCATATAAAGATAGGATGCCCTCAGGTCACGTAAGTGACACTCCGAAGAAAATATTGACAGAGGTTTTTAAGCGGCAATAGAAGAGGGGGGTTTGAGGGGAAGAAAAAGTCCGTTTGCCCGTATGCTTGTAGGCCAGGAGCTGCAACAGTCCGGATCTGTATTATCACCGATGAGCCAAGCAGATGGCTTACTCGATAAATACTTTTTCAGAGATACAGGTTTTGGATCGAAGTATAATACGAAGACACAGATGCATTATACAGAGATAGAAATCAGCTGCCGTATACTCCTGCATAGTGATGTGTTTATTCGATTTCCTCCCTATTTTATTTATAAAGTCTTTGAACATCTATTTATTTTTTACTTTGTGTAAAACGGTCTTCGCAAAGCATCCGTTGCGGACAACAGGTGCTCAGGATTTCGCTCGCGCAAGCGAAACTATTATCGTTTTCAATATAGCGCAAATTCACTCAGAAAATGCAAAAACCTCACTGTTGTTTTAAAGGTAGTATAATACTTTTGTAGCATACCAAAAATAGAAATCTTCACCGATTTACCTATAACTTACATGGTATAAATATGGTGATGGTAGAAACATACCGTTAAAATTTGTTTTGCCCGAAATGCTGTATTTTGTCGAAAAACTAGTAAAACCAATGACTGAAAACAATTTCGATCTTTTTAAGATCACAAATAACGCTGAAAAGACTTTAGAAATATTGATGGCATTTTCACTTGTTTTCTAAAAAAAGTGGGCACCGTATGGGAATGAATATTTCACTGATGACTTTTACTGTATCTTTCTTGATATTTTTGCCCATGAATCCGCACTTCTTTGTCAAAAACCAAAGTATGATATTACAACGATTTTGATCACATTTTCTTTCATTGTTCATTGTTCCGTGTTTGTTGTCTGGGGTGTCCGTTTTGAAAATTACGATCGGAGTAAAATGGTCGGTCTTCCAAAAGATACAATACCGTTCTTGCATTCTAACTTCTAGCGCATAAGAAGCCATGTGTACATTTGTCAAAATAGACTGAGTCCCAAATCTCTGGCTGTGACTGCAAATAACACACAAGTATATGGAAACGGCTGCAGTCACTGGCTAGTGACTGCCATACGGACGTGTGTAACTTGCAGCCGCAGCCAAATATGTGACACGTCCTTAATTTCAAGGCAAATTACGCGTGCGGCGTGACCTCGTTTCAACAGCCAAGTCTTTGGCCGTACTTCCAAATACAAACTCTCTTGCTTTACGACTTGTTTCTATAAGCGTGTGTGTGCGTTTTAAACACCCCACAATGCCAACGACTCGCAAATTTGATTTGATAATTCGGTCCATAAATATTGCACGGGCCTATAACAATCTATCAGCGCTTATTAAGGGATTCCGTGGGGGAGTTCAGCTCACTTATAATCATTATTATACGCGCGGTCATTGACGTGGTACACTTTGGGTCATATACAAATTCGTTCTGGGCCGATTGTTGGTTATGATAAGTTCATTATTTTTACACTGGGGGGGGGGGGGGGGGGTTTCAAAGCCTTGTCTTGTCCCCCGAAGGCAGGTTAAAGATCACTATGAAATGGGTCAGTATGCGTCAGGGGTACCCGTCTATTGGCCAAAGAACCCGGGCATTTTGTGTGTAAAAAAAAACGCCCGTAGTGATCACACAGTTCTTATAGTAGTTTTTGTTGTTGTGTATGAAGTCTGCAATTTCAAGGCCCGTTAAAGTTTCTGAAATGGATTAAAATGGATAACACGAGTAACGAAAGGTCACAGAACCTTACATCTATTCTTTTTCTATTGCAGTAATATGCATACAATAACACACCTGTGAAATTTCTGCGGCATTCGACTATTGCTCATGGGAAAAAATAGTGAGCAAAACTGAAATTTCTTTTTTTCGTGAAATGACGATTGTTTGCACGTTCACAAGAGTTTTAATATAGATCTCCGGCTCCCGAAACGTTTAATATCATCAGTCATTTTTTAATCTTTCATCAAAAATGTTTGACAATTTTCGGCCGGAATATTCCAGGTGGGGTTTTCTAATGTAAATATATTTCTACTGTAACTATTTGAAATTTGTTTGTATCGAACCAACAAAATACTGTGGTCGTGATTTTAAAGGTAAACTACAGGATTGGTAACATACCCAAACAGAAATGTTCACAGATTTACGTTTAACGTTTAGGGTATGTGAAGATAGTGATGGTAGAAACCATAGTTAAAATATTTCCTACTTATTTAAATGCTGTTTTTGTCTAGAAATTAGCAACACAACGACCGAAAACAGTTTTGATCTCGGGGTAAGCTCAAAAACCGTTCTTTGTGTTTTATAAGAAAACTTGGGTCGAGTTTTCGCTATTTCCTCGTGACTCAGAATGTCCGATTCTCGTGACTCAGATGTCCGATTGAGCTCATATTTTCTCAGGTTTATCATTTCACGTACATGTTTGATCAGACAAAGTGTGAGTGCCGTCCTGTGATCATTACCGATCATGTATGATACATGTATCGTACCTTTATTAAGCGTCAATACATTTGTTCCTGCTATAACGGATATTCAAACGTGCACGTTTCCGGACTAATGAGAATCCTATCCGACAACTTACATCCGAAAATTCCAAATATCCGTTGTCCCCTCTCTTCAACCTCCCACCACTGAAGCCCCGCCCCCTCGAGGGTGTTGTTCAGATGTCAAATGTGAAGTGTTCGGCAAACATTTAGCGACACGATCCTTAGCGCTTGCGTCGCAACGGCAGTGAATGATAGACCTGTATATGCATGTTCCCCTTTTCATAATTGATAGGGAAAATTGTTTGTTATCTGTCACGGAATACCATTAATTGATGTTCAAATAAGATATCTCGTTTAGTGGTGCTGAGTAATTTTAGTGTTGGATATAGATGATGAAGATATCGGTATACAATATGGTGTGTTTAAATAGCATGACCTTTTTTGCATGTAGGCCTACTGTAGCCTGGGTGATAGTGGATGTTGGAGCTAGGCATGCACATAAATATGAAAGAGGAGTTGAAATTATATGGAAGGTCCATTTTTGTCAGTCGACATGATTCCCTCGATCAATAACCCGCTTCTTATGATCCAATCGACTTTACAGTACCAGAGCCCCGCTGTGCGATCAGCGTCGCGTGCTGGACTTGCCGGCGTGACGAGATTACCCAGCCGTGCGGCACACATGCCCGCAGCCGAACTGGGTTCATATGGAGTTCAGCTGCAGCTCGCGCGGTGTGTACGAAGGAACTCGGCCGCAGTCAGGGGATGGAAGTTCGGCTGTCTGAAGTCGGCTCAAACCCAGCACGCAATAAACATGATTATCATGTGCTCAGCTTGTTGTCGTGATGGATTAACTCAATACAAATGTTCTCGTAAGAACCACCCAACATATCCCTAACATATTTTTAAGAGATGACCATTTCCTTAACATAACTCCCAAACGGTGAACAATTTCGTCATTATCAAATTCAGATCACTTCAAAGCGAATGTTTTTCAACCGTTTCCCCCTGAACCCAAAATACTGACGTTAATGCTCGTATGATTGATGACGAGTACACGTCTACACCTGCACATAAAAACACGGCAGAAAAAGAGTAGGGGGAAAAAAGAGAGACCGAGGTAACACAACAAGTGGGTTATTACTATTTTCCCCTCGATCGTCGAATATTGACCGGTTGAAGTACCGTGTACACCTCCGGGTTGCACAGCATCACAGGGTAGTTTGTGCCAATTTGCTTGGCCCATTCAGTTCGCGTTGACTTTGCCGCAAGAGATGCAATTCCATTGTCGACCGAACGGTGCTGAGTTGTGTTGTTGTTCAAAGAGCGAAAATGGAAATAATATAACCTACCCACAAGTCGTGCCTTTTTATTTCTTTAGTCTTCAATTTTTTTTGTGAGAGAGCTAGAGTGGGTTTAGGTCCAAGCTTACATGCGTTTAAAACCTCAGTCATATTGGGTTGCAGAAATTTTTGTTTTCATGTGGGTTTTTTTTTGCACTCGTGGGTTTTTTTTGTGTGTGGTGATTGTTAATGCGCTGTTTTGGCATAGCACCACGATGGTTTGGGGTTTTTTGTTGTGTGTGGGACGGTCTGTGTCAGAAAAAAAAACTTGGCCAAATTGGGTTTGGGGATGACACAAGCTCTCAGAAATGTTTACACAAGCCTGCCCTCTAGTGAAACTAAACAGCGCGTGGCAGTCGGGAACAATAGTGCGGCTTTCATCCCTCACAACACGACACCTTCCTGCGTGGAAACCGCAATAATTGTTCCCGATTCGTGCTCTGTCGGATTTGGACAAAACTGATCAAATTGTTGACATGTTTCTGGATTTTTTACCCCCTCATCCTGATCGTTTTGCCCCCCCCCCCCCCCTTTCAAATGAAATATCCCGTTTGCTCCGGTTGGTCCCTTTTTGTGACAATGAACAGAAACCCGAGCAATGGTCGTTTTTTGACAGCTGCAGATTTGGTAAGATTTATGATACATTTTTTGAACTAATAATAATATTGATCGGACAAAATAACCATAATTCACTTTTTTTCATAATAATACCAACAAAAAAAACCTCCCTCGGTCCTTAACAAAAAAAAAAAAACCCGCCATTCTGCCCGAGATTACAGAATCAATTTTAACCCCCGGGAACCGAACACCAAAACATGAGAAAAAATTGTATAAAATGAAAAGTATATTTATAATATGACACACTTTACCCCCTAGACACTTGACAGAATACTATACATCAAGTGTCCATACAACCAGCGTGAATTATCATACACACATCAATTGAGGAACCACTATAGACTTGGTGCTGACATGTTAACACCGTGCAATACAATGCGACCTGTAATACAATTATCATGGTTCTCAGTTGCATGCGTGCTAGACTGTGCAGACGTTTGTGGGCAATTATATCGACAAAATAACAATTATGCAAACAAAAAAATGGCTTTTCCATGAAAACTGCTTCCTATAAAGTTGAGTCGTGACCTTTTTTGAGGGACATCGTGTCCGGTTGGTCTGGTCATGCTGTGGGTCACAATTAAGATCTTTGACGTTTGTGGACTTGAACTTAAAGTTGATCATACTTTGGTAAGAAACCAAAACAGAAATGTTGACAGATTTACGGATATGATTTTCAGGATATGAAGATAGTGCTGGTAGAAACCTATAACCGTTCAAAAATAAAAGAGAAAAGACTTAAGAAATACTGCGGCCGTTTTTACGATTTTCTCAAAAAGTAGGTACCGTATGGGACTGAAATTTCCACAGCTGACTGCATGTGACTGTATCTTCCTTGATATTTTTTACCCATGAATCTGTACTGCTTTGACAAAAAAAAACAAAGTATGATATCACCTTTAAATATGACATTGGGTTCGAGTCCAGCTTTTTTTTATCACATTGCTGTATGTACGTCACACTAGCCTGGAGTAAGGTTGAATTAGGGCCTATTATAGCATTGAGTGTGCATTTTGTTCTGGGCCCAAATTCATGAAATCCGTTTTTGTGCTAGCGCGTGTAATCTACTTCATGGAATCCGTAAGCAAGACTTTCGGTTACCGAATAATTTCTAGGGTAACCGTGACCATTTTCTGCTAGTGCGATGCCATATGCATTCTGCACAAATTCCTTGCTTACCGTTACCAAAAAGAAAACTCTCCCGTGATATATTATGCTAACCGTAAGCCAAAAAAAGTAGGCCCTATGCTACAGTAAGCGAAGGAATGTGTACTAACGGAATTGGGCCCTGGTGTTTTTGAATTCAGTCCGAGCTAGCTTTTAAAAACAGTGGCCGTTGTATAAACTCACAGGAATTGCCTTTGGGAATTTCACTATAGCAGGTGAAACTCAATAAATTCTACGGATGTGTGGGTGTTTGAGTGTGTGATGCACGCCTAATAAGAATATAAATTATGATTCATCTGTCCTCTACATTATTAGGGGCCAATTTCATATGCTAAGCACCAAAATGTGCTTAAGAACCAAAAACCTTATGGTAAATAAAATCAGTATACCAGCCAAAACTCATTGCGAATGTTATGCTTAGCAAACAATGGCTGAATACAAGTCAAAAGCAGTAAACATCACACGGAATTTTTGTTGGCAATCCTGTCTGATCAAGGAAGACTTTCCATGCTTAAGCAAATTTTGTGCTTAAGCAGCTCTATGAAATTGGCAACCACCACCCCTCTTTCTCCACTCGCCCCGCCCACGAATTCGAAACGTTAGTCAGACCAAACGCAGTGTGTGCTTCAAATCTCGCTGAGGTAGTCTAACCATGAACATAAAAAAAAAAATCCAGGTTTAATGACCGCACAAAAATACCTCAGTTTTGAGCAAACACTAACCAAGTTTCTCCCCCACAAAACTCAGACCTGTTCTTTTTTTGTGTGTGTAATTCTCTCTCTCTATTTCTTTTTTGCGGGCTGGATGAAAAAGGGCTCACTGCCTACGGGGCGTGTAGGGGGACAAAAGCTAGGCCTATAGATTGGCAATGCAAGCCCCGTATAACTGGCCTGAGGCTGTCCTGTAAGGTAATTGGTGTTTACGAACAGCTCGACTACGCTGCCGCTCGCTTTGTACAGTTACCGCTTTAGTTCCCTAGTGGCAGCGCTTTACTTGCGCATTAAGGCTTATTACTCCATTCCAATGCATGCGAGTCAGGGCAGAAAGTTAACACACACATCGCAGAGACAGACTTCCGTGCGTATAAGTACTGAACTTGATTTAAAGGGTCTATGCAATAGGAATATTATGACTTGAACATGTGCCAAAATAAATTGTTTGATTTTACCCACTTCCTCACACTGTTTCAGGGTTAACAACAGGTTTTTTTTGGTTTGTATGCTAATTAGAATTTCCATATTCATGAGCAAAAGTGTGATGTCATCTGGGTAACTGAGAGCAGTAATCCAATTGCTTTGTGCACAAAAAGTTTTTCTGACAAACCTTTCCCCCTCAATGGGTTTTATTGTGCTGAATATGTTCCTTTCACTCTACTGGTGGTGTAATTTCTTTGACCAACCATTTCTGTGGGTCATGTTTGCCTCTTCATTTGTTTATGTTTTGTTTATTATTTTTTGGCTGTTGGTTCCCTACATGAGTATGCATGAAAATCCTTCATTTTGCAAAGCCGTTCAAAAGAAAACCAAATGATGGTTTGAAACCAAAATAAAACTTGCCATTCATTATATCTGTCAGTATATTCTCTGTATGAAGGCAATAAAATAACCTGACTGAAAAAAGCACTGCATGAACCCTTTAAGTCGGTAATAACTGTTATAGGTTACTCCAATAAAAAAAAAAAAGGTAAAATACTTGGAATTAAACGACTTTTGGTGAGGGAAGTGGTCATAGGAGAATACTTGTTTTGTCCTGTGGGGCAGGCACTCGGAAGGTAATCTACCTGGATAACTGCGTCCCAGGAGATCACCATGCCGTACCTTTCTTGTCAAAACGCCGTGGATTCACTATAAATTTCTTGGTGTATTTGGTCGGTCTGGTACGGCCCAGTCCGGGCTTTCATTTCGAGCGTTCGCCGCTGGACTCTTGCAACTTTGATGGGTCTCCAACGTTGTTTTTTTTTCGTGAAACCTCCCACGTACCAAAACAATATGGTTCTAGAAGCTGAGGTTTGGTAAGATGCTAGCTCGCTGCTGATGCCATCGTTGCAAAAATGTTCCTTCCTCCATGCCTACGATATACATGTGTACAGTTCCCTCAGATGAGGGGATGGTATAACGCCGGTTGAGGTTGTTCCTTAAAAACCGAGACATAACCCTGCAGTGGTAGTGGTGTATACTCAAGTTGTACCCTCCAATACAAGTGGTTCATTGAATTGGACACATGGTCCCTTCAATAGAGAAGTGGTTGCTCAAAATGGAGATTGCTCCATCAAATGGAAACGGTTCCTTGGAATAGATGTGGTTTCTTGAAATAGAAATGGTTTCTTAGAAAGAAACGTCTTTCCTCCAAATAGGCTGGTTGTTTAGAAAAAGGGGTCTATGGACCGTTCCGGCTTTGCTCTTAAGCCTCGGCCACGTGTGTGTTTTTACTGCTGCTGACCGAGTTTGACCAAGGCTTTCGTGGTCACCTGATTAAAAGGCGTCCTGCAATTGGTCAATGCATGCACACAGTTTGATTGACAGGCCGGAGGGGTTCATTTCAAACAGAGGTCGATTCTCAACCACATGATGTTCTCTCAAATACAGTTAGTCTTTCAAACAGAGTGGTCCCTCCAGAAAAGTGATTCCCTTGGTGGCTACCCAAGAAAAGAGGTGGTTCCCTCACCATAGAGGTAGTTCTTCAACTTGAGTAGAGACCGGTACCTCAAAGAGAGTAGAGGTTGTCACCCTCGAACGATACACTCCACTAGAGTTTGTTACCCTCACCAGAAGTTTGATGAGGTTAAAGAGGCGATCCCCTTATCAGCAATCGACACACGGTCAACCAAAATCATTTGTACAGAAATTAATGTAACATACCTCGAGCCAAGTTTGGACTGTGTATAAGGCCTTCTCAACCACATGATGTTCTCTCAAATACAGTTACTTCTTTCAAACAGAGGTGGTTCGAACCCTTCAGAAAAGTGATTCCCTTGGTGGCTACCCAAGAAAAGAGGTGGTTCCCTCACCATATAGAGGTAGTTCTTCAACTATGGAGTAGAGGGTGGTACCTCAACTATAGAGTAGAGGGTGGTACCTCAATAAGAGGTTGTCACCCTCAACCGATACACTCCACTAGAGTTTGTTACCCTCACCAGAAGTTTGATGAGGTTAAAGAGGCGATCCCCTTATCAGTAAATCGACACAGTCAACCAAACCATTTTACAGAAATTAATGTAACAGATCTCCAGCCAACTTATGACTGTGTTAAATATCAGGCCTACAATCTGAAATGTTCATCTGTGGTTGCCCATTTTTCATTTTCCTGAAAACACGAACACCTGGTTGGAAAACCATTGTCGTATAACCCCACAGGTGAAATGTTTCCACTGATAACATTTCGTTATCGTGTTAATCAGTTAAAGATACGACAATTTTGTTCGTGGGTTTTCACATGCCAGAGGGGTCTATATTGATATGTACAGGCTTTGGTATCATAGGACTCATGTTATAGGAACTTGGGATTTTCATAAAGTTGGGGGTAATGCTATTACAGTATACGGTTTGGGGTTAGTTGTTGTGTTGTTACTTGTCTTTGGCGGTTTGTTTCAAGTTCCCTGGGGCCAATTTCATAAAACTGTTAAGCACAAAAACTTGCTTAGCACAAAAATGTCCCGCCAAATAAAACACTGAAACCACCATTGAAAATTCCATTTGATATTCATGGTCAGCGAACAACAGCCAAAGGACAATCACAAGTTATGCACAACACGTGGAAATTTTGTTGTTAACCCTGTTTTTATTAAGACAGAAATATCGTGCTTAGCGAATTTTTGTGCTTAACAGTTTTATGAAATTGGCCCCTGTTGACTCGAGATCCACCCACGTCCGTCCCTATTTTCACATGGGAATTTCAAGGTAGCATAATTATAGGATTTGTCAAGATTTGCTTCCTTACAGACGTTGTTGCATGTACCTTTTTACGCTTTGTTCGTCTGGATAGCAGAAATACGGCCGAAATAATCTTCCCCCCCTCAGAATCCTTCACGGTTACACCATGCTTTCGAAATGCTACCAAATCGTTCGGACGAACAATCTTTTTAAAAGACACTATAAATCTAGATTTCCTTGAAAACCCCCAGCATCTGATGAACCAAGATTTCCCATGGTGACTGTTTGCACTGTTTACGAACTGTTGAGTCTATTTTTCTGTCTCCAAGTCGAAAATGTTTTTGGGAGCCTAGCAAATCCTGTACGCTGCCTTACCCACAGAACTGTCAAGCGGCACGTTTAGCTAAAATTCAGACAAAAATGGCGGCAAAGTTGAACGGTTGTCGAGTAGACACACCAATACAAATTCTTGCCGATTTGTTCCAGTGCAAAAACGCAAAGTAGGCCTAACACTTCGTCAAAACACTTCAAAAGAAACAACCAAAGTCAAAGTGTTTAGGTCAAATACCGGAAAAACACGTATAGCATAAGTTCACAGCGCACTTCTGCTCTGTTCACAAAAATGCATGGCCTTGGTGCCATTCTGAAGAAGAAGAAGAAAAAAATGGAAACGGAAAAATGTGTCTAACACGTCGCTATACAATCAAAAGGCACTTTACGTTCATAAGCTCCGACAATTACGAATCAAGCGTTAGGAGATTTAGCCCCCTCGGGCGCCCAACAGTTAAAAGTATCAATTCATTCTGTTTAATAGTAGTTGTATCTTTTTTTTTCAGCGGCGATATTTTTTTTTTTGTCGGGGAATTACAGGAGAACGACCTCAGTTAATGGAATTTCGTTTTTTGATTTCATTTTTTTCCTTTTTATTGAGCGATCATGCGATATGCAGTTTCGAAAGCATTGAAATGATCAATGGGAAATGGTATAGGTTAGCGTGTGTGTCACAGTTTCTGTATATATGTCGTGTATATATAGTGCAGTGAAGCTGCGATAATGAATATTGTGATGGTTTGTTGGTATGGTGTGGGCGGGCTTCCCGCCCACTAAAACTGCATTGTGCCACGCCTCCCCATGTAAAGAGCAAAGTGGGGCACCACCGTCTTTATATTTAACGGAAATCTATTAGTTTTAGTTCATTGAAAAGTGAACAGAGAACAATTGACTGGAGTGGGATTCGAACCGGCGACCTCCTGAATACTGTACAGGCGCTCTACCAACTGAGCCATCCAGCCCTACGTTGGTGGTGACCCCAATAGTCAACTATCATTGTTCGTTTGGCAGTCAGAACCCATGAAACCACACACACACCGCCACTAAATTAGTTTTAGTTCATTGAAAAGAGAACAAAAAAAAGTTTACTGGAGCGGGATTCGAATCGGCGACCTCCCGAATACTGTAAAGGCGCTCTACCAATAATGAGCTATCCAGCCGTACGTTGCTGGAGTCGATTTCACCAAACTATTCGTAACATACTGTCAATCGTAGGACTTCTGATGCATTGCAGCCGGGGGACAGCTGAGACCACTCCACCTGTCCAAGTTTGGCATTGCTCTCCACGCGTCAACTCATTGGAATCCGTACCGAAATACTTTTTTAATCCAGTTTGTAAGCCTAACAAAGGGGACAACTATAGTTCTCCAATGTTAAGTAAGGAAATATTTCAACTTCGGACGAGAAATTACTTTAGTCTATTCACGAAGCCCTACGATCGATCGTAACTCGAGTTACAAAGGATAACCATGACATCCTATACGTATAGGCATGCAATGCATCATCAAAAGTCCTATGATTATATTGATAGTAAGTTGGGATGAGTTTGATGAAATCAACTCCAAGTTCTTTGCTCATACCCTGGCGATTAGACCTAAACAGATTGGCCTCTCCTTTTGATGCAGGCTTTTGCTCCTGAGTTTGCTCCATGTTGTAGGCCTATAGGTGCATTCATTTTAAATTTAGCCACAGGCAACAATTGCAATGGAGGCTTGTTTGGGGGTCATACGTCTTCCCATAGCGCGTTATATTTTAATCAAGAAGACGGATCCCAAACTTCGGCCCAAGACGACGTCTATAAGCCGGCGGAGGCCTTCGATTGCCAAGATATTGAAAAGGGGCCTCTAAAGGAATCTTGGTCTATACAATCAAAGTGGTTCGGTCTGGTTGGTATGTAATTTGACGAGTGGGAAGGTGGTCCAATATTGAGTCCAGAACGTAATTAGAGATACGCTATTTGACGCTGTCTGTCAAACAGAAATGTCTGCTAACATAAATGAAATGTCCACATTATTCTTCCCCCCCTCTCTCTCTCCTTAAATAGAAATGTGAAAAAGTGGCTTTTGGGCCAAGACTTACATTTCCAAACACAATCACAATGTTATGGCTTCAACATAAATATTGTACTTTGGAGTTCTCGTAAACGTGACGGCAGCTGGGTGCGATGTTATTTGTTTTACAAGTTGAGCGACAAGATTTCTGCCCCTTTTTTGCGAACAAAAACATTTAATAATGGTAAAAAAGAGTTCCTGTTTTTCCCACGGCTTTTTAGCAGGGGATTTAACTGTTATCCGATATCGTTTTACATTTTGTGTCGGCTGTCCTAATCACTTTTTATTTAAATCTGCGATCCCCGCTCCCACAAAAATGAAATAAAGTCCCGATATTTTGACAATGTCCACCTTTTCCCATAATTCCCGAATGCAAACAGAAGAACACACGTACAGATTGTGGTGAAAAAGAAACGGTTTAGTTTTCAGCCGAACAAGTTGACGTGTTTTGTCCACGTGTTGTCAAGCAATTTGTTCGTTTTTATATTTACATAAAAAAAACTGGGCGAAGAAATTTAAGACCGGTGAGCATGATTATTGTAAAGCCGGCATTATTTCTACGGGGGTTTTGTTTTGCCATTTTGGTGTGGGATATTACGTTTTTTTTCTCGTACTCGCGAGAAACTCAAGACGCCGCGCGTGCATGCCGGCCATCGGCGCGTATTACGGCTCGCAACCACGACCGTTCCCCGGGGAAAACCAATCGTCCGGAGACGGAAAAGACTCAGCTCGATTTCCAGCCGAAATTCGGGCCGAAAGCCTCGCCTTTATAAAATGCCAACATTTATTGACTGAGAAAACAAAATGAGGACAAGAAAAAAAAGGAAAGTTCTCTTTTTCAGAGAAATTAGAACGATTTGAATTTTTTTTTTTGCCTAGCTAGTTGGACCACCAAAGGGACATTTTTACTGTGATGGAAGGGGAAATATTATTCGGAGTGACGGCAGCAAATGTCACCAGATCCACACGTATGCAAGTCATTGGGTTCATTTGTCGCCTGTCTATTTCACTTCCAAATTCGGTCATTCGAGAAAATCCATGCCTTCGTTATTTCTAATAGGCCCCACCGCGGACAATTTCATTTTAAAGTGCTCGCGAAGTAACTTTCCCTTTTTTTTTTCTTAATCAACTTTATGTTTTGAATTCCAAGTTACATGAAACTTAAAATGGAGAACTGGGTTTTGCGACAAAATCGTTGCTGACAGCGAAAGCACATTATGTAATCCATCATATACCTTAACTGACAAACCTGTAGAAGTTTGAGGTCAATCAGCCATCTGGGTCACGAGAAAATAGTGAAAACCCGTGTACAGAGAACTGTACACATTTCAACAATTGAATAAAACGCTTCGAAGCGATTTATTGCGATAGGAAAAAAGTTTCATTTATTTCTCGACGAATATGGCATTTCAGACAAAAACATTTCATGGGATGTTTTCTCCTATCATCACCATTATACTGTGTAAGTTTTATGTGAATCTGTGATCTTGAAGTGTATTTTGTCTTACCAATTCTAGTACCATCCCTTTAAGACTTGTATTTCAACAGTACCAGCCTTGCTAGGGTGATACAAAGGTTAGCCTGCCCCCTCCAGCCTGTAATTCTAGTAAAAGGTAAACACAACAAAACAGCAACAGTTGTTTGTCTCTTTTTAATATTTGATGGAATCGATTATTAATCTGTGATATGTTTTGTATGTTTATTTGTTTGTTGTCTAATTTATTATCTGATTTATTATGCAATTGTTTATGTTGTTTTTCATTTATTTCCCTTTTGTCTCTTCGTTTGTTTCTGTTTTATTTTATTATGTTTGTCTGATCACTGTGTTCCTGTTTAACTTCTTTTCATTTATTTGCTGTTTAAAAAAGATTCTATCTGCCTGTTTATTGTTTGCTGTTTGCTCGATCGATTAATGGGAGACTTCGGGGTGGATCTTCAAGTTTATAGCGCACGCGCACAACTACGCGCGCATGCTCACATTTTCGCGCGCGCATACTAAGGCTGCATCCGAATCTGGCCAGCTGTTGTCTAGAGCTAGGTCTAGGTCTTCGCTCCATTGGAAATACGCGGAGACACCAAGACAATAGACCTAGCCGTAGCTCTGGAAGCCCGTTTCGGACACGGCCTCAGAGATTGCAAAAAGAGACTTTAGTCTGCTGCCGCCAACGTCTCAATAGTCTCCAATTGATTGATTGATTGATCGATCCTGGAGCCTATAGTTTAAAACTGTTCCATACCAGTGTGGAGTTAAACAACTTGGTGGATTTCACCAAACTCATCGTAACTTACTATCAATCGTATTTATGATATGAACATTACGATGCATTGCAGTCCTTCCTAGGATAAGCCATCTACGATGGGTTATCCTTCGTAACTCGAGTTACGATCGATCGTAGGGCTTCATGAAATCGAAGTTCTTCAATTGATAGTAATAAGTTACGATGAGTTTGGTGAAATCGACTCCTGGACGGCGTGTAGTTTGTAACGAATTGACGCGATGTGTTATAGCTGTTCGGTCGGAGCCGAGCTCTATATTGATTTCCGTTTGTCCGTCGGGCTGTCAGGCTGTCTGGCTATTTCGCCATTCAGCTGGCACCAACTTTGTTTCCAACTTAAATTGGGTGAGTCAGGTACATTTCAGTGATGACGAATGAAGTGCAGGAGACATTTTAGTGCAGCAAAAGAATGAAATCAGACCTCATGTTACTTGTGAAACTTCTAAGATTTCTGTCTGTGAAACTTTTGCCTCGCATGTATAGTTATTTTGTCTGAGTCTCCTAGCCAAAACCGCAAGCTATTACCAAGAAAACTAGTCATGTTTTAATTTGAATTGTTGGCGATGTGTCATTATATAATGAATGGAACATTTTGCACTTTTAGATAGAGGAGTATCACAGTAAAAGGAACGGTAGACGTAATTAATAGTTTTTACGTGAAAATTCGCAGAATGCATTAAATACTTTCAATTTGACATCAAAGTGTCGTTGCAGGGCCACCGTACTTACTGACACGTGAGTAATAACTCATTAGCACACTTTGCTGTGAAGAAATAGTACGGTTAGTCAGTCAGTGGTCAGAAATTACAATATTCTTGAGATCATGATGTTCAGTGTTTCTGAGCTCATTTCAACAAACTCATCATAACTTACTACCAATCGCAGGACGTCTGATACATTGCAGCCCAACGTAGGATACGATATGTTATCCTTCGTAACTCGAGTTAGGATCGATCGTAGGGCTTCGTGAAATCGACCCAGATCTTCAACATTCTCTGAAGAAAAGGATTGCCCATCATCAGGAAACAGAGATAAAACTACCGTCCTAATCGGGTCGGGTTTGTTTCGAGGCTAGCGGTGAATTCGCCCCGGACACCGAGAGCAACAAACCCCGATGAAATTTCGCCTGAGGGAGGAGAGAAATGGACGGGATTGAAGTTTAGTATCCATGACATATGTCAAGAAAACCTCGGATGACAACCGCCCGGTCGTCAGATCACACGGCATTATACCGGATATACAGTTCCATGATGATTTGGAGATCAGTGTTCAGGGAAATAGTGGAATGATAAGCTAAGACGAAGAAGAATGACAGAATCTTCCATTATACCGCTTGAGGCGACGTCTATATAGCCAAATAATACACTATTTCGTATAAATGGATTCAAAAACGGCCTTACTTTGCAATTTTCTGCCAAATCCCCCCATCAGCTTTCAGTTCTGGTGATCTTCAAGAATAATTGCCAAGCTATGCTGTAGGTCTCAGCCCAATACAGTATTAAAGGGCATTTCATACTTTGGTTTTTAACAAAGAAAATACAGATTCACTGGCCAAAAAAAAACAACAAAAAACAGATAGATACAAGACAGAAACAGTAACAGTCATCTGTGAATATTTCAGTCCCGTACGGTGCCCACTTTTTGAGAAAACAGTGAAAAACAGCCACAGAATTTCTTAAGCCTTTTCTCTTTTATGTTTGATCTTTTAAAAGATCAACAAGATTTTCGGTCGTTGTTTGACACATTTCTGGATAAATACGCCATTTTAGCTGGAAACATTTTAACGGTATGTTTCTACCACCACCATCGTCTTCATACCCTGTAAGTTATACGTAAATCTGTGAACATTTCTGTTTTGGTTTCTGACCAAAGTATGATACTATACCTTTAAGGGAAAGGACATCATGCCAACAAGGAGAGAATTGGGATGGTTTAATAGCTTTACCAGATGGGTTTTCTGTTGGCAGTGGGGGTATAATGGCTTGATATACCTTAGAGAAATCACCATGATGGTGGCATGTTTTTTTTTTCACCCCACTTCTCTTTACCATTTTATTTTCTTCACAAAAACGACAAAATAGAATGATGTATCTCTCTGTGGGGTTCACTATAGTGTATCAAACACAGCTAACCTAGCAGACGAAATAAACCACTAGCGCCAAGTAATAGGCCTATACACCTCGCCGTTATGCATGCCTCAACCTATTTTCAAAAATAAATAACAGTACCTGGCTTTTTTTTTCTGGTGTAGGCTGTAACTATGTTGCTTTGAGAAATTAACTATGTTTTGAAAAGTGAATGTAAGGACCATTGTGGAAATGTGTCGCATGATCTTTTAGAGTCTTTTCTGCTATTGACATTGGTTTTGCAGTGGAAAATGTCATAGCAAGTCAGCGACAGTGCATGCTATGCCTGCGGGTATAGCTTTAGACTTTGCGGGTTGTTTCAATCGCTTTTTTTTAGGGGGAGCTAACAAACTCGTTTCATTCCTTTGAAAGGGGTTATTCTTTGCGAGCCCGCCGTTTATTATCCCCATTTGGTAAATATTTTAACATGGAGTCACCCCACCGAAATCTTTTTTTTAAAGAATATTTTTTGCCGTGATTTATATTATTTTTGTGAGGGATACATCATCAATGTCGCAATTGTTATCCGTGAACTTTTAAACTGGAGGACAAAAAAGTGAGTCAGAAAAAAATTGGAAGAAGAAGAAGAAGAAAAAAAAGGAGAACTCCCACACGAAGCTGTGTTAGATATAAATGACTGTCTGACGTCTGGATTTCGCTGGTCGTGAGGGGGAACGTTTTGGAGTTTTTTTTTGCGTCCCAGGTTAAAATTTCGGCTCTGATTTTACGATGACTGACAACTTGGTGACAACCGAGATTTGAACATCGGATTAATCCTCGAATTAAGTCTATATCAGGGGGTTATCCAGGTGGGCCCTTTAGGAAACTTATGTGCATGTTCCCATTACTAGTCGTATCCTCCAGCCGCACTTTCTGAGCCTCCGGGACAGCCTCGGGGTGTCCGTGAAGTTGTACTGACATGTTCACGTTTCTCGTGAAACATCATCTACGGACAACTTTTTTTTTTCGCTAGGAAAGGAAGATCAAATTACGCCGGGACCCCAGCGAATATATCAGTCAAAATTTGAGTTCGCTAAGCATGCACGGTAATACTCTGTGACCCCAATTTCAGGAAAACTTGCAACCAATTCCTGACGTTCAATGATGTATCTACAGTTATCGGAAGTTTTATAGCTTTACACCAGCGTATACATATCTTTGATATTGTGTACAACTGTTTCAATAGAGCTGCTTCAGTACAAAATCTGCTTAAGCACGAAAAGTCTTCCTTGATCAAACAGGATTACCATTACCAACCACATTTTCCTGTAATGTTTACTGCTTTTGACAATCGGCCATTGTTTGCTATAACATTCACAAGAAGCTTTGGCTGGCATACTGATGTTACATGGATTTACCTAGGTTTTGGTGCTTAAAGGTAATAACATAAATCGGTTTTTATCCAAATACAGATTCATGGACAAAAGTATCGAGACAGATACAGCAACAGTCATCTGTGAACATTTCAATCCTATACGGTGCCCTCGTTTTGAGAAAACAGTGAAAAACAGCCACAGTATTTCTTAGGTCTTTTCTCTTTTATTTTTGATCTTATAAAAGATCAAAAATGTGTTTCTACTACCGCCATCTTCATACCCTGTAAGTTATACGTAAATCTGTAAACATTTCTGTTTTGGTTTCTTGCCAAAGTATGATACTGCCTTTAAAAAACCCCATAAGTTTGCTAATAGGGATGCTAAAGGCTTACTCCAATATCACGACAGTTAAAGATACACAAGTGACAGGCTGCATTAAAACCACACACACTTTTAGATAATATCGAGTCAAGTTATATCAATTTCCCTTGAGTGACTCTTGAGTGACATGAAACCTTAATAGCTTGGGAATAATCGCATGTCAAGATGCTGCCAATTGTCCAAGTATAGTATCGCCACCCAATGCCCTACTGTGTGCGATGTTTTTACACGTGCATGCCGTCAACATTTTTCTTTTTGTTTAAAGGGTTCCTGCAATGCTTTTTTCAGTCAGGTTGTTTTCCTTCATACAGAGAATATACTGACAGATAATGAATGGCAAGTCTTATTTTGGTTTCAAACCAACATTTGGTTTTTCGTTGAATGGCTTTGTAAAACGCGGGATTTTCACGCATACTCATATAGGGAACCAACAGCAAAAATATAATGAAAAAACATAACAAATTAAGAGGCAAATTTGACTTACAGAAATGGTTTGGTAAAAATATTACACCACCAGTTGAGTGCCAGGAACATATTTGGCAAAATAAAAATCCATTGAGGAGGAAAAGGTCTGTCAGAAAACCTATAAAACAACCGCAACTTTGTGTGCACAAATTAATTGCGTTACTGCTCTCAGTTCCCCAGATGACATCACAGTTTTGCTCATGGATTTGGAAATTCTAATTAGCATGCAAAAAAAAAAAAAACCCTGAATCAGTGTGATAAAGTGGATAAAATCACAGTCCCCATGTACAGTTTTTTTTATTGGCCCATGTTCAAGCCATAATATTCACATTGCAGAGACCCTTTAAGCTTTAGCATCGTCGCATATGGAACGCCTACAGTACAACATTAAAACAACATGAAGAAGTTGACTTTATCAACAGACCTTGGAGAAGTTTGAGCCCGCAGGGGGTGGGGGGTTATAGGGTGAGCGGGGAGTGCGCATACGGGTCCAGGGGTCGATTTCACCAAGCCCTGCGATCGATCGTAACTCGAGTTACGAAGGATAACCCATCGTAGAGGGCCTATCCCACGTAGGGTTTCAATGCATCAAAAGTCTACCTACGATTGATTAGTAAGTTACGGAGAGTTTTTTCACAAAACCCATCGTGACCTATCATCAATCGTGGGACTTAGCGATGCATTGCACTTGCAGTCCTATGTAGGATAGGCTCATTACGATGGGTTATCCGTCGTAACTCGATTTACGATCGATCGTATGGCTTCGTGAAATCGACCCCTGGCTTAATGTTGACTTCATGTGGTAATAATGGTGTAAGCGATATCTGAATTAACGGTCTGTTTTGTGCCATGCGGAGCCAATCACGTACCCTGTGGTATCAGTTGTGATCTCACCATGACGTCACCAGGTGTGTCAATTTTAGTCTGTCAATCACCTCTTGAAATGTCTAGTTTTGTGTAAAATGTGTGCGTGCGTGTAATCTTGCACCTGCCAATGTAATTCACGCATTGATTTTTAGTAGTATATAAAAAAATCTTGGGTGTTTTGTTTTTACAAGACGCCCGGAAGCAGTTAGCAGCTCTGTTCATGACCTGTGGAAAATTTGGTTATGGAAGTTATGATATTTTAGAGGCATTCGTTGCAGCATTGCGATGTAGGCCTACTGTATAGTTTTCTTCTTGAAGATATAATTATATGATTGGTAAAGGTCACAGAACAGTACCAACACTTTGTCTGATCAAACATATACGTGAAATGATAAATCTGTGAAAATTTGAGTTCAGTCGGACATCCCGAGAAAATAGCGAAAACCCGACTGATAAATAATTTTGAGGTTAGGTAATTCAGTCTTAGTTTTTTTCCTCAATTTAATTCAGTCCAATTTTGCTCAAATTCTACATGGTGATAGCCACGACATGGCTGTATCATATATTTGAATATTGAAGTAATAAAGAGTTTAATTTTCACAAAATAGTTCACGATGCAAAGTGTTGCGCATTATTTTTTAGGAACACGCTGTATAAGACCCATTTGTGTTTTACTTCATCCATTTCGATCGTTGACATCGAAACCAGATGATGTGCTTTTAAAGGCATGTTTCCCGATGATAACAGCATTAATAAGAGCGAAATATTTCACAAGGTAGATTAATTGCAACTTCATAAACACTAAGCACTTTCATTTCTAAAACTGGATGATGTTTTTGTGCCACGCCTTACAATCAATCATATCTTTCACCATTCTAGGCATTTTCTTTATTTTGCAGTTTTCCAATTTTGCCCCACTTTCTTTATAATTCGCCCGAGGAAGCGTTTCCCGTTTGTTGTTGTCATTCCGTTCCCGTAAAAACATTTAATCTGATTTGCGTCTTGTATGCCAGGTCAACCGAAGGCCAGGTCTCTATTTTTCCGGAGAAAAATTTCCTCGATCGAAGCATTTTGACGGTCTTCTGAGAACACGCTCTCAGCAGTTTTCTGTAAAGTAAAAAAAAAAGGGCTCCGTTTGAAAAATGTTCCAGCACTTTCCTTTTCATTTAATTATTTTTGGCTGTGGGATTCGGGCGTTGTGTGGCTGTGGGGATTGGACGTAAATGTACACAGGAGCACTGCCATGTCTTATAATAATGGAGAGAAATTAGAAATGGCATTTTTGTCATTTTCATGCCAGGGGAAAAATATCTCTGTATGATATTCTTAGGAAAAAGTTGAGAGTTATCTTCGGGGATGGTTAAATCTGCATGGCCGCATGGTGCCCCTATAGGTGGGTTTCGAACCCGATCCACACCGGAAGGATTGCAGGGGTCGATTTCACGAAGCCCTACGATCGACCGTAACTCGAGTTACGAAGGATAACCCATCGTATCCTACAACCTCTATGTGGGGCTGCAATGCATCATTATGTCCTACGATTGATAGTAAGTTACGATGAGTTTGGTGAAATCGACCCCAGGACCTATAATTACAATCCCCTGTATTGTATCCGGCCCCCGACCGGGATTCGAACCAGGCACTCAATTCTAGAGTGAAAATTCAATCAATTTGGAGCTCAAAGTGGAATTCAGACAAGGTACATCAATCAGAAGGAGACGGAAAAATCAGATCCACGACAAGAGCCCAGGAGGGATTCGAACCGGGAACATCAGGGGATACCAAGTGGGGATATAGAAGCGAAAAGAAAAACAGGCCGTTAATCACGAATATGATTTTTTTTTCCTAAAAATGTTTTTGAGAAATAAAGTACACCTTCAAATTGTTCAAATACATTTGTTTATTGCCCATTACATGCATAGTATATACCTTCTTCAAATTCATGAAGCTGAATGCATTCCGTGGTATAGGCCGCGGCGTTTCTTATGAAAACGGCGCCCGCAGCAACCGCTAAAATTGCCCCCTATAATTCCAACTTCTGATTCTAATGGAAACAAAATCGGACAATTTGAAATAAATTGAAATCTTTCTTTATTTGTTCATTGGATTATATTTCCAATAACTTCACAGCACAGCTACACAATAACTTGTTTTTTTTTCAATAGCGTTTGCGTTGTTTCGCGCTCCTAGAAACAAGTACTCTTTCAATTGGTCATATTTTCGCCAATGTAAGCCCGATTTTGCTTAAACTCTACACGGTGATAGACATGACATGGTTGCATCATATGTCTGAACCTTGAAGTGATAAACAGTTTAATTTGAACAAAATGGTTCCCGACAAAGTGTTGCGAATTTTTTTTGAGACACGCTATACACAGATTTTAGAAATTGTTCGACGACAAATTATTAACTCGTACGCTGTAGTCAGCCGGCCTAGATTAGTGGGCTCACTCGAACCGATACCCGGTCTGTAAATTGCTTCCAGCCGGCCTCGCTATATACCTTGTCCCGTAATTTGTAGCGAATTTGAACTGATATTTATCGAAGGACTTTTTGATACGACCGCAGCTCGGGATTCCAAAGGCGCGGGTTTAATGTTGCGTGTAATAGCAATCTGCTCTGCATTAGAGCTAAGTGCGTACCGCGGATTATCAAATCAAGGCCTTTTTATATAGAATTTTTTCATTTATTGTTGCCGTTCACATATATGGAAATGGTGAAAAGACCAAACCTACGGAAGCTTAAAATGACCATCCGAGTTTCTGAGTTAATTACCGGGCTGCCTTCAAAGTTAACCTGCGGTCGACGGTATGGGTTAAATTGAAAATGTCATTTTGCGTTGTTTTCGGGGCTACAGCCACAATGTCAACGAAGGATTAATGGCATTTAATTAATAAAAAAATGAGTATTATAATGAGAAACGGCTGGTACACCTTCTAAATCATCAAAGTTATTAAGCGTACAATCAATGTGTTGAGTTATTATTGTGTGTATTGTTATGACACCCTTATGAGTAAACATAATGACAATGGCGCCGTATAGGACGGAACATTTCACAGATGACTGTTACTGTATCTTCCTTGATATTTTTGCCCATGAATCTCAGTGCATTTCCTTGACAAGAACCAACGTATGATATTACCTTTAATGTCTGGATGGTCCAAACAATTGATAAAACTTGATGAAATAACGTGTTTAGTTTCAAATTATAATTCACAGTATCGAGATAAAATGTTAAACACGCAAGGCACATGATGGTCTTGCATGGCGGTGAAGTTTAACATTTAAAGGTTATGATTATCATACTTTGGCTTTTAATTTTGATCTTTAAAAGATCAAAAATTATTTTGGTCACTGGTTTTTATGATACTCTTTTCTGGATAAATGTTTTCTACCATCTTGCCCTGTAAGTTGTAAGTAAATCTGTGAAGATTTATGTTTCAGTATGCTACCAAAGTATGATACTACCTTTAATACAAAGATCATCAAATAACCACAAGGGAAACTATCTGGAATAATTTTAAGTCATTAAAGATTAAACAAAGGAAAAAAAGGCTGGAGCCAATACGGTATTCCGGAGGTCGCTGGTTCGAATCCCGGTTCGAATCCCGCACCACTCAGTTTTCTTTGTTCACTCTTCAAAAACAAATATATCCTTATAATTATTGTGCAATAATGATGGCTTTAAATCATTAAATATTCCTGTTACGCGAGCACATTTAACCCCATGCGATTGCAATTACATATGGTACAAAAATATGACCGGTATTTAACCTCCAATGTCGCAGCCAGTCTTGATTTTCAGGTCGCTCACATTACAAAGAAACAGGGAGGTAAAAGCTGTATGTCATACACATAGCGAAAGCCATACACACACACACGTTACACGCGCCGAAAATATGCACCGACAATATTTCCAATCAATCAGCGTTAATTACGGATGGTGTACGGTTGCACAGAGTCGCTTCCTTACTCTATGGTCTGACATAGCGCGTGGAATGCATGATGGACCACCAATGTGTATCAAGACAGTGTGCTATCGAGCAGAATACATGCTGTAAAGGTAGTAGATTCATGTATCATACTTTGGTAGCATACCGAAACACGAATGTTCACAGATTTACCTATAACTTACAGGGTATATTGATGGTGATGGTAGAAACATACAAATAAAATTGTTCTGCCAAAATATGCGGTGTTTATCCAGAAAGAGTAAAACCAAAGACCCCCAAACAATGGGTGCATTCGTTTAGCTAACCCAGGTCAGCCCTTACTGGAACTGGTCGTGTTTTACTGCACAAAACAAGCGAGAGAATGGGGACGAATTTGTACTAGTGTCGATCCGGGGGAGGTCAACGAATGCACCTATTTTTGATCTTTTAAAGATCAAAAATAGCGGTGAAAAGACTTAGCGGGGAAAAGACGTTGCACAGATTCATTTAAAAACAAAACAAAAAACAAGTCAACGTTTCAGCCTTCGCGCAAAGATGGTCACGAGAGACAGAACCTGCCTTGTAAAATAAACTACAGTGTTGTCCGTGTAAGGTAATCCAATTTTTCTTTCCACGAACTAATCATGTTGAGATCATTTTTGATTTATTCCTCCCCTCCCCAGAGTGCGACGATGTCCTCGCTCGAGTTCCGTACAATGGACCGATTTCCTTGTCCCTGCCTATTATTATTAACTCCCTCTCGCGCCTTTAGGCGTCCCTGGTTCACATCCCACCGGGGACACAGTGTACTTTTTGTCCGCGGCGTCCCCGTCTATCCACGCCACTCTCGTGAGGCTTTAGCTCGCCCCTGAAAGAGCCATTTCATCTCCTGCTATACCGCCATATACCCTTTGCATTACCGGTCGTCCGTTCATCCTTTAAAGAGAGCATATAGGATTTGTAAAGATGTGCGTTGTGGCTGAATTTGGTACTTACACAGAAGTGAAGGTCTTAAACTTCCTTACAGACGTTGTTTCGTGTATCTTTTTACGCTTATAGCAGAAATACGGCCGATATAATCTTACCCCCTCCGAATCCTTCACGGTTACACCACGCTTTCGAAATGGTACTAAATCGTTCGGACAAACAATCTTTTTAAAAGACACTAAATCTTGATTTCCTTGAAAAATCCAGCATCTGATGAACCAAGATTTCCCATGGTGACTGTTTGCACTGTTTACGAACTGTTGAGTCCATTTTCTGTCTCAAACTCAATACATTTTGGAGGCCTTGCAAATCCTGTACACTGCCCGTAACAGTGAAACCTTTTTATACATATCTCGCAAAAAACATCCCCAACTCTTGTCAAAACAGAATTTATTTTTGGAGAGCGATCGTGTTGTGTACCTGGGAAGAAATCCAGGTATAGACATTTCTCCTCTGGGTTCATCCGCTCAGCTTGGTTGGCATGGTGATATATCCTGTAATCTGCATCATCAGTGCTCGGTCTATCTGAACAACAGGCTATATCTTCAGCAGGGTGTTACAAAAAACGCAACACTGTCTTGTGTCGAGAACTATTATATGATAACTAAACTGTTTATCACTTCAAGTTTCAGATATGTGATACAGCCATGTCCTGGCTATCACCATGTAGAATTTTAGCAATATTGGACTGAAATTGCGTGAACAAACTAAGACTGAATAAGCCAACCTCAAAACCCGATTTTCATCTTTCTTTCATACACATTATGTGTGTATTGACCACTGTGCGTGTCAGTTACGATGAGTTTGGTGAAATCGACCCCTGATCATCATAATGTCATGCCTTATCGTGATTCAAACTTTCTACTCCGATCTTTCCTCTTACCAGGCCCGTCGAGATTGCGAGGCGACCCTGAACTCCCACGGCCTCGCCTGGCCCGTTGAGCTGGGCTGCCAGGACCTACCCCAGACAAGACCGGGAGACAAAAGGGAGAAATGCATCAATTTTGAGCCTCCAAGACCAGGTAAAAGAACAACATGTTTCAGAAAAAGAGTCTGCCCAAAAAATCGTCTTTGTGCATCTTCAGCCATTTAATGATCCAGTTGTTTGCCTAGTCCTAGAACGTAGAGGGCTCCCTCTCTGTGAGACTACGAAGGAACCTTCTAGATCTAAAGCTTTACTCTGTTCAACCAGACAATAATTAATGTTCAGTGGAACGCCACTATAACGAACACCGCTATACCGAACATTTGGCTATACCGAACATTATCCTTGACTCCCAATTTTCATGTACAATGTATAGGCCTTCTGAACATGGTTCACTATAACGAAGTTCCCTGCTGTTTACGATTATTTACTCAACGGTCCTTTCCAGTCCAGACAATGCAAGACGTGACATGTATTATACATTTATATTCTTACCCCAACATTTCCTAATTTGTGCGTCAGCTTCTATCCACCAAATATCAGGCTTTATCTGGATACTTTTGTACAATTTATGGGGAACATTAACCTACAAAATACACATCATGATGAAAATTATGAATTTTGAGAATGGTTCCTTGCAGTTGTTTTATAGCATGTTCCGATATGTTTTACCAGTCATGAAATTAGACAAGTAAGTGCAGAATGTCAAACCAAAAAAATAACCCTGCAGGATCGTGTTTTGGATGCAGTTTGTGATTTTGAGATAGCATTTAGCAGCATGTAAACAAACAAACCTTAAAAGGGATGGTACAGAACTGGTTTTTGCAACAAAACCTTTGCTGACAGTGAAAACACATTATGTAATCCATCATATACCTTAACTGACAAACCTGTAGAAGTTTGAGGTCAATCAGCCATCTGGGTCACGAGAAAAATAGTGAAAACCCGTTTACACATTTCAACGATATTATGCGTTCATAATAGAGCGCTTCGGAGCGATTTATTCCAATCGGAAAATAGTTTCATTTATTTCTCAACGAATATGACATTTCAGACAAAAACATTTCATGGGATGTTTTCTCCTATCATCACCATTATACCGTGTAAGTTTTATGTGAATTTGTGATCTTGAAGTGTATTTTGTCTTACCAATTCTGTACCATCCCTTGAAACAGAATAATGCACGGATATCGTTTATCAATAATTAATGTAACGTGAACCGTAAGGTTTGTATCTGGGATGTTCTGACCTTGCCGGTGAGGGCGCATGGTTTGGGTTTGCCGTTACTTACCAGAAAGCTGAGCAGTTTACCCATTTTCAGGATCTGTCCACACAATTACTACGGGTCTGTGGATGTTGGATACATTTACAGATGAAACGTATCCAGATTTTGTATCTGTATTATTGCATTTGTGTTTATTAACAATTGACTTGAATAAGACCAATCTGGGTTCGATTTCACGAAACACTAAGATTGATCTCAAACATCAATTCTAATAGCTAAGCAAGCATGTGATGTTATTATATACAAATTACCATGGTGATAAGTAGACAATTCAAATTTAAGATCAATCTTTATGTTAAGTGAAATCCAGCCCTGGCAGGAAATAATTATACTGTAGTTGAGTAATAATTATAGAATGTTGCAAAAGCATGAGTGGATGCTGTTGCTATGGAAATGCTATTGCCATGGAAACAATGTGCGTTTCTGAGGTGATGAAGTTTGCTTATATCCCTGAAATGTTGACATTAAACAGATACATGTCTCCACGGCCCCCTATAAAACTTGCATCAAGCCCCGCCCCCTTCCTCCATCCCCGCACTAACTTGCTTGTTATATACTGCCCTCCCTCGGCCGATTTGTACTCTGGCATTGTTTTTGTTTGTTTGTTCCCATTTCCTTCCTCCAGACTACTGCAGCCTGCATAAGGATGTGGGCCCGTGCCGGACCTATTATCCATTTTGGTACTTCGACAACAGTATCAAGGAATGTAGACCCTTCACCTACGGTGGTTGCCTTGGTAACAATAACCGTTTTTCATCCAAGGAGGAATGTCTCCGGACATGCGGCATGGGGATCGGGGAGACAGGTGAAAACAAAAGAAAAAAAGAAAAAAAAAGTTCATCTATTTTTACCTCCTTTTCATTTTGTTTTCAGTGATGTCTACTTTTCTTCATATTTTCTTGATTTCACCACACTTTTCAATTACGTCACTACCACAGTTCATGCAATACATAACGGCACCACAATCAGTCATCGTTTATGCCCATGTGGCCTTATTCAAATGGGAGTTTTAGCCAAACCAGGCTTGAGGCTAGGCTTAGGATTTATTTTGCTAGATTTCGTCATTTCGTGTCCTAAATGAAATGAAGTGCTTGAGATACATGGCGAAGCTGGAGCCTATCAGAGGCTTCGTCAAGTGGACCAATCCCTTCGTTTCGGATTGTGGGCTTCAAATGCTGGTAGCGAAATACATCCCCAAAGCCTAGCCTCAAGCATTGTTTTGTAAAGGCCCTATGGCTACGGTTCAGGCTTCGGCTTTTTCATCTAAAAGGTATAGAAGATGAAACTCTTCTTATCCAGAGCACAGTGTCTATATGCACGAAGGTCGTAGCCGCAAGCCTCTATTAATATTGAAATGGATGCGTATGTCTTTGACGCTAGAGCCGCAGCCTGAGCCACAGTTTTGAAAAGGGCCTTAGCCACCACACCAATTGCTGACATCACCACATTTACTGATGATGTCATCACACGTATATGCAACGTCATAGCACTTCATGGTCCATGACATAAGCACATTTACTGATGACATCAACACACATTCGAATGCTTAAATCATCATCGGTACAACATCGTCAGAGATCATTTACATTTTTGCACTTTTCATATTTTTGTTTTAGTTTTCACTTCAGAATTAGGACTGATTATCACTTAGAATACTCCTGCACTTCACCATGTCTAGTACATGCACCTTTTTGGCAACATTTGTGCGACTTTGTAAAACTTTATTTTTGAAAATGTCTGATGAAACAATCATTTCAAATCGTGGATTTGAATGTGAGCATTGCAATTAATACAAACTACACAGTAACGTTCATCTATAGGAGAAAAAACGACCATGTCATATGTGTATAACACAGCATGCATTTGCATGAAAAAAAAATAATGTTAGTTGTAAGAGTCCTTTGTACGGAAGCTATCAGTGACCATCCAATGTTCCCATTGTGGATGGTCACTTTAAAGGTAGTATCATACTTTGGTTTTTGTCAAAGAAGTCCAGATTCACGGATGCAAATATCAAGGAAGATACAGTCACAGCCATCTGTGAACATTTCAGTTCCATACGGTGCCCACATTTTGAGAAAATTGTGAAAAACGGCCGAAGTATTTCATAAGTCTTTTCTCTTTTATTTTTGATCTTTTAAAAGATCAACAAGATTTTCGGTCGTTGTTTTACTAAATTTCTCGATAAATACACCATTTCAGGCGGAAACATTTTAACGGTGTGTTTCTACCAGCATCATCTTCATACCCTGAAAGTTATACGTTAATCTGTGAACATTTCTGTTTTGGTTTCTTACCAAAGTATAATACTACCTTTAAGCATCCATTTGCACTAACAGGAGACTTGTTTTGTTACAAAGAAGTCTGAAAGTATAGTCCGATCTTTAAAAGCTGGAATGTTGCACTTGCATGGTCATGTTCTCGCATGTCTTTTTTAATAATTATGTTGTCTAACTATTAAAT
Source organism: Astropecten irregularis (assembly GCA_963971285.1). Lineage (NCBI taxonomy): Eukaryota > Metazoa > Echinodermata > Asteroidea > Paxillosida > Astropectinidae > Astropecten > Astropecten irregularis. The sequence continues at coordinate 13,216,668 of OZ020251.1, read as the reverse complement.
ATAAACGGTTTGTCATTCATAATACGTACATCCATTTCTGTGTGAGTATAAGGTTTGAATTATTTCCCAAACGTCTGGAAAATACCAATTGAAATTGAAAGTGAACACACAATCTGTGTATAGGTCATAGTGTTCCATTCCACACTCCGGTCTGAAGTTCGAAAGATGACAGCAATTAATTTCTTATAGAATGTCTTTGGATAAAAATTCCCACCCCTTTTTCGGCTGAAGCCCCGCCCTACATTGGGAAACAGATGCACAAAGGGTTTTTAGTGTATTTGAGTGATGGAGAGCTGCTTAAATGAGTCTATCTTCGTTCCCGAAGATTACTTATAACTGGTTGTAAGTCAAGAACAGAGTCATTTTGTCGTCCCAATAGAGACATTTAACTTGCACCAAAAGTGCATTAGCAATTTTGAAGTGCGCGAAAGAGATCGGTATATTGGGTACACTGTGAATGTAAATACATGTACTGCTGCTGGAGCTGTTGTGCTGCTACTGCTGCTGCCAGAGCTGCTGCTGCTAGTACTGCTGCTGCTGCTGCTACCCACTGCTGCCAGTGCTGCTAGTACTGTTGCTGCTGCTACTGCTGCTGCTGCTGCTACCCACTGCTGCCAGTGCTGCTAGTACTGTTGTTGTTGCTGCTGCTACTGCTGCTGCCAGTGATGTTGCTGCTGTCAATGCTGTTGCCAGTGATGTTGCTGCTGCTACTGCTGCTGCCAATGCTGTTGCTGCTGCTACTGCTGCTGCCAGTGATGTTGCTACTGCTACTGCTGCTGCTACTGCTGCTGCTAGTACTGTTGCTGCTGCTACTGCTGCTACCAGTGATGTTGCTGCTGCTACTGCTGCTGCCAGTGCTGTTGCTGCTGCTACTGCTGCTGCCAGTGCTGTTGCTGCTGCTACTGCTGCTGCCAGTGCTGCTATTACTGCTGCTGCTGCTCACTGCTGCCGGTGCTGTTGCTGCTGCTACTGATGCTGCCAGTGCTGTTGCTGCTGCTACTGCTGCTGCCAGTGCTGCTAGTACTGCTGCTGCTGCAGTTCACTGCTGCTCGTATTGCTGCCAGTGATGTTGCTGCTGCTGCCAGTGCTGCTTCTGCTGCTACTGCTGCTGCCATTGCTGCTAGTACTGCTGCTGCTGCTGTTCACTGCTGCTCGTATTGCTGCCAGTGATGTTGCTGCTGCTGCCAGTGCTGCTTCTGCTGCTACTGCTGCTGCCAGTGCTGCTAGTACTGCTGCTGCTCACCGCTGCCAGTGCTGCTGCCAGTGATGTTGCTGCTGCTGCCAGTGCTGCTTCTGCTGCTATATACTGCTGCTGTTTCTTCTTTTTAGGTTGCTGCTGTTCATTTTGCCGCTGCTGCTGTCAGTGCTACCGTGCTGCTGTTGCTGCTTCTGATGCTGATGTTCCTTATGCTGCTGCTGTTGCTCTTTCAGTCACAACACTTACACAACAGATACCGCATTTGACAATGACCGATACTAATCCTAGCTTCCTCATGATTTTGCAGATGAAATGACCACCTCCAACGATGACCCGATGGGTTCTACGACCATGGCCCCTAGGCCCCCTATCGTCACCACTACCATTACACCATCATCGTCCCCTCCAGTCATCGATGGGTTCCCTCAGGACTGTATGATTGCCGAAGGTCAAGGGGCAACCCTGAAATGCCACGCAGAGGGCGCTAGTGAATACACCTGGCTGAGAGTGGAAGGCATGATGCCTGAGAAAAAGTGAGATCAAAATCAAGGGCAGATTCTTGATATTTTTACGTATAAAGTTAAAATAAAAAAAAAGCAAAAGAGCTTGACAGTCTAATAAGGACCAGGCCGATTTCATAAAGCTCTGCGACGCGTCGCAACTCGATTTGCGACGCGTCCTAGCTTCGACGCGTTGCATCTATGCGGTGAGTCCATAGAGAAAGGATGTGTCTTAACTCTGCGACGCGTCGTAAGTTTTATGAAATCGGCCCCTGAAGACAACAAGACAAAGGGTCGATTTCATGAAGCCTTACGATCGATCGTAACTCGAGTTACGAAGGATAACCCATCGTATATCCTACGTAGGGCAGCAATGCATCATAAGTCCTATGATTGATAGTAAGTTACGATGAGTTTGTCGAAATCGACCTAATGGCATCCTCGGTTGTTCCTTGTGAATACTGTGCATTGGTGTGAGGGTATTATGGGTCACGGGGTCGAATTCACGAAGCCCCACGATCGATCGTAGCTCGAGTTACGAAGGATAACTCCATCGTATCATACGGTCTTATAGTTACGACCCAAGGGCATCCTCGCTAGTTTCTTGCGAATGCTGCACATTGATGTGAGAGCATTCTTGATGGGTCCTTGCACCTTTTTCACAACAATATCCAAAAGCACTCTCCAAAATGTGGTACTATAAATCAAGATGTAGGCCTTATATGCAAGGAAGCAACTTGATCACATTTGATGAGGATAAGTTCTTTTAAACGTTTTTTTTATATATAAATATATCTCCAGGATTGTCAGTGAAATGATTCTGCTAGGCGAGGCCATCTTGGTTCTTCACAACCTGACGAGGGAGGATTCCGGGTACTACGCTTGCGTGGCAGAAAACGACGCCGGCACCGCAGAGGCATCGGCCAAGATCACGGTCATGGGTGAGTGTTTGTTTCCCGGTCCAATACTAATCCGATCCTGGTCATTGCTATCTATGGTTATGGCCACTTACTGGACCTTCTTCGGCTACGTCTATGGCTTCGTCTCTGACTTCGTCTCAGACTTCGTCCCTGGCTTCGACTCTGGCTTTGTCTCTGGCTTCGTCTCTGGCTTCGTCTCTGTCCTCGTCTCTGGCTTCGACTCTGGCTTCGTCTCTGTCTTCGTCTCTGGCTTCGTCTCTGGCTCCGTCTCTGGCTTCCTCCCCGGCTTCCTCTCTGGCTTCCTCCTCGGCTTCGTCTCTGACTTAGACTCTGGCTTCGTCTCTGGCTTCGTCTCTGGCTTCGTCTCTGGCTTCGTCTCTGGCTTCGTCTCTGGCTCCGTCTCTGGCTTCCTCTATGGCTTCCTCTCTGGCTTCCTCCCCGGCTTCGTCTCTGACTTATATAACTCTTTAGCCACTATCTCAGCCGTAGCCTGAGCCCTAGCCTCAGCCAGAGTCCAGTCCCTGCTTCCATCAGTAAAGAGGCTTTGGTAAATTTGATCCCTAAAGGGTCCAACAAGTTGACGTTTCGGGCAATATGTTCCGATGTTCATCTTCGGGAGCCTACTAAACAAAACATCATTTCCATAACCACGACACATGTGGCACAACCTTCCTAAACTCCTTTGAAATCCTGCTATAAAAGAACTTTATTAGCCTTAAGGTATAAAGTGGATTTCTTTCGGCAAGATTTGGGATGTCTCATGGTTAAAGGTTCAATACATGATTGGTAAAGGTTACCGTCACAGGACAGCACTCATACTTTGTCTGATCAAACATGTACATGAAATAATAAACCTGTGAAAATTTGAGCTCAATCGCACATCTGAGTCACGAGAAAATAGCGAAAACCTGACTCGATTTTTCTTAAAAAATATGAAGAATAGTTTGCTTTTATGTTTGCTCCAAAAATCGTTCGGACGAACGATCTTTGGAAAAGACACTAAATGTTGATTTGCTTAAAAAACCCAGCATCTGATGAACCAAGATTTCCCATGGTGACTGTTTGAACTGTTGAGTCCATTTCCTGTCTCAAACTCAATACATTTTTTGGAGGCCTTGATTATGCTTCCTTTAAGAATGAAACTGACTTGCTTCGCCTCTCTTTGTTTCCAGCTGTGCCACAGATTACTCGTATGTCAGCCAACATGACCCTGACACGTGGGGAGCCGTTTGAGCTGTCCTGCCACGCCACGGGATCTCCACAGCCACGGGTTACCTGGGAGAGAAAAGACGGGAAGCGAGTCCTCATGAGGTAGGGTTATAACCTCGAACCAGGAATACGGGCGATTCATATAATGTCACCCTGTATGCAGCAAGAAAGAGACCGGAGGACTCCTTGTGGCGTGTTATTTCCCATTTATTTTGTACTCGAAACATGTCAAGTACATGAAACATGAAGCAGATGAAACTAAGGATTAATGGAGAAATAAATTAATTAACATTCAATATAAGGCCAGAAAAAAAATCGGTTGTGTTGCCCTCAGCGACCGACCGTAAAATACCAAAACTTTGGGTCGGGATTTTTTTTTTCTCCGAGTCCTAAAGTATAAAAACTCACAATTTTTGACGAAAAAATGTAAGATTTAGCAGTAAAAAAGCGTGTCTCCTCAAAACGACCGAAGACCGTTGATTTATAAGCCCTGGTATTTATTCTTAAATGTTTGAAAGGTGGCCCCCCAAAAAAATAAAAACGACCGACCGACCCAAAATTTTAATTTTTCCACTTGAGGGCAACACAACTATTTTTTTTCCGGCCTAATTATGGTGGTCGCGTTCCGACCCGGGCGGGCAGAACATAACAAGACACATAATTATTTAAACACGATTAATCAAACAATTTCACAGCCAAAGGTAAGAAAACTGAAATATATATTACTTACAAATCGTTTACGGGAAAAGTGCCACAATGCACACACAGTGTAGTATTCTGGGTTAGGCTGACTATACGGATACAACGAAACACACGCAACGCGGACAGGAACTAAAATGAAGGTTCTACACACCCGTGCGCTCAAGGCTGAGTGCCTGCAATGCCCTACCCGGGTGCATCGAAGCATATATCATTTCTATAAGGCTGAATACCCACAAGAATGTAACTATTTGATGATATGCAAATTAGGAACAGGGTGTGAATAATGAATATATTAACGATGTCGACAAAACTTTCCCGGAAAGATGGATGACTAATCCACGGCGATAACACATAGTGTGCTTGTAAGAGTTTGCGACGCGTTCGCCAATCACAGTTCGAGATCTTACCAAAAAGAACACCAGTCCCATATAACTGTCCTAAACACCTTTCCAAATCTTGCTATATAGAAGAACTTTATTTATTTATTGAAAAGTGAACAAAGAAAACTTGACTGGAGCGGGATTCGAACCGGAGATCGACCTCCTGAATACCGTACTGGCGCTGCTTTACCAACTGAGCTATCCAGCCCTACCCAAAAGTCAATCATCTTTGTTCGTTTGGCAGTCAAGAAGCCATGAAACCACGCACACACCGCCATACCCCAAGGATCATTACATGTATATAGATACACGCAGTAATGCTGCAACCTGGGAACGGTACATGGGGGATTACCAAAGAGGATACGGCTTTTTAATATTACGAGAAACATCAATCGACAACCAAACACGGATCATTTCATTCATACGCGCAGAACTTTATTTAGTTAAAAGTGGATATGTTATACCTTGTGTAATCAATTTTCGCTCCCTACATTGCTTACGGTTTTCACGTTACAGACGCAATGGAACCTTGGCCCTCTTGGCGGTAGAGTCAGCAAGTACCTCCGACTCTGGTGTCTATTTCTGCAAGGCTACCAACTCGCTGGGATCCACAACGGAAATGGTGCACGTCAAAGTTCTCGGTGAGGCTCTCTCTAAATTTGCTTTGGCCTTCTTTGAAAGGAAATTTGACAGCAAAATGTTCAGAGTATTGGGATATTGTTTGCATAATGCAGCGTTCTGCCTAGCCATGACTTAGGTCTGCTTCCTGGGGCCAATTTCATAAAACTGTTAAGCACAAAAATTTGCTTAGCACAAAAATGTCTCGCCCAATAAAACAAACCACCATTGAACATTCCATTTGATATTCATGGTCAGCAAACAACAACCAAAGAACAATCACAAGTGATACACAACACGTGGAAATTTGATTGCTAACCCTGTTTTTATTAAGACAGAAATGTCGTGCTTAGCGAATTTTTGTGCTTAACAGTTTTATGAAATTGGCTCCAGAACGGACGTTAAGATATTATCATACCTTGCTACGACGCATTAGTCTGATACCGGACTCACCAGCCTCAATGATACGCCTTACTTGCTTCTATACGAGTGCTCGGTCCCATACTATAATCGTACTGCCGGCTCAAATAGGATATGCTGGCGCAGCAAGTCTACCTGACAAATACACACAAGATCTGTATTTGATATGAAAATGTGGGATTCTGCAAAGTTGGTGAAATGCTAACTCATTGGTGGACAAGCGTGAAGCGTTAACGAAAGCAATGAAAACATGGTTTGTTTTTCGTGATGGTATTGTTTAACTTCCATCAGCTGTGCATGGTACTGTTAACTAAAAAGTTGATTTATTCATAATTTTCCCACATTTCATTTTTATTTCAACAGAGTTTTGTCATCTGCAACTGTTTAGCATTTGTTTTCTTTGTGTGGTTTTTCTTTTTGCCAGCTCCTAAATTCTTGATTCTTTGGGCTTTGGTGCATAATAATGTGACAGAGTTAGGGTCATTAAATTACACAAGGCGATTGTTACCGACAATTATTTTGCAGGCAAATGAATAGACCGTAATTCCTGGAATATAGGCCGCGGCTTATACGTTGATTCTCCTGTGGTTAACACTCCATGTGAATAATAAAATCAATTAAAGTACTTATGTCTGCACATATTCATCAACCACGAAATGTTAACTTAACACTGCATGTAAAAAAATAAATAAAAACATTTGGTAACAAATTTTTCTGGCACTTCATTACTATTCCCATGGAAATTATTTAAAGAATCGGAGACGAATATTTTTAAGTTACCGAACTTAAACGAGTCGCGAATCTCATTATGTTTGTCCAATGTTTTTCTTTTTTGATTAAATTAGTTGGTCTAGAGATTGTCTAGAACTGTTTGCCTGTAAATAGCCTCGTGTGACGTCAGCCTTACAGCCGCCATTTTGCAGGTTTTTTTTGTAAAGTATCATGTTGTGTCATTATAATTATGATATACCCAGATGTCTTTCAAAAACACTGTACCCCTTTTTGCAGTACCCCTTACCCTATACGAGCCGCCTGCCAGAAACACCACGGGTAACATAGGAGATGTAGTGACATGGTCATGTGCAGCCACCGGATATCCATTGCCCAAAATATACTGGGAGAAAATAGGAGGCGACCTACCGGAGGACAGGTACAATAAAACACGTGCAGCTACTGTATGACGCTCCAATTAATTAAGAAAACATTGCTGGTTTATGATATACAACGTAGCAACTTTTTTATGGTAAAGAGGGCCAGTTGTGAGGGTTATGCTTGGAGTTAGGAGGGCCTGACGTTTCGATCCTATATCTGGATCTTTCTCGAAGGCAACAAATTTGCTAATTGGTTGATTCGGGTGACGTCTGTAAATTTAGCAGGTCATGTTTAGCTTCAGCAACAGTATACTGTGGAAGGCATTTAGCTAGCATAGGACGACATGTCATGGGAAAAATGTTAATCCTATAGAGCATAAGAACCAATGAACTATCAAACATGATCAAAAGATATCTTTCTCAACCTTTAAAAAGGGGTGAAAAGACACCTTCCTTTGTAAAAAAAAAAAGCACTTGGCTTTGAATTACGCTATGTAGACCCACTCTTCCTCGTTACTTTTCCTCTGAAACGAAAATGTCCTCCTTTGAAAAAAAAGAAATTCAGGATATAGGAAAGGTCGGTTGTGTGACAGCTTTATTGGGCTGGTGATTCTTGGTACATGTACAAGACTCAGTTTCAACTAAAGTGAACAGTTGGCTTTGCTAGGAGGTTTAAAGAACAGAATCGTATAATGGAGCATCCGTTCTGCATCGGAAGTAAAAATCTGCAGAGTTTAAGTTTTTTTTGGCTTTACAAACACCCAGACATTGTGGATTTGTTTTGTTTCGTCAGAATAAGTCTAGGTGGTATGAGTGAGACCGACATGGATGGTACCATTGACGTCATCTCCAAGTTGACCTTGTCTGACCTTCAACCGAATGACACCTCGGAATACCGCTGCGTCGTCCGTAACATCATCGGCAATGAGAACAGCACCTTCAGTCTGGTGGTGAATGGTACGTCGTGCACCAGCGTGTATGTCGGGGTACCAGTGATGAGCACATCTATTGTGATGTCATCATCTTGGACATATCCCCGGATGATGCTTTGATGACGTCATTTTATGATTTCGTCATCACACACGGCCAACACTGCAGTGAAGCCGACTATCTTTGCGATCATCATTTTTTTTTCATCATCTGTTGATTAATAATGGGAGACTTTGGGGCTGGGTCTTCAAATTAATATAGCGCAGGCGCACGCACGCGCACTACAACGCGCGCATGCTCACAATTGCGCGCGCATGCTCAGAGATAGCCAAAAAAAGACTTCAGTCTGCTGCCGCCAACGTCTCCAAAGTCTCTCATTGTTTCCTCACGCCATTTTGTCATTTTGTCCTCCATTTTTGCACTGTTATATTTTCTTTTCAATCGCATCCACCGTAGATGATCTTCTTTAATCCTAGTGTCCAGATATAACCATTGACTTCTTTGTTTTCAGTAAATCATTATGATTTCCACTTCTGCTTTACTTTTCGTTAAATCGCTTTAAATTCTTCATTTTCAGCAGTGTTTTCACCACCAAGTCGTTCTCTTTCATCTTCAGCTAGCACTCATTTTGTTATTTTCTCCTGTGGAAAAAGTCACTGTAGACTTGTAGAATCATAAAATAATTTACTTTGTACTTTATTTTTCACATTCTTATGTTAATATAACTCTTTTTTCATTCAATTTGTGGGCATGGGTCTCTATGGTGTTTTAACTGTTTTTAATATTCATTTCATCTTCATTATCAACAGCAGTGCTGCATTTGCATGCTTAATATAATTGTCTCTTTCTTTCGCAGCTTAGTCTATGTGACCCTCTTCTATAGGGTCGGTTGTCTTGACGGCAAAGCCAAAGCCAGTCACCGCAAGGTCGTCTCTATGAACATACATATATGTAGGGCCTTTAATGAAACGATGGCTCTGGCTCAGGCTCAGGCTCAGGCTCCAGCTCCGTCATCCATATGCTGAAAATAAAGGTTGTGGTTTTTCATTGATGCTGAAGCTCTGTTTCCTTTTTCAACAAGTGACCAGAGAATCTACTTTTGAACCGCAGCCAAAAGCCTCTATTTTGACAACCTTTATTTCAGAATGGATTTTACGAAATGGAGCCTGAGCCGGAGCCTGAAAGCCTCCGTTTCGAAAAGGCCCATGGTAGCTCGCTTAAGCCGTCATATTTTGAAGACAGTTCCTTGGAAGACGCCCAGAGCAAGTTCGATTGAGACTTGTTTTATTATATTGCGCTGGATTTGATATGTTTGACTGTCAGTTTGCAACCGTTTCCAAAATACGAATTCTTTCCAAATCAGACATCAGACTTGCCAAACAAGTTATAAACGTTTATCCATCTTCGTTAATTCGGATAACGGTTCTGACGAATTTGGCCCAAATTCAGCCTCCTTAAAAGTAAAATCATACTTTGGTACGGAATCAAAACAGAAATGTTCACAGATTTATATACGTATAACTTTCAGGGTATGAGGCTTGGTGCTGTTAGAAACCTACCGTTAACATGATTCCGCCTGAAATGGTGTATTTATCCGGAAATTAGTAAAACAACAACGACCGAAAATCTTCTTGATCTTTTAAAACATAAAAAAAAACAGAAAAGACTTAAGAAATACTGTGGCCGTTTTTCACGATTTTCTCAAAAAGTGGGCACCGTATGGGACTGAAACTTTCACAGATGACTGTTGCAGTATCGTCCTTGATATTTGTGGCCATTAATCTGTATTTCTTTGACAAAAACCAAAGAATGATACTACCTTTAAATAATAAGTTAACTAATCAATATTCGGCATGGCTATACCCTGGTTACCAATAGCCTGATCTTTGAGTAAAACTGTGACAAAGTAGAACAGGGTACCAGCTTTGGGATTTGCATTTAGGTTTTACCTCGACATTTAGTGCGCGTGCGTGTGACGTCAGTTGACGACCAATCATTGGTCGAGTCATAAGTTGGTCGAGTTTGCTCAATAAAATGTTGCATTCATAACGTCGATGTTGAATTATTTTGTGGTCGTAACGCTACACTGATTTTAATTTGCGAACAAAAATTATATAATTCATTTACACTCTTTTCTTTCTTTTTCAGTTCATTGCACATTCGTGATCAGTTTCATTTCTTTTTTCCATTCATCATTCTTTGTAGTGTAGATTCTACTTCTATTAACATGACATTAAACATGGGTTGGGCTGTCCCCATTGTTTATCAATAAGAGTGATATTTTAACCACAATTACAGCTCTGTCATTTGAAGAAGATATTAAACAGTTATTGAAAGGTGAACGCCGAAAATTGACCGAATCGTGACTCGAACCTGCGGCCACAAGAATACCGCACCAGTGCTCTATCAACTGCACTATAAACTATCCAGCAGAGTCCCATGTTAGCGGTTTTCAAAATTGTAAATTTTCGTTTGCCAAGCTTTCATTTCTGAAATTTTCAATTTGATTTTGCCGAAATTTGACCCATAATTAGTAATGGAGAATTAGACATTATATGATGTAACATTACGTTAATAACATTAAGTTACACCTCTTGGGGTCGATTTCACGAAGCCCTACGATCGATCGTAACTCGAGGTACGAAGGATAATCCATCGTATACTAAGTAAGGCTGCAATGTATCACTATAGTCCTACGATTGATAGTAAGTTACGACGAGTTTTGTGAAATCGACCTTAGGTAATTTCACTTCTTTTACTCCATCGTTACTCCTATGAGCTACTCTAATCATTAGCCCTATACATTTCTATTTTTTGTGTTCGCACCATGAAGTGTCTTGTAGCACATTCATAATAATGCGCTCTGTTGCCAAAATTTCGTTTTCATTTGATTTGCCATTCCATCTCTTCTTTGATTATCCTAACAAAACTTTCGGTGAACCATTCTGAACAATTATTTCTTTCTCTCCTAAAAACTTGTCGAGCAAAGGACCGACAATGCACGCCATCATCCTGCCTTGTAAGTGCAGCAGTACTGAGTTTTCTGACAGAAGAATATCCCTTCTTCTATAAAATAATGATCTGATTATTTATCAAATTGTGGACGTATAGACGGTTAAAAGGACATGTAGTCACACCAACTTATCCATATTAGGCCTTTTCACACGATGCAGAAAAAGAAATCTTTCAAGGCTTGAGAATTTTTCTCATGCTTGAGAAATTTTACGAAAGTGTCATCGTGTGAGAGGACACCGATGCGTTACAGAGACCGACGTCCCTGGTGAATCCTTGAGAGATTTCTCAAGCATGTGTGAAAAGGCCTTTTTAAGACAGCACGGTTCTTACATGTCCAACGCGCCTTGTCTCTCATTGCGTCAATGTGTGAAATATTGATGAAAAAAGGTGCTTTCTAACTGCTTTTACCAGCCACAAGCGAACTTGAATCAGCTTGGGACTTTGGACAATGTGCCAAAACCAGGGACCAATTTCATAGAGCTGCTTTTCAGCACAAATTTTCCTAAAGCATAAAAAGTCTTCCTTGATCAAACAGGCTTGCCAACCAAATTTTAATATAATTGTTTACTGCATTTGACTTGTATTCGGCCATCGTTTGCTGAGCATAACATTCACAAGGATGTTTTGGCTGGCATACTGATTCTATTTACCAATTTTTTTTGTACTTAAGCTAAACTCAAACGAAAAAAAGAGGGCAAAATAATGGTCTGTATGTACACACATTTTTAATCCAGAACAAGTATCACTTTGCATTTTAACATAATTATCTTCTTTCATAAAACTGTTACTGTTATAACCAATTCTTGCACTTCTCTCTATTCTACGTCGAATAAACAATTCTCCTTATAAAAGTAACACAGCTTCAGCAGGCGCGGTTCTAGAGCCAAAATTTTGGGGGGGCTAGAAGAGCCAATATTTTTTGGGGGGCTAGAAGACCCAATATTTTGGGTTCTTCTAACACTCGCTTCTGCTATGTCTTATTAGGAATCGAAAAACATGCACATTATAGCCCACACATCGTGTTTTTTTTTTATGTAATTGGCGCTTAATAACTGAAAAAATCCAGTATTTTCAAGAATTTTTTTTTCACTTGCATTTTTTCGGGGGCTGGAAAAAAATCCCCCCGTAGAACCGCGCCTGAGCTTCAGCACAATATGCAATAAAAACTAGAATAGTGGGGAAAAGTTTTTTAAATCGGAACGAAAACCAAATCTGGATTGATGTTTTATTTGTCTGTGATTTTTGGTCGTGTTTTTTTTTCATTGCAGTTCCGCCGAGATGGGATGAGATACCGATTGACAAGACTGTTGTCCAGGGGAATGAGGTCACTTTCCGGTGCAGAGCACGTGGCACGGGCCCGCTCAACATCACCTGGCGTATTGAGAAGGGAAAGGTTAGTCATGGAGGCTAGCTATCATGCAGTAAGGGTTTGTCATCCTTGGAGACCGTGGGTGTATTATACGAAGCCTTATGATCGATCGTAACTCGAGTTACGAAGGATAACCAATCGTAGGGGGCATGTCCTATAAAGGGCTTTAAGGCATCATAAGTCATGCATATACGATTGGTATTGGTTACGATGAGTTTGATGAAATCGATCCTGTGTCTGTAAAGATGCTCATCAGTCTAATAAAAATTATGGGCCGGTACGTCGATTTCACGAAGCCCTACGATCGATCGTAACTCAAGTTACGAAGGATGACCCATCGTTGGGTGCATGTTCTATGTAGGGATGCAATGCATCATAAGTCCTACGATTGATAGCAAGTTACGATGAGTTTCGTGAAATCTACCCCGTGTCTTTATGATGCTGATCAGTCCTTTGGCCGATTTCACGAACCCTTACGATCGATCGTAACTAGGGTTACGAGGGATAACACATTGTAGGGCACCTATCCTATATGCAGGGCTGCAATGCATCATAAGTCCTACGATTGATAGCAAGTTACGATGGGTTTGGTGGAAATCAACCACAGGGCTGGATTTCACCAAAGACTAAGATTAATCTAAAGATGAGTTGTCAGTATCACCATAGTGATTTGTATTGTGACATCACACATTGCTTAGCAATTAGGATTGATCCACGCTTAAGATCAATCTTAGTGCTTCGTGAAATCGGCATGTTAATGTGACATACATTATATTATACCGCATTGTAACACCATAGTCTTTACTCTATTGTTAAACAATATTGTGCAGAATGCAGAATGCACAGACTTGTTCCTGGTAATTGGGCATCTTTCCCACTTTTAATGGCATTCCTGACGAAGATACCGTGGTTAATCAAACCCGAAACCATCTATTTTGAGGTCAGTATCATGAACATAAGATATAGTCGAGCCAATAGTTGGTGGTGTTATCTTGCTGAGCTATAATGTCAAAACATCAACTAACCATACTGTTATACACTGTGCCGGCCCACAAAATAATACTGAACAGAAGTCATATCGTTCATTCGCCCCCTGCAGAACTTCAGCATACTCGCCCCTTCGGACGAGTTCCCACGCTATATCGTCGACAATGAGACGAGTTCCTTCAAGATCAAAGACGCACAGACTGAGGACGAGGAGTTCGCCTATCGGTGCGAGGCAGCTAACGAGGCAGGAGTCATCACGACGCGAGCCGAACTACAGGTCATCGGTAAGTCTAGCTTAAGGCGTCCAACTTCTTTCCACACTCTCTCTCCTGAGGACGACCAGAGTACACTGGCCGCAATGTCGAGACAACTTCCCGCCGGTTATTTTCAGAACCACACTTTTAGAAAAGAGTTCCGTGGCGCCTCCACAAACCTCCATTATACGTTATCTCTGTAGAACCACCATACAAAGCTTCAAATCCTTCAAAGTTCTTTCCAGTTTTCTCTGAGAAAGTTGACACCTTTTGTAGAGGGGGATCATTACATCGGTGACGCAGCACACTAAAAGAGACTGTCCACTATAGCCTTAAAGGCGAAAGATCCTTCCCACGGAGTCTCACAGTCACTTAGTCGCACAACTTGCTTTTCCTGTAGTTTCCATCCCTTCTTTGTCCTCTAATCAAATCCCTCGAGATATTCGTCAAGTTTCTTCCCACGCACGGCCTCGTGCACTCTTGAATTCCCCGCCCTCATCCTGTTTTCCTGTACGGGATATAACTTCTCTCAATTCAAACGTAATGTCAATAGTTTTCTTGCAAACGGATTTTCTTAATTGCCCTGTTTTCCTCTACCCTTTCCTTTAGCCATCACCTTTGAGTGTCCCTCTAAGGGCCTAGCTTCCGGTGGGCAATGAATAGAAAACTATAGAAAAGCTCTGAATCTTGGCAGTTTGCAGTAGAGATCATGACGAGAACCCCAAAGTGCTGAAGCTGCGTGCCAGCTTTCCAATTGTCACCTAACCCTCATTCATACGACCTTCCAATTTCTTGTCCTCGCAGAGCAATGGCAGCTACCGAAGATCGTCTCCCCTCTACCGAACATCACCGTCTTCGTCGGCGAGGATGTCAACCTGTCCTGCGAGGTCTCCGGTGACCCCAAGCCGGCCATCAGGTGGTTCCTGGCCGAAATCCCCGTGGACAAGTTACTGAATGACCGCTTCGTGGTCAGCGAGAACGGCGAGAAGCTTCTGGTGACGGACGTGAATCTGCGCGACTCGGGCACATATTCATGCACGGCGGCCAATCTTAACGGCATCAAACGTGTTCAGGGGCAGGTGACTGTCGTTGGTACGTATACTTCGCAATCAATCCACATATGAATGATGATATTTCGGTGACAGCAATTTGCAGTAAACGAATCCACATGCAACCATAATGCCCTATAAATTTGTCAAGGAAAAATTGGAGGCCTTGCCCAAAATACATACCAGCCATTTCAGGTGTCGATTTCACCAAACTCATCATAACTCACCTTCAATCGTAAGTCACTTTTGATACATTGCAGCCCCACGTAGAAGTCGAAGGATAGGCCTACGATGAGTTATCCTTCGAGTTATGATTGTTTGTAGGACTTCGTGAAATCGACCCATGTCCCTCAATTTTCAGGCTCACCTTCGATCTGCATGATTGCAACTCGGTTCAGGACTTGATTTCAACGAAATGGCACTTTTTGGTTGTCAGCCCCCAGTTTCCTGAAAGCTAGATCCGCTCTGGGGTCGAATTTACCAAACTCATCGTAACTTAGTATCAATCGTAGGACTTATGATGCATTGCAGCCCTGCACGTACAGGTCGAAGGATACGATGAGTTTATACCCTTCGTAACTCTAGTAACGATTGATCGTAGGGTTCTACTCCTGGGGTCGATTTCACCAAACTCTTCGTAGCTTCATATCAATCGTATAGGACTGTTGATGCATTGCAGTCCTATGTGGGAAAGGCCCCCCACGATGGGTTATCCGTAACTCGAGTTGCGATCGATCGTAGGGCTTCGTGAAATCGTATCGACTCCTGGTTCTATTTATTATAATGTAGCAATCGTTTCCATCTTTCCTCCCACCAGAGCCGAACCTGAAGCTGGTCAAAGGTCTGACCAACACTACCGTTGAGAACGGCAGCGTGTTGAATCTCGTCTGCACAGCCTCTGGCAACCCCAAGCCCCAGGTCACCTGGTTCTTCAACGACCAGGTCATCAATGCGACCAGCACGCCCTCCTATCTCATCGACGGCGGTAACCTGACCGTCGCCAAGATGACGCGCCGACACGAGGGCAAATACGGCTGCCTCTTCAGCAACGAGTTCTTTGTGGTGTCCTCCATCGCCATGGTGAACATCACTCGCAGTAAGTGGAAAGAAAAGCCAATGTGCCTGTAAATCAGCAATGAATAGGCCTACTCACACCACCGCATTGCAGAGCATCCTCATATTTGACAGGGCATGGGTAGCATGTGCGTTAGGCACTCGCCTCTCACCAATGTGGCCCGGGTTCGATCCCGGTTTGTGTCATAATGAGTATATATAGTTAATGCGTTGGTTCTATCTTATGCTACGAGGGTTTTTCTCCGGGTTCTCCAGTTTCCCTCCACAAAAATCAAACACCCAGTCGATCTCAGGCTGTACTCCGTGATCATAATGGGTTGGTGTGGCTGGCAGCCAAGGGCGCCCATGCAAACCCTGCAACTCGATCACGTTGAAGTCGCATCCTTCGCAATTCGGCACCCCAGCTGCGAGTAAGGATGATTAGCCTCCCAAATTATTATTAAGACTGTATACAGGGTTATAGCGCCTAGTTTCTGCGTCATGGCATGCGCACGTTTTACAAATTCTTCCCTCAAAACGAAGTCCATGAAAATTTAACTCATAAGCACAGAATTTTCGGTTTCCATCAGTGTACGTCCTAGGTAAATCATGCGGAGTCGTAAAATTGTGCCTTTGGCTCGATTTCACCAAACTCATCGAAGACCTATGCTCATCAAACTCAACTTACTATATCAATCGCAGAACTTATGATGCATTGCAACCCAACGCAGGCAACAATGGGTTATCCTTCGTAACTCGTATTACCATCACGCAGGACTTCGTGAAATTGACCCATGGTGGGAACAGATCCTCGCTTATGACTGAGTGACCTTATTATTTCCTCTGTTTGCCGCGATCATGGACACTGATATTGATGGAATAAATATTTCCTTACGATTAGAGCCAGCAATCACCCCGATGACGGACAACGAAGTGGCCGTGCCCGGAGGACGCAACAGGACAATATCTCCCAACGACGTTGAGATCGACCCTGTCGTGGAACAGAACAACACTTGCCAGCCTTGTCCAGGTAAGCCGATGTCCAAAAAATACTAAGAATTATAAACTGATACATCATCATCATCATGACCACGACATCACTGGAGGTTGTCTACTGTGCACGGGTCCGTCTGTGGCTGTTTCAAGTCCAATGCGGGCCCGCCGGAAGAGCCTCCCGCAGATCACGCAGGAGAACTCTGGTCCTGGTGGTGCGGCGGACTTGTCCCTGGCTTTGCGGTCGGTTCTCTTGAGTTCTGCTTCCTTGGGCTGTCTCTCCTGAAAGGCTGCAGCACCCCGGATGATGGCTCCTCGCCACGGGCCCTTGTCGTTAGCCAGCTTTTCCCAAGACTTGAACTAATACAGGTCTGCCACTGCCATTTCGTCTGTCATCCTGAAGCCACATTTTTGGATTTTGGCTGATAACAGAGCTGATTTTATTCCTGTTGTTCAACAAGAGCATCTACTTCAGAAACGCAGCACGGAACCTCTTCTTGACAACCTGCTGCTTAAAAAGGGGATGTGAGAAATTGAGTCCAAATCAGAACCAAGCTGATGTTTGGAAGAGGGTCACCATCTGAATTGTAGCCTTCGATAAAGATCCTGCTGGGATCAAAACGTGTCAGGCCATCTGTAAGCATAGATTACAAGTTATTAAATACAGTAATTGCAGTAACTGGCTAAGCTTCTGAGAAAGAATCCTGCTAGAATCGAAACTCCGGGCCCTCCTAACTCCAAACTTTGAGCAAAGATTCTGTTATAGGATTGAAACGTCAGTTCCCCTATACCTCAGTCTTTAGGCTGCATCCGAATCTGTTGTCTAGAGCTAGGTCTTGGTCTTTGCTCTATTTGAAGTACGTGGAGACACCAAGACAATAAAACCAGCCGTAGCTACCCTGGAAGCCCGTTTGGGACAGGGCCTAAGCAACATTATATTAAAGCAGTTTATTTCCTACTGATCTGGCATTGAAGTTTCTCTTCTTTCTTGATATTTTTTTTTCTCTGACATTCAGAGCCCCAACCCAATCCATCTTGTGAAGGTGAGCAGCAGCAACGCATCAAGCCCAGACGCTATGACATCACCGATGCTGGTTTGAAGGGCTACTTCAGAGGATGGGTGGATGTGAGTGGACAGGGCGCCGCCAACGACTACTGCAGGTAATCATTTCAAATGTCTGTTTGATACCAACGTTACCAGCTAATAAAACAAGTGAGACGTAGGGCCGATTTCATAAAGCTTTGCGACGCGTCGCAACTCGATTTGCGACGCGTCCTAGCTGCGACGCGTCGCATCTATGCGGTGAGTCCATAGAGAAAGGATGCGTCTTAACTCTGCGACGCGTCGTAGAGCATTTATAATGCGCACAGTATCTGCAAAGTACAATATTTTAAGGATTGTTATCCCCTAGTCGGTGGGCTACACTAACATACCTGAAACCATCTCAACTCCTTGGGGAGTATGCAGCCCTGGCTGCTATAAGCGCACGAAGGCTAATCAAGTACAAAGCCATCTCTACTCTCACAGGTACCCATACACCTGGGTGAAGAGGAGCAATATGTTACAAAGCGTCTTGCCCAAGGATGCAAACGCCACGCCTATGGCTGGATTCGAACCCACAATCTGTAGATTGACCACGACATCTTGAATACGACACGCCAGACCACAAGGCCACATCACCCCACCAAAGTGGGTCCATAGTTTCAGTATAAGAAATCATTGTGAATTTGGATTAACATTTCGAAAATATAGCACACATTTCTTGATTTATTTTGCCAGGATCATTATGACGCCCACCCGTGGTTTGGACAGCTCCATGCAGCTGGCCTGTGCACTGGCCGGTACAGACGGTCACAGTGAGTATAACTACGTGTCTGGTGAACACTTTAACATCGGTCAGATGGACACGTGGTTCATGAAAGACGAGGATGGTGACGGTAGAGATGATTACTGCAGGTAGGTAGAGGACGTCAGGGTACCAATCCGTCTATGATCTACCATTTCTAAGTGCCTTTTCGAAACGGAGGCTCCGACTCAGGCTCCGGCTCCGTTTCGTGAATCCATTTTAAAATTACGGGTACTTATATAGAGGCTTTTGGCTGCGGTTCGGAAGTATATTCTCTGGTTTGAAAAAGAAAACAGAGCTTCAGATCAGTTCAGTGAAAAATTAATAACCTTTGCTTTCAGCATATGATGACAGAGACGAAGCCGGAGCCTGAGCCTGGGCCTATCTTGAAAAGGTCCCTGGTTTAGTCTCAAGCTTGCTCTTTGTCTTTGTCATCTGAAGAGATGGATAATGAATGCCGGCTTTGGCTCGTTGATGAAGTGGGATTATGCTTTCTTGTTCAACACAAATTGTACTTTCACACTTGCTGCTTAAATGGAGAAAACGATCGTTGCTGGTTTTAAACAGACTTTTCGCTGGATGGAGTTAAAGCTAAATTTTCTTGTTTAAAACCGAATACTTTACACTTGGAACCCTCGTTCGGGACACTGTAGTTTTATACATGTTGTCTAAAGGGACACTCGATTTTAAATGGGCGATAATTTTGCTTCACCAGTGTGCTGGATTAATTCGACAATTTTAAGGGTTATGCCTACAAAAACCATTACAGCTACGCCGGAAATGTCAAAATACCATAGTGAATTATAATCACTGATTGTATTAATTATAACTACAGTATGACTAGTATAACTATAATGATATTCTTTAAATTTATAACATTTGATCAAACTCTCATTTGATATAATTTTGAATTAAGCCTAGCCTACTTTATCCAAAGGATATTCAGTGGATACTGGCTTGTATCTTTAAGGATGACTTTCTATCGTTGTACCGAAAGTGGACCAGTAATAATGCCTTGTCTACTTTCATTTTTTCCTGTGTACATCAAAGGTGTGTGAGTGACGGGCCTGACGGTCAGTACGTGTACTGCACCAAGGCCGATGTGGGAGGCTTTCAAGGGAGCCCGGGCATCGGGGAGTCGCAGTACTCCTTCAAGGCGTCCGGTGACCGTCGTCTGCTCCGAAAGTGCCGTAAGCGCAAGGTGGATCCGTACTTCGGCGTGTCAAGCTTGTCGGACAACTGATGGGATGACTGTGTAGGCCTAATTCATGCCTGACAAAACTCCAAGTCGTTGCTCAAATCAAAAAGGCAAGAAAAACCATTTAAGGACAATTTAAGTCCAACCAAACTAAATAAATTTTTGGTCAAACTTTGATCGCTTGATGTATTAGTCCCCAGTTCAATGTCCCAAGTCATTTTTGGTAGCTATATTTATTATATAAATATCCTGAGTGTATCATGCTATGAGCGGGAATGTAAAAGAATATAACCCTAACGATGGTGCCATTTTGTTGTTAGGGAGAGCGCCCTCATAAGGTAGAACTTTTGAGTCCTTGTATAAAAATGGTCTGACGGTATTTATTTAACGAATGAATCTGCAAGGTTGTATTTGATCTTTTCAGTATAGGTGAAATTGCCAGGGCTTTTATTTAATTAGTTAAAGGTAATATCATACTTTGGTTTTTATCAAAGAAATACAGATTCACGGGCAAAGTTATCAAGATAGATACAGTATTACAGTCATCTGTGAAAATTTCAGTCCCATACGGTGCCCACTTTTGAGAAAACAGTGAAAACAGCCACAATATTTCTTAAGTCTTTTCTCTTTTATTGTTGATCTTTTAAAAGATCAACAAGATTTTCGGTCGTTGTTTTACTAATTTCTGGATAAATACATCATTTCAGGTGGACAAATTTTAACGGTATGTTTCTACCACCACCATCTTCATACCCTGTTAGTTATACGTAAATCTGTGAACATTTCTGTTTCGGTTTCTTACCAAAGTATGATACTATCTTTAACTCGTGGAAATCAATGTCTAGAATTCAATGCTCAGTCTGTTCAAGAAAATAATCATTCATACACTGAACTGAACCGAACTTCAAAAGTAACTCTCCAGATTAAGAGAGTAACATAGAGTTTCAATTCCTTGGTGTTTTTAATCTTTTTAATCTTTTAAAAGATCAAAAATAAAAGAGAAAACACTTAAGAAATACTGTGGCTGTTTTTCACTGTTTTCTCAAAAAGTGGGCACCGTATGGGACTGAAATTTTCACAGATGACTGTTACTGAATCTTCCTTGATATTTTTGCCCATGAATCTGTATTTCTTTGACAAAAACCAAAGTATGATACTACCTTTAACAGCGACCAATCCGCACCATTCAAACCAACAGACCTCAAGAAAAAAGCAACAAATAATTGACATAGGCCGTCTGGCTGACAAACGCACAGGTATATTTAAAGGTATATAACATGATTGGTAAAGGTCACGTTCAGAACAGCATTCACACAATGTCAGATCAAACATGTTGAGCATGAAATATTAACTTGTGAACATTTGACCTCAATCGGACATCTGAGTCACGAGATAAAGAGCGAAAACCCGAGCTAAGTTTTCTTATATAAAACATAAAGAATGGTTTTGATCTTACACGAGATCAAAACTGTGTTCGGTCTTTGTTTGACTTATATCTGGATAAATACATCATTTCAGGCATAAATATTTGAACGATATGTTTCTACCAGCACTATCTTCGTACCCTGAAAATTATACGTAAATCTGTGAAAATTTCTGTTTGGGTATGTTACCAATCATGTACCGTACCTCTCAATTGTTCCAAGAAGTTACTGGCGTAAGCCCAGCATGTGCGCCAATTTCTCAGTGTGTTGCATGAAGGGCAGGGCCCAATTTCATGGAATCCGTTACTGTTGGCAAAAACTCTTTGCTTACGGTAGCAAATTTTTGTTGGTTACGGTTAGCGTATTTTACGGAAGAGTTTCCTTTTTGGTAACGGTAAGCAAGGAATGTGTGCAGAATGCATAGGACAGCGCGTTAGCAGAAAATGATCACAGTTAACCTAGAAATATTCTTCGCTAACCGAGAGTCTTGCTTACGGATTCCATGAAATAAATTGTACGTGTAGCAGTGCTCGTAAGCACAAACATAGGCCGTAACGGATTCCATGAAATTGGGCCCTGGTCTCAGTAAGTCTGAATTGAAATTGACAAGCGACATTTTGGAGTGCCATAATTATACTACACGAGTAAACGGAAGAGAGCCTTTTTCTTATTTTCTTGAACATTTTCAGAAGATGACATGTTTACGGGTAAAGCATTAAAGAGACAAAGTGTTATGCATTGGAGCTCCAGTTTGTGAATTGGAAACCTGGTGTTAGAATGATGCGTTTCCAATTCAATGAGGGGACTTGTGAAAGTCTAGGTGGCAGCAGGGACAATGTTTTTTCTTCAAATCCATCTCGTTCGCTGCTACCCAAAGTCCCCCAAACAGACTCCATTCAAGTCGGTGGCCTAAGTAAAAGTTGTATGAAAAGTTTTTTAATACTGGACTTTTATTGTACTGGAAAAAAAAGCTGTATACTCCGAATATTTTTGTAGTTTTTAAGTATTTTTGCTATACATAATTATGTACTATATTGATAAGGTATATAGGACTATAAAATTATGTAGTTTGTGCTGTATGTAGACGTGAGATGTGATCGCATGTGTTTAACTTAAGGACCCATAAAGCTGATGATTATTTTGTGGGCGTACAACGGTTGGCCACGCCCCCGATTTTGATGATGAGATTTTTTGAGGAGGCCATTGGGTAATGCATGCATAATTAGTTGTTTCTGTGCCCAATCACAGCATCTGATGAGATTTGAATTACAAACAGAAATTGACGTCACATTTGCAAGTTTAATGTAGGCCCTAACAAACGAAGTCATCATGGTCTTCTGATGATGACTAGAGCAGGCTAGTCGAAACGTTGAGACCTTACGAGAAGTGTGAATGATATAGAAGTGCGAAAGTACGAACGATTTTTACATGGTGTTTCCGCAAATCGATCCACATGACATAAGTTTGTTTTAAAGGGGTGGTACAGAACTGGTTTTTGCGACAAAACCGTTGCTGACAGTGAAAGCACATTATGTAATCCACCATATACCTTAACTGACAAACCTGTAAGTTTGAGGTCAATCAGCCATCTGGGTCACGAGAAAATAGTGAAAACCCGTTTACACATTTCAACGATATGCGTTCATAATAAAACGCTTCGAAGCGAATTATTCCAATCGGAAAATAGTTTTAACTTTTTTCTCAATGAATATGGCATTTCAGACAAAAAAAATTTATGAGATGTTTTCTCCTATCATCACCATTATACTGTGTAAGTTTTATGTGAATCTGTGATCTGTGATATGTGAAGTGTATTTAGTCTTACCAATTCTGTACCATCCCTTTAAGAAACCAAATTATGACAAAAATACCCTAGAATTACTGAGTCTGAACTTTGATTGGAAGTCTTTTCTTTATAAATGGACTTTTTCTTTATGTAAAAGTAAATAAATTCGGCCAAGATATCGAATAAAAAGCTTATACCTGTTCCCAACTTGTAAAAATATCACGAAATGTAAAATCAGGTGTATTGTTTCGGTGTGGAAAGGTCAGTAAATTTGGTTTCAGAATTTACCCCCTTTAAGCAGAAAACATTTAAACCTTCTTAGTATTTGTTCTTGTCGGCGTATTACGTAATTATGTAAATAAGCCATTTATTAATCTGTTGTTTTTTCATTCACATTTAATATAGTAATTATTCGTGAAACATTGCTCGAGTTGTGAATACAGTAAACGCTTTTAAATTAATCATAATAATTTTTTTTAAATGTATAAATAGAACTTGTATTCGCTATCTGACAATTTTTTTTGGTGAGTATTATTATTTGTCAGAGATATGAAGTGCTACTTGGAAAATATTTCAAATTCCCTCACGACATTTGAAAGCCTGGATTTGTGTTTTAAAAACATGCATTTTTTTTACGTTTTTTAAATTAATTATTATCATTTACAGGAACCCTGTCCAGTTCTTCTGTTGTTGTTTTTTGTAAATAATTTGTTTTTGATTATCATTTTATAATTTGCATGTATTTATATCAGTTAGAGTCAGCATTTTGGTCAGTTTACCAACAGACTGTTGCCTACAGACTGTATGCTGTACATTGTAATTTATTCATTTTGTGATCGAGAAATCGCTTTTTCATTGGCTAACTTCTTGACTGCATTTCAATACACATATCCTTCGAATTCTATACTAGTCTTATTGGGCCTTGTTAAATCACTATTTTAAGCAGCCATACTTTGACAAACTAAGCAAAGGTTTGCTACATAAAGGATAGCTGCATTACAAAATACGTGGAAATACATTATTAATAATGTTTCCAAGACAAAACATTTTCAAATGGTCTCCCCATTTTTCACAGGCTTCGTGACACATGTAGCTCTTTTCCTAGCCAATATTTGGATGGTTATTCATCCAAATATTCATTTGTCATCATCACTCTTTACAATTTTGTACACATTTTCAACAATTTATTCCTGTTATTGTACCGTACGATGCAATGTAAGCTTTAAGTATCTATAAGAAAATTGTAATTTTTGTTAATCGTCTGCGATTTTACAGTTGGAATAAATATACACAATTGTGTTTCCAGTGCCAATTATCCGGTGTTCAAATCCAGTACATTTATTAGGATGTCTGAGGTGAAAGTCGAAAGATTTTTTTTCTTCCAGTTTTCGGGAAGTTACATGCTCCATCCTCCAACAGTTGCTTCTGTACAAGAATCATAACCTGATTTCATGATGCTGTTTTTAAGCCAGATTTTTGCAGATCACCATTAATCTATCTTTACAGGGTAAGCGCCAAATTTCTGGGCTAGATAAATATGAAGCCAGAATCGTGTGCATTCATTTGCTAACTACGCCGGATCAACCCAACAAACTCAAAGCCAAGCCAGGCAGAGCCAAGCCAGGCAAAGCCAAGCCAGGCAAAGCCAAGCCATGAGAGCTGGGCAAAGCCAAACCAGGCAAAGCCAAGCCAAGCCAAGCCAAGCCAAGCCAAGCCAAGCCAAGCCAAGCCAAGCCAAGCCAAGCCAAGCCAAGCCAAGAGCAAAGCCAAACCAAGCCAAACCAAGCCAGGCAAAGCCATTCCATGAGAATCGGGAAAAGCCAAACCAAGCCGAGCAAGCAAAGCAAAGCAAAGCCAAGCCAAGCCAAGCCAAGGCAGGCAAGGCCAGACCAGACCAAGCCAAGCCAAGCCAAGCCAGGCCAGGCAAAGCCAAACCAAACCAAGCAGAGCCAAGCAAAGCCTGGCCATGACAGGCCAAGACAAGCCAAGCAAAGCCAAGCCTAGCCAAGCCAAGCAAAGCCAAGCCAGGAAAAGCACCGTCAATCCGAGTCAAACCAAGTGAAGTCAAGCCTTCCCATTCCAATCAAACCCAACAGAACTCAAAGCCCTGCCCAGTCCAGCCCAGCCCAACAACCTACATGCAATACAAAAGCCATGATGACCAACACTGCTTCCATTTTGATGACCGACAACATAACACGGGCATTGCTTTATTCGTCAATAAGCAAACACATCATTGGCACCAAACTTGACATCAAAATTGACATCAAACTGTAAAAGGACATAATCTATCACGAAAAAGAAAACAAAACCCCACTTTTCATAAAAAACAACCAGCAAAATTGACAATATCACGCCTGTCTCAAGCATCTATGTGATTTGAAAAGTGTCATAAATATGCATATAAAATGGCAGTTATAATGGGAGATTTTTGAGAACCGATCTTCATCAAGTCAACAGCGCAAGCGCACGCAATTGTGAGCATGCGCACGTTGTTTTGCGCCTGCGCTGTTGTCATCTTAGCTTTTGATCGCAACTTCAAAACGAGACACTTTCACGCATGCGCACTTTTCGAAGTGTAAACCCGTGTATACACAGGTTTACACCTTGGCGGCCATCTTAGATTTTGATCGCAACTTCAAAACGAGGCACTTCTACGCATGCCCACATTTCGAAGTGTAAACCCATGTATTCTCGCGCAAAGCGCCCTCTGTGTTACTCCGATCTGTAAAAGACAGCCTGAAATAGCCGAAAGGAGTCGATTCATTGTACTTGAATAAAACCAGAACATAAACAACTTACACTTCTTTTTATTATAATTATTACTATTTATGCAAATTAGGCTTGCCCTATTCGGGAGGTCGCCAGTTCGAATCCCGCTCCAGTCGATTTTTCTACGTTCACTTTTCAATTACCTTAATTTCAGTCAGTTTCTCTTGTGGTTATTTGATGATTATTTTTGTTTAGATAAAAAAACGTTGCAGACAAAAGTTCTCATATTTTGACATCACAATGACTGGAGATGAGCGTAGCATAGATCAATGAATAAGAAGTGCACAATTTTACATTAAAATGACAATATTAATATCATCAATGGCAGTTGATTTGTGGTAGGCCTGGCCCTACGTATGCACAGAACCAAGTCCTGGGTATGCTCCACCATACTGACCAAAGTCCCTGGTGTAAAGGTTAAATCCACCATCCCGGACACATTTACACGGTTGTGGCCATGTACAGTTGTCCAGGGGACACTTTTACCTCACCTGGGTAAATCCGTCCCCCGGACACATTTAGAGGGGGGACATACACACCGGCACAATTTCTGTTCACTGTGTGCCCTGAACTCTAGCATAATATTTCACAAAACATTGGATAAAAAAAAAAGAAACTTGGTGCTTTGAGATATTAAAATAAAATAGCTAACCAGAAAACCATTCAACATAGGCCTACATGTAATGAAAAAAAATCAAATGCTGTTAAGTTTGCTCCAAAGTAAAGCCTTGCCCAATTTTTAAGGCAACTGCAGAGAAAAAAAATGTGCATAAATTTAATAAAAAAAGAAAGAAAGAATAGTAAGCAATACCCAGTGTGTAAACATAATCAATGATAAATATCTAATATACACATAACACATTAATTCACCATTTAAAATTGGGTGGGGGGGGGGGGGTATGTGAAATATTTGTGAACTTATTATCAAGGCCAAATTAACCAAATGAAATCATCTTTTTTATTTTTAAGCTTTATATTGAGTTTTATAAAAAATTACACATCCTGTGGAGTTTTGAATATTGCCACAGAAAAAAATAAAAATCAAATTCTTCTCCAAAATTAGGTGATTAACAGGTTTTTTACTTATTTCTCCCGAAAAAAGATAAGTACAAAAAAAAAGACTAAATAGGCAAAATCTGTTCACTACAAATTGATCTGAATGAAAAAAAGATCTATGTATCTACAACAGGCTAACATTAAATGAAGAAATATGTTCAAGAATTACCAAAAATAATATCGTTTTTCAACCCAGGTCAGTATCATAATGGAAGGCCTAGGCTATACGCCGTGCTACTGAAGTGCCGAACTCAAATAATGTACACATTTTCAAGTTTGGCACGGCAATAGCACGGTGTTTAGCATGAATGTTGCTCGGCACATTGAGTTTGGCACAGCAAGCTCTTTGGCTCGGCAGGGTCTGACGCGCTATCGGTATTCGGAACGGCAGTGGCGCGACACTTTCAATATTAATCTCGACGTTTAGTGCAACTGCCATGCTATTGCTGCACTCATTTGATTTAAGTTCGGCACGGCAGTAGCACGGCGTATAGTCTTGGTCTTCATGACAACAATTTGTTTGAGAGGAACAGAATCTCTTGCAGAGCAGAATCAAGATGATAGCCAAAATTCCATGAGAATGCTATACATGTACTACTAAAAGCATGAACAATTTCAAAAGCAATGTCTTTTGAGAAAGATTTGAGGCTTTGCATGGTGGCAATTGGTATGTGGATCAGTTTGGGGAAACACCATGTAAGAATCGTTCACACTTCTCGTAAGGTCTCAACGTTTCGACTAGCTGCAGTAACTGTAGCCCTATATTACTCCTGACGTTATTGTCGTATATAGGGAAACAAGAAATTTCACTTGAAAAACAAGAGAACATGATTTCCCACCCCTAAAATAACTGTGAATCGGCGATTTGTGGCATAATGACTCATTCTGGTGTTCCCCAATGTCCAGAGGAGGCGTTCAGAAGATATAAAATTTAATTATCATTTTGGATGTCAACAAAAACGAGCAATTTTCAGCCCAAAGTTCCGTACGTACAAAAAAAGTCACGGATTCTGTGACTTTTCCCATGGGGCTTTGCGAAATAATAAAGAGATACATTAGAATTATCTCTACGAGTCCAGCCTACATTCGATTTACATACGTAGACGTCTGGAGACAACGGAGGAAACGGGAACGAGTCTACTTGGTACATTATGCGACGACTGTTGCCTGAAAAAGGTGAACGGATGTGAATGCACTCCATCGATTCATCTCGATTTTAGGCAACAGTCGTCGCATAATGTACCGAATAGACTGGTTCCCGTTTGCTCCGTTGTCTCCAGACGGAGCGAAAGTACAAACGATTCTCACATGGTGTTTCCGAAAACCGATCCACATACCGATGTCTTTTGCTGTATAAGTCTTTGGCGTAGAGCAACGCACATAGAGGGCGCTTCTCGTCTTGTGACCTAGTGTATACAATCAATAAACTGATTCAATGAACCTGATTCTTCAGGTCTCCTCAATTGGCAAAGGTGAATGTCGCTAGCTCATCAGGGGAATAAAAAACATATTTTACATTAAAAGTGGAATGGTTGTTGAACAGGAGGTTTAGGTTATTACTGGGCGCCAGGTACCTTGTGACCTCCAGGAGGGGCTGGGGCTGCACCACCTTGAGCTGCTTCTTGCTGGGCTCGTTGGGCGGCTTGCTGTTGGGCAGCTTGTTGGGCAGGTGGCTGTTGGGCTTGTTGGGCACGTTGTTGGGCTTGCTGTTGGGTGGCTTGTGCTTGCTGTTGAGCGGCTGGCTGTTGGGCTTGTTGTTGGGCTTCTTGAGCAGCCTGCTGGGCACGTTGTTGTGCTTGCTGTTGGGCCGCTTGTGCTTGTTGTTGGGCGGCTGGCTGTTGGGCTTGTTGTTGGGCGGCTGGCTGTTGAGCTGCTTTTTGGGCTTGCTGTGCTTTGAGCTGTGCCTCTTGCTGTGCTTTTAGTTGAGCTTGCTGTTGAGCTGCCTGCTGTTGGGCTGCCTGCTGTTGGGCTGTCTGCTGTTGGGCTTGCTGCTGTTGCTGTGCATGCTGTTGGGCCTTGAGTTGAGCTTCTTGTTGGGCCTTGACTTGGGCTTGTTGTTGGGCTTGCTGTTGGGCTTGCTGTTGGGCTTGTTGTTGGGCTTGTTGTTGGGCTTGCTGTGCTTTGAGCTGTGCCTCTTGCTGTGCTTTTAGTTGAGCTTGCTGTTGGGCTTGCAGTTGGGCTGCCTGTTGCTGTTGAGATGCCTGTGGCTGTTGAGATGCCTGTGGCTGGGCTTGCTGTTGGGCTTTTGCTGCTTGTTGGGCTTGCTGCTGTTGCTGTGCATGCTGTTGGGCCTTGAGTTGAGCTTCTTGTTGGGCCTTGACTTGGGCTTGTTGTTGGGCTTGCTGTTGGGCTTGCTGAACTTTAAGTTGTGCTTCTTGTTGAACCTTAAGTTGGGCTTGTTGGGCTTGTTGTTGCTGCAAGACAAACCAGACAGAAACAACAAATTGAAAGCAAGCTCTTCACATTTTATTCCTGAACTTCACAGCAGCCACCAACACCGACTGCCTGGCAGATTAAGAAAACCTGCTTAAGGAGCATTAAGCCAAGAGCATCTGCTAACCACATTGTGGACCTCCATCAGCTTACGGGAGCTGCTCCAGCTATCCTTACTTTAACATGTATTTGTCAAAAATACTCGCCTCCATTCAGAAAGTTTCTCTCTCGTTCTTATCTTTGCTTTTGGGAATGTTCTTCTTTCTTCTTTTTTTTTAAGTAAAAGTGATCATGTTTAAAGGTAATATCATACTTTCGTAAGAGACCAAAACAGAAATGTTCACAGAATTACCTGTAA
Source organism: Astropecten irregularis (assembly GCA_963971285.1). NCBI lineage: Eukaryota > Metazoa > Echinodermata > Asteroidea > Paxillosida > Astropectinidae > Astropecten > Astropecten irregularis. The sequence continues at coordinate 13,187,106 of OZ020251.1, read as the reverse complement.
CTTACAGGGTAAGAAGAGGGTGGTGATAGAAACATACTGTTAACATGTTTCCGCCTGAAATGGTGTATTTATCCAGAAATTAGTAAAACAACGACCGAAAATCTTTTTGATCTTTTAAAAGATCAAAAATAAAAGAGAAAAGACTTAAGAAATACTGTGGCTGTCTTTCACCGTTTTTTCAAAAAGTGGGCATCGTATGGAACTGAAATTTTCACAGATGACTGTTACTGTATCTTCCTTGATATTTGTGCCCATGAATCTGTAGATGGGGATGGGTCGCGTGGCTTCCTGGGGGATGGCTATCAGGAGACCAACGGAGTACCGCTCGAAGGTACATGTAGATGGGACAACGCGCTGCCACGGCACATGCTCCCACTTATTGATTGATTGATTGACAAAAGTTACCTACAAACTGATTATGATCAAGAAGTTGGAAACTCAGTTGGAAACTTGAAGTCGGTGCGACTTCAAGTTTCCAACTGATGGAAGGTCTTCTTTTAAAATTTACAAATGTGTGGGGTTCAAGACCGGACTCGAGTCTTACAGCACTGTGAAATTATGAAACATGTATGTTTTGTGTGATGGCAAATGAACAAGAACTGTCTGCTTGGGGTAAAAGCATCATGACGGCATGCCTACACAACACTAATTACTTTCATGTTTTCAACCAAGATGACCAAAATGTGACACAAATGAATGGTGACAAACGATCGACACTTCATCTACAATTCAGGACCAACGATGATAAACTGAGTTTATAACAGACAAGGGTATACTGTGCAGAAATCTTGGCTCATGAGGTTGTTATTACTCGAACGTACGTACGAATCGATTACCAGCACTGACACGCACGCACGAACATGTACGTAAAGCCCTTTCTGAAACCTATGACATTTACGAAACAGGGGCTCAGGCTTCGTCTCAGGCTCCGGCTCCATTTCATGAATCCACTCTGAAATAACTGGTATATCAAAAAAGAGGCTTTTGGCTGCGGTTCTGAAGTAGATTCTCTGGTTTGATGAGGGAAAAACAGAGCTTCAGCTTCACTTAAAAACCACAACCTATATTTTCAGAACACGGATGACAGAGCTGGAGCCTGAGCCTGAGCCCCCGTTTCGTAAACGCCCATAGTCTTGGGAATCCTGTAAAATCTCCCCCTGAAAATAGGAGGAAACACACTGCGCACGCATTACTTTGGAATGAGGTGCAGCTTATTAACATACACGTACACATGTGCGTGCGTGCGGGTAATTGGTTTGTACGTTCAAGTAATAACATAGTCGTGAACCACGACTAGCTGTGCAGAAGTGAATGCGATGAAAGAATACTGTGGGCCATCAAGGGTGAAGTCACTGTGTCTTCAGAATACCGTGCACAAAAATGACAACAGTGAAATTTGTTTATTTTCTGATAAAGTGTGACATTTTGAAGATGACTAATGGGAAACTTTTGAGAACCAGTCTTCAAGTCAACATCGCACGCGCACGCACAACAGCACAGGCGCAGAAGAACGCACGCATGCTCACAATTGCGTGCGCTGACTTGAAGATCGGTTCTCATAAGTCTCCCATTGTTATTTCCTTCCTGGGTGATTTCTTTTCCTGTCATTCATTTGTTTAGTTCAGGCAATTTTAGAATCAGGGGACATTCTCTGTGGGACACGATTTGTGAGGTGCTGAGCTAAACTGATAAAAGTTTTATGGAAATGAGATGGATAAACATCTGAAAAGCAGGGAAGTTTGCGGTTCATGGTTCGCATCCAGCTTTATACATGCATATAAACTTTTATGCTCATTATGAAACATCAATGTAATAGACAAAATACAGAATAATATAAACAGCAATTTGTTCAAATTGTAAAGCATGGCGGATGTTCAAAATCAAATCAAATTGGTAACGAGAATTACAAACGATCATGAGTGAACAAAAATATTTACATCTTGAAATTATCACGGTCCGAGGTTAGAATCCCGCTAAAATCGTCAAAGTGTTGAACAAGACATAAAGTAAAACCAATGTTTTGCTGTTATGGGTGAAAATTCTCAATGCAAACAACAAACAAACAAACAAAAACGACAGAACAAAAAATTGCACTGCACTTCAAACGTGAAGAATAAAATGCTGCATTTTAAAGCGGGGCGTGTATCGGGACAGGTCCAAGGTTCGAATCCAATCAAAATCACAGTGTTAATAATCAGCACGCAAATTCAAGAAACCCTGCGCACTTTTGCCTCCATTCCTGCAACACAGAAGGTAACAATCTTGCGAAAACACATAATGACAGAAAGCATATGGAACAATAACAAGCGAAGCATACAGAACGTTAGACGATCAAACATTATAACAGATCGGACGTCAAATAGTGAAGGAAAGCAAAGCTGAACATGCGAAGAAACGATCGAACAGCAGTTGAAATTGGACGCTCAAAAAAAAAAAAGAAACAAAGATTTAACGTTACCTGGTCGTGGTCCCCATTTACTGATGAATTGAAGACAAGAAAACAGACTAGTGTTAGTAAAAAAGGAGAAATTAAAATGGCTGCTGGATGTTTAGACTGGTTCCCGTTCCCTACAGGTTTTTTTTCCTGACGTCCATGTCACTTGAATTGCATGTATTGGGATGGGAACCAGTCTACTGAATGTTAAGGCTGCATCCGAATCTGTTGTCTAGAGCTAGGTGTAGGTCTTCGCTTCATTGGAAATACGCAGAGAGACACCAAGACAATAGATCTAGCCGTAGCTCTGGAAGCCCGTTTCAGACAAGGCCCAAGACTCCGTGTTTGCGGACTCATTAATGTAGCAAAAACTCACATTCAATGGCTAGGGGTATATGGCTACTAACCTACATGTATGTACTATATCGTGACAGGTGCAGTTCAACGAATTTCAGGACAGGCCTTACACAATGACAAGATCCGTAGCAACACAACACGCTGAAGCAGACATCATAACTGAAAATCTGACAGCATTATAGGAAAGGCTGCAGTTTGTATCCGGTTACCCATTTAACCGGCAGTTCAAAAGGGTACCTGGGTACATTTTCCCAGTTAGGTTAATCGAAAAGTATCTTTTTAATAGCCTCTTCTTTTTGAAACATAGACACTTCTACAGTTCACAAAGAAAAAAAATGTCAATGATCTTTTGAAAATTGGACCAGCAGGCTTATGCAAAGCAAAGGCCAGACATTTTGCTATGTCTATAACCACTGCCAAATGTTGTGACAAAAGAATGTTGTCAACCAAGTTCCTAAGAGACCCAAACTTACTATTTCTTTGTTTTTCTTTGTTTTCTTTTTTATACGGGTAATCGTAACCGTAACCGAAAAACAGACGGGTAACCGGTTACAAAATTATTCGTAAACTTACAGCCCTAATTATAGGAAAGCTTCAAGTATTCTGCCACAGATACCCTGACAAGTACATGTACGTTGTTGCAGGTACATGTATCTTGCTGCCATTACTAATCAAATCAGTAAAGGGTTCTTTGTTCAGTATTTGTTATTTTAAGTTTTCTTATATCTCTGAGACTCTGAGGATCTATACAAATCCTATACAATGTACTTTAAAGGTAGTATCACACTTTGGTAAGAGACCAAAACAGAAATGTTCACAGATTTACGTAAAACTTTCAGGGTATGAAGATGATGCTAGTAGAAAGATACCGTTACAATTTTTCCAACTGAAATGGTGTATTTATCCAGGAATTAGTAAAACAACGACCAAAAATCTTTTTGATCTTTTAAAAGACCAAAAACAAAAGAGAAAACACTTAAGAAACACTGTGGCCGTTTTTCACTGTTTTCTCAAAAAGTGGGCACCGTATGGAACTGAAATTTTCACAGATGACTGTTGCTGTATTTTCCTTGATATTTGTGTCTGTATGTCTGTATTTCTTTGACAAAAACCAAAGTATGATACTACCTTTAAGCTCGGTTTTTTTTTTAGTTCTGTTTTTACTGGCCTCATTATCAGCCACCAGACAAATAGAGGTCAGAATGGGCCATGTGTGGAAAGAGCTCGGCGTAAACAATGTGGGCACACAATGGTTTAATACTGCCGGACAATATCCTGAATTCCAGTCAGACATAATAAGTGCACAGCAGCGTTCGAAGCTCAACCACTGCAGTCTGCTCGAAAATGCTAATCATTTTCAAATGCACATCAAGAGGGTAAAATAATTTGGTTCAATGAGGGATTTGGGGGGGGGGGGGGACAATAAAGGTTCATTGAACCTCTTGTTCCAGACAGTACCCCCATTCAATGTATTTCAATGGAGAAAAAAAAACCAAAGCAATCATGAATAATTTGTCATGCCATGATCGAGGCAAACTGCTATATAGCCACTTCCCGGGCACAAGGGGTTCATACAAACTGAAAGTAGGAGCACTATGTAGAATTCTTGGCAATACCACTCATGCTAATTATACAAATGCAATGTAATTCTAAGTCTAGCAGGTAAGGCATCTGCACTAGTAAGCAGGAGGTCGTGGGTTCGAATCCCACCTGAGCAAGCATGTGATTTTTTCTCACGTGCTCTCACAAGCACTGAGTATACAGTGCTCATCCACGTCGGTGAAGGGCAAGCCTAATTTGCGTAATTCTAAGTCGTTGTTTTTTTTTACTGGGAAATGTGCACTCAACTCAAAACCCACAGCAACCCTAGGAAGCTGCATTTGTATGAACACAACAACAACACAACAAAAGCACCAAAATGAAAACAGCCCCAAGGAACATCAATTCTCGATCTTCCTGAGCTTTTCGCTGGTCACGTTGGGCTCGCTGTGCTTTCCACAGTGCCTCTTGCTGTTGGGCTTGTTGTTGGGCTTGTTGTTGGGCTTGTTGTTGGGCTTGTTGTTGGGCTTGTTGTTGGGCTTGTTGTTCTTTGAGCTGTGCCTCTTTCTGTGATTTTAGTTGGGCTTGCTCAACTTTTAGTTGTGCCTCTTGTTGGACCTTAAGTTCGGCTTGTTGCTACAAGACAAACCAGACAGTAACAACAAATTGATCACAAGCTTTTCGCATGTTATTCCCTTACTTTACAGCAGCCATATAGAATTGTTTAGCAGCCAACAACAAAGCCCTACTCAACAAGCACAAAGCCAAGACCTTTTGCTTTTTACGAACCATCGTCAACTATGGGAGCTGCTCAAAGCGTCATTGCTTTCCAAGCATATTTTTTTTTCAAAACTCACCTGCATGCAGGGAGTTTAATCTCTTAATTTGTTTTTGCTGTGCATCTTTGCTTTAGGAAATTGCATTTCTTTGTTTGAAAGTGACACCAATTATGGCAGAAAGGAATGTATCAATCCCAAAATCATTGGTTTAGAGGAGATTTTGACATAGGAAATAGGAGTTATGGTGCGCAACTCTTTTGATATTTCATTGGTCCAACGCAAACCGTTCAAAACCGTTCCGAGGCAGCAATAATAACTCGGACATCGAGTGGAGAAAAGCAAAGCCGATCATATGAAGTAACCTAATAGAGGAGAATTTGAAACTGGACGAAGAAACATAAACTAAGATTTAACGTTACCTGGTCAAGGTTCCCATTATACAAGAAAATAGACTTGTGTTTGTTGTTCAGGAGAGCACGACGATTGTTTGCAGATTTATAGCTGCAAACAAATACTCCCATTCAATGGCTAGGGTTCACCATCCAAGTCAGAGCCTACGTACCAGACAATTGAGACTAGTAGCTTCTAGTTTTTTCCTACATCTTTAAAATCAAGACGGCATAAGTTGTATACAAAAACAAGTGGTGAAAGAATGAGAAACACAATAGTCAAGCCACCATAACAAGGGATGACGCTGAAATTGAGATGCTCTCAGAAATGACACTTTGCAAAAAGTGTTCCGAGCTGGTCAGAATTGCTTCCATGTGAAGCCCAGCCCAACCCAGCCCAGCCCAGTCCAGCCCAGCTCAGCTCAGCTCAGCCCAGTCCAGCCCAGCCCAGCCCAGCCCCGTCCAGCCAAGCCCAGCTCAGCCCAGCCCAGCCCAGCCCAGCCAGGCCCAGCCCAGCCCATTCCAGCCCAGCCCAGCCTAGCCCAGCTAAACCCAGCCCAGCCCAGCCCAGCCCAGCCAAGAAGGAAAGTCAAAACTGAGCAACTAAATACTGAAAGTATGAAACTGTGAGGTGATTATGTGATTCTAAGCATGTGTAAAATGGTTGAGCAAGTGAATACTGTAGAAGATGTACAGCTGACTTGTGTAGCAGGTGGTTCAAGAAAGAATGATTAGTGCAAGCTTTCTACTCGATGACAAGATGAGATTAGTAGCGTCACAGCACACTGAGGTAGACGTTGCAAGGACATTGCAAAGAACTCACAAGTATATTGCAAGCACGTTAAAAAAGTAATATCATACTTTGGTTTGTGTCAAAGAAATGCGGATTCGTGACCAGAAATATCAAGGAAGGTACAGTAACAGTCATCTGTGAAAACTTCAGTCTCATACGCTGCCCACTTATTGAGAAAACAATGAAAAATGCTCACAGGTATTTTAAAAAATCTTTTCACCATTATTTTTATCTTTAAAAGATCAAAATTGTTTTTGATCATTGGTTTTACTTTCTTCTGGATAATTATGGCATTTCAGGCAGAAAAAATTAACAGTAGGTTTCTACCATCACCATCTTTATACCCTGTTAGTTATAGGTTAAAGTTAAATCTGTGAAGATTTATGTTTCGGTATGTTACCAAAGTATGATAGTACCTTTAATATGATGCAATAATGTTGTCATTTTATTGCAACAGCGTTGCAAGCATGTCACAAAATTGTTGCCATCGTAATGCAAGCATGTTGCCTCCTTCTTGCAAGAATGTTGCAATTGTGTTGCAAGAAAGTTGCAATTGTGTTACAAGCATGTTGCAACACTGTTGCAAAGTATTGCAAAGTAAGCTGGAATTGTGTTGCAAGCATGTGGCAACATTGTTATAAAGCATGTTGCAACATTGTTATAAAGCACGTTGGAACATTGTTGCAAGCATGTTGCAATCCTGTTGAAAGCGTGTTGAAATCCTATGCAAGCCATGTTGGAAGTGTGTTTCAATCACTGTACCTGCTGCTGGTTTGCCTGGTTATTCCCCTGTTCTGGATTTTGTGCTTGTTTGACCTGCTGGGCCACCTGGTCAGATATTTTTTGCATTTGCTCATTGGCCTGGTGGAATTTTTCCGCCTCCTGATCGGCTGCGTTTTGGATAACTCTCTCAACTAACTCCCGAGGGTTGGGAACAGCTTTTTGGCCCTGGAACATGGATAGCAACAGGAACAAAAAATTTGAACTGGCCCCTGAACATGGATGATTACATAGTATTGTATTCCAGTTACTTAATGGCACTGGATTGGATAATGACAAACTTCATCTGATGGCCCTGGAACATGGATAGCAACAGGAACACAAAAATGGGTAGAGTTTGCACGTGGCCCCTGAACATGGATTACAGTTGTATTTATTACACAGCATTGTACGTGTTTCATGGGACTGTAATGAATACATGACAGATTTCATCTCATGGCCCTGGAACGTGGATAGCAACAGGAACGAAAAATGTGTAGGGTTTGAACTGGCCCCTGAACATGGATGATTACATAGTGATTTGTATCCCAGTTACTAAATGGCACTGGAATGGATAATGACAATCTTTCAATTGGCTCTGGAAGTTGTAACAGACTTCATCCGATGGCCCTGGAACATGGATAGCAACAGGAACGAAAAATGGGTAGAGTTTGAATTGGCCCCTGAACATGGATGATTACATAGTATTGTATTCCAGTTACTTAATGGCACTGGAATGGATAATGACAATCTTTCAATGGGAGACTTTTGGACAGGGCTGTCGATAGAGGGCAGCAAACTACCAGGCTCCTTAAAGCTTTTTTACACGCTGTAAGTATACGGCGGTTGTCCAAAAACTCACCGGAAGACGCAGGAAAATACTGTGAACATTAAATTCAGGCCATTTACAATTAATTTTTATATTCACAACAGCCGCCCACCACGATTTCAATGCCCGAAAACACAAAGTTAGGTGAAATTCTGATGTTTGGCGAGGAATAATGTGATAGGCTTCGCTTGCAAAGTAAAAACTCTGTGCACAAAACTGAATGCTGTTTGCCGTGGGCCATCGTGATCATTTGTAATTCGCCCTTTTAGTGGCCAATCTCCACAAATTCTGCATTTGTTTGTTCTTGGGGAACTCATGTCCTCCCCTGTCACCACAACCGGACACCTCACAGTATTTACCAGGCATTTTCATTGCGATTATTTACGCCTGTTGTGTTTACAATGAAAATTCGTGCACAAAAACAATGACAACAAAATTAAGACACTTTTCACGAGCCTGGTGAAGCGCGCCCTCTTGTGATTAACAATGGTTAGTCAAAAGTCTCCCATTGGCTCTGGAAGTTGTAACAGACTTCATCCGATGGCCCTGGAACATGGATAGCAACAGAAACGAAAAATGGGTACAGTTTGCACGTGGCCCCTGAACATGGATTATAAAACGGTATTGTTTTCCAGTTGTTTCACAGGACTGGATAATGTCAGCCAGTCTCTTGGCCCTGGAATATGGATAGCAACAAGAACAAAAATATGTAGGGTTTTCACATGGCCCCTGAACATGGATTATTTTTAGGCATTGTGTTCCAGAATTGGGACTGGAATAGATGACAGCCTCTCTTGGCTCTGGATGGGGCAAGAGACTTCATCCGATGGCCCTGGAACATGGATGATGAGGAAGCACGTGTATCATACCAGTGCCAGCCATGATTATCACTGACTGAGCCAGCACAATGGCCCCTGAACATGGATAACAAACCAAAGCAACATGCCAAACTGTTCAGATTCTATAAGCACTGTGCTCTCTCAGAACGCCACAAAATCAACTTTGCTGATAACAGCTCTCATTATCTTGTCTACAGAACAAGTTGGGACAAAGAGCATTAGTAAATTGCACACAAAATATTACAGCAAACAATATATGAAGCCTAATGATTGGGCATAGTACTTATGCAATATTGTGAGGAGCGATTACCGAAGCAAAACCAGCAATGGTTGACGAATGGTCGGCAATCCTTTGATGTCCTTTAAGCCCCATTCACACTGGGCCTTGCGTAAAGTTGCGTAGTGACTACGCTGTTCCTACGCTAATGTAAGCTGGCTTACGTAACAGTGGGCCAAGGATGCAGAAGGACTACGCCGAGATTACGCGAACAAAGTTAACGTAGGAGCAGTGTATGGCAGCATAGTTGCTACGCTACACAATGCTATGCAACTGTACGCAAAGCCCGGTGTGCAAGGGGCTGAAGCGAGCATAGACTAGCGTATGAACAGCGTAGGGTGCCATAGTCGCAACGTTATGCAACGCTACGCAAATTTACACACAGTCCGGTATGAATGGGGCTTTAGGGAAAAAGAAAATAGATGTTAGTGTTCAACGCTAAGCAAATTTACACACGGTCCGGTATGAATGGGGCTTTAGGGAAAAAGAAAATAGATTTTAGTGTTCAACGCTACGCAAATTTACACAATGTCCAGTATGAATGGGGCTTTAGGGAAAAAGAAAACAGATGTTAGTGTTCGGGGTTCAAATCTCACCTGGCTCATGATGACTGGGTCGCCGGCCTGGGGTTGTTTCTCCTGCTTGAACTGGTCGTGCTCCTTCTGCATCCTCATCTTCAGGTTCCTCACCTCCTCCTGGATCTTCTTCTCGTAATTCTCAAGTTCGTCCTCCGTGTAGATGTCTTGTTCGTCCAGGTCCTGTAAAAAAAAAATTGTTTTAGAAGATGTTCTATAATACTAGCACATGACGAGAGGTTAAATGCAGCATACAGGATTTGCAAGGCCTCCCAAAAAAAATTAAAATGTTGAATTGGAGACAGAAAATGGACTCAATTAACAGTTCGTAAACAGTGCAAACAGTCACCTTGGGAAATATTGGTTTATCAGATGCTGGGTTTTTCAAGGAAATCAAGATTTAGTATCTTTTAAAAGGATCGTTCGTTTGCACCAATTATCTTTTTATCATTTCAAAAGCGTGGTGTAACTGTGAAGGATTTGGAGGGGGCAAGATTATTTTGGCTGTATTTCTGCTATCCAGATGAACACAGTGTAAAAGGTACATGAAACAACGTCTGTAAGGAAGTTTAAGACCTTCACTTCTGTTTTAAATAAGTACCAAATTCAGTCAAAACGCACATCTTTGCAAATCCTATATGCTCCCTTTAACAGCATTGGTACCATACCCAAACAAATGTTCACAGATTTACGTATAACTTTCAGGGTATGAAGATGGTGCTGGTAAAAACATACAGTTAAAATATTTCCGCCTGAAATGGCGTATATGTATTTATCCAGAAAGTGTAAAACCAAACACCAAAAACATTTTTGATCTTGGTAAGATCAAAAATCCCTCTCTATGTTTTGTAAGAAATATTGAGTCGGGTTTTCGCTATTTTCTCGGGACTCAGATGTCCGATTGAGCTCAAATTTTCACGGAATGGACAGGGCTCAGTCTGAGGAAGGCCCTTCGGAAACAAAACAAAGGTTGGGGAAAGGTTGTTGATAGAGAATCTGGGGTGCCCCAATGGTCAACCAGACTATGAGCAGGGCTTGAAATATCCACTAGACCGTGGACCAAGTCTAGTGATTTCAGTGTCGGTCTAGTAAAGTGTGTACTGCATTAGTCCTGCTGTCTAGTGATTTTGTTTTCCTTGCACAATTGAAATGGTGCCTAAATTGATGATTTTTGACAGAATATTGCCTACAATTACGGTTTTCCTATATACATGAATGCCACTGGTCTAGTGAACAAAGTTCAGGTATATTAAAATGTTTCTGTTATACTAGACCTGCTGTCCAGTGCTTTTTTTTCAAGAAATTCTAGCCCTGATGGGGACAACAGAACATAGGGCATTTCCGAAACGGAGGCTCAAGCTCAGGCTCCAGTTCCGTCATGAATCCATATATGCTGAAAATATAGGTTGTGGCTTTTCATTGAAGCTGAAGCTCTGTTTTCCTTTTCAAACCAGAGAATCGACTTCCTAAACGCAGCCAAAAACCTCCACTTTGAAAGCCGTTATTTATTAGAATGGATTCACAAAATGGTGCTGGAGCTGGAGCTGGAGCTGGAGCCAGAGCTGGAGCCTCCATTTTGAAAAGGCACTAAAACGATTTCTTACCTCCCATCCTTTGTTGTCATCAAAATCGTCAGCTTCGGTAGCGTCTAGGAATTCTCTCTTGCTGACCATGTGGTCCTTGTCTTTGTCGATCTGTACGGATGAGATTGAAAGAAAGAGGTTTATGGTGAAGTTTTGGAGGTTTGCATGGCAAGGAGAGAATAGTGCCATGTTTGTTTCAGGTAATCCAGATCCCGTTTTAGCGAATCCTGAATGGGACATGGATCTGCAAGATCACTGATCACGTGCCTGAAACAAACAGGCCCTAGATCAGCAGGGGTGGGCAACCTTTATGAATCAATGGGCCAGAAACGAGGAATGGAAAATTTGGCGGGCCGCACTAGGGTCAACAATGCACTTTCAATTTCAAACATTCAGTAACGAGGATTTACTTAGAGGGCAACCCCACTGAGGAACACAACCTGACAACTACTGAGAGGTGTTGGTTTCAGGTATACAATGACCACATAATGTGCATTTAGGCACATCACAAGCGCCAGCAATATCACTCCTCACTTGCACTAAAAATAGCACATCGGATCTCAGGCAAATTACATTGCAACCATGCAAACGTGTGGTATGTCCGCATGCATGCATGGTGTACACTACGTGCGTGAGTCAATGTTTGTCTGACATTTGGGGACTCGTGTGACGTCATTAGTGCGGAGCGCTATTAATAGGGAACTCGGAGCTAGCTCGTTCTTTGTGTTTATACCTTACCGCGCTGTGTGAAGCACATACCAATTTTTTTTCTTACTGGATGCGTCTCGCAGGCCGCAAAGAAATCAATGGCGGACCGCATGCGGCCCGCGGGCCGTAGATTGCCCACCCCTGCCCTAGATCATGGTATCAATGAGCGGCATTCTATCTCTAAACACGATTGGTAGTTCTGACGAGTCCTTGTCACTCGATGTTTTCTGCAGCGTGCCCTGTCTGTCGTTTTCTCTTGACGACGGACAGCACTAGAGCACGCTGTTGGAAACGTAGAGCAACCGGCTCTTCTCAGAACCAGCATTTCTTTACATGCTCTCATTATTATGAACACAAGCCCCCGTATGTAGCATATGCATGGCTGAGAGGCAATGGGTGCGTTCGCTAAGCTTCCACGAGTCAACACCAGCCGACCTCGTCCCCACCCTCGCGCTTCTTACGCGACCCTCGCGCTTCTTACGCGACCATCCCCAGGTCAGGGCTGCCCCATGGAAGCTCAAACAAACGCCTTCAATGGTTTGACAACAAATGGTACACCATGTGAATGACCCTTTTCAGAGGCCTTTCTCAAAGCTCGGCTCCGGCTCAGGCTCCAGCCCAGGCTCCACTTCGTGAATCCATTTCAAAATTACGGGTATCAAAATAGAGGCTTTAGGCTGCGGTTCAGAAGTAAATTCTGTAGTTTGAAACAGAAAACAGAGCTTCAGCTTCAATGAAAAACCACAACCTATATTTTCAGCATAAGGATGACAGAGACGAAGCCGTAGCCTGAGCCGAAGCCGAGCTATGAGAAAGGCCCCTGAGAAAAAACAAAAGATTTCAAGAGGATCCACAGGCTTTAAACTTGACATTCTGGCTAATATGCTCTAGACGTCTCCATATAAAACTCAAAGGTTACAAAAAAATATCGTTTCAGTCTGTAGTTCTCCTGATGAGGCTTAAAAACCCCAGGAACTTCAGGAGTGCTGAGATGGTCTGAAGCCACCCCTGGTCCACCTGAAATTCTCTCAAAAGTGTCAATAAAACAGTCAGCATCCAGCACATACGTATGTAGTCTTGGCTCATGACGTTATTATTACACACAAACCGATTCCCCTCACTGACCCACACGCACATACATGTACGTAAAGACCTCTCTGAAACAACGTCTTGGGAATCCTGTAAAGGCCGTGAGCTGTGAGCGCACCTCGTTATGCAGCGCACTACGTGGTTTCCATGACACACTGTTGAATATGTATGATTACCCGCACTGGCCTGCACACATGGACATGTACAATGTACGTGTCTGTAAATTGGAATTGCCTGACTTCAAATGTAACACATGCGCAGTGTGTTTCCCCAATTTCGGGGGCAGATTTTACAGGACGGCCAAGACATTGTTACAGACATGTCAATGTGTACGTGTGTGCGGATCACCTGTACGTACATATATACATGCATGCAGGTCAGTGTGGGTAATCAATTCGAGTATCCACACCAACAACGTCGTGAACCAAGACTTCTTATACGTACGGAAAACTCAATGCAGAACTGCAACAGTGTGTGAATGTCATGGACCAACTAGGGCATCACCACCACACACTATGAGCACTACATGTAAGTCCCTATGCTACTTGTGGTCAAGATCAAACATTCTGCTTTGCTGTTCGAATATCATGATGGCACGCAGTGTGCATGAGAAAAACACATGTGAATGTTGATAGTAATGGAACAATCACAGTGCATGCAACTGCAAGCAGTGTATGAACTACAAACTAAACAGTGCTCAAACCAAAACAAAACAGCACATGAGCAACAAAATCTATCAACTCAATTCGCATCAAACATTAACGCTTCACTTCCACTTGTCAATTATTGGTTGATTGTTCCCGGTACCCATGGAGTATTTTGTGTATAGAGGTTACCAGGCAAAAAACCAACCGGTAGTTGACAGATGCCAAACCAAAATAGGACTCAAAACAAAAAACAAACAAATGAGCAACAGTGTTTTTGCATGAAACATTTGAAACATTAACAACGGGTTGTATTTAAGTAAGGTTTGAAGTTTTGCATGGTGGAGACACTATAGAGAGTAAGGCTTGCGGTAACACCATGTATCAAAAAATCTCTTTTAGAAAGATGTGTGGTCCTGAAAAGGACCGAGAATCCACCGAGAATCCACTCTCATCGGTCCTTTTCAGGACCACACATCTTTCTAAAAGAGATTTACACATGTATGATACATGGTGTTACCGCAAGCCTTACTCTCTCGGGTTGTATTTACAATGTAAAGTAACTATTTTTGTCAATCATGGGTAGATTGTGCTTGGTACCCATGGGGTATTTTGTGCGGAGGTTACCAGGAAAAAGCCATCGACTGTTGACAAATGGATTGTTAGTCGAATTTGCTAAACGACTCTGTAAATACGACTTCTAGTCTGCAATGAAGCAACTTTGTACAGATCGAACAAACAGCAGTGAATGTGGAGTGGATAGGCGGAGTGGAATTGATGAGCATTTTTTTGCCTAAATTAATTGGTGCTTATTATGGGATGGCAAGTGATTTGTGCTCATGGAAGTGGTGATCTTTACAGGGCAGGGCTCGAAATATCCACTAGACCGTGGACCGAGTCTAGTGATTTCAGTGTCAGTCTAGTTCAGTGTGTACGACACTAGTCCGGCTGTCTAGTGATTTTGTTTTCCTTGCACAATTAAAATGGTGCCTAAATTGATGATGTTTGGCACAATCTTCCTATGAACATGATGCCACCACATGCAGGTCTAGTGAAAAAAGTTCAGGTCTTGTAAAATGCTTCAGTTTTATACTAGACCTGCTGTCCAGAGCATTTTTCACATAATTCGAGCCCTGCAGTGGCGGATCTAGCTTACAGGAAACAGGGAGGTTAAAAACAATCAATAACTCGGCTTAGCATATCAATTGTATGCTAAGCCTGCTATGCCTGTAAGCCAAGATTGAGGACCATAAGCAGTGGATTCTACATCAAGCACAGCCTCGGAATCCGGCCCAAATTTAACATTCAAACATGCTCAAGACCCTTTTCCAAATCTCGGCTCCGGCTCCAAACTTTGAGAGCCATATTGGAGCCGCAAACCAAATATAGGGCGTTTTCGAAACGGAAGCTCAGGCTCCGTTTCAGGCTCCGGCTCCATTTCGTGAATCAATTCCAAAACAACGGGCATTAAATTAGAGACTTTTGGCTGCGGTTCTGAAGTAGATTCTCTGGTTTGAAAGGGGAAACAGAGTTTCAGCTTCAATGAAAAACCACAACCTATATTTTCAGCATATGGATGTCAGAGCTGGAGCCTGAGCCTGAGCCTAAGCCTCCGTTTCGAAAACGCCCTCAGACTCTGGCTTGGGCTTCATTTTGGGGCTTCAGAATTCGCCGAAAAACAAAGCCTGATGAAGTCTACCGAAGAGGTGGCTTCGTGGGGCTTCGTGACGTCACACTTTGAATCACAGAATACAAAGTCACGTGACAGTAATAAAAAGTGAACTTGGACCCCTTTTCATTGTTGTCTGTTAATTGTTTTTGTCTGTATCTGCCGTGCAATTTAAATACTGAAACTAGTGAAATTATGAAAACTACAGTAAGATACTTTGGGGAAAGTTGCAACGAGATAAGTGTAAATTGATAGACAAATGTCCATGGCAACGGTTTTCAGAATGTGCGTGGAGGCTAAAACAATTAGGATAATTAATTTGCATCGTTATATTAATATTTATAACACATGGAGGTAGAAATAAATCTTCATGGAACATACGTGTAACTTGTAGGCCTTACACTAATCTTATGTCATGTTTTCAACACAAAATCAGCAGAATTAAAACAAACGTCACGCAACGGCGCAGCGTTCCTGAGCGCGTGACACGTCATGCTCGGACCCCAGCGTTTTAGGCAGAAGCAATTTGAAGCCACTCAAAGTCTGATTGTTCTAAATGTGGAGCACGCACAAGCACGGCGACTTCGAACTGAAGCCGCGTGAAGTCGAAGCCTCGTGGAGCCGGAGCCGGAGCCTGAAGCCGGAGCCGAGATTTGGAAAAGGGCCCCCAAGTCTCCATTCCTTAGTCTTTACAACAATGTGATGTTCACATGCTTATGGGGCTAACCACAGACATAAATAACCCATAGACCGACAGCGCCCTATTCAAATGTGTGGCAGGGTACTACCGTAATCGTGACGGCACCAGACTATTGCCAAACTATGGGAAAAAAATGTTAATTTTACACACGATTGAATAGAGACGATTGATTCAAACAGGAAATTCTAGATGAAAACGAATTGATATCCACTTTAAACCCATTGGAGCATTCAGTATACCTCACGTACCATTGCACAGTAATATGTTTCTCAGATAATGGAAAAATTTAATTAAAACTTTTGTGTTTGAAATTTCATCTTGATTTTATGAGAGGGAACTAGCGCGAGATTACGTGCGCAACTGGCCTCATATAGAATCTGTGCGAGATTTTGAAATAAAATCATTGTTTACGTGCAGCACGAGCGCCTCGCGCGCTGAGTGATGCGCACTTTGCCCATAGTTTTATGAGGTGGCGTCCGTTTCCAAAATTACGCGCTCACGCCCTCTGCTGTCTGTCTATAGGTTATTTATGTCTATGGGTCTGACAGGCAAAGCAAAAGCTGCAATCACTATAAGCAGCAAATCAAAACGTAAAATGCAAATGAACGGCAAAAATCAAAACTAGACATGCATGATTTGTGGATGGCAATTCAAATGACATGGATAAAAAAACATTCAGCGAAAAAATCAAGACAAAGCACTCAATGAAATAAATCAAAACTAAAAACACAATAAATAAAGTCATGTGGTATTAAAACAACTTAACACAATGACTGGTCATGACAAGCCAATGAACGAGCACTATGACGCTTGACTTTTAGCGCTAAAACAATCGCAACTAACTACAGGGATGTAAGTGACCGACAGAGTCATTTCCGGAAAATCACTGAAGGCCAAAATTGCGCGACCGAGGCGAGAGACTCACGGCAGGGGTGCAGGCGCCCTTCACAGGCTTCAGTGTTTAGGATTCCCACTTCTTATCCATTTATTTGTATCAATGCTTTTGGTTAAAGGTAGTATCATACTTTGGTAAGAGACCAAAACAGAAATGTTCACAGATTTATGTACATGTATAACTTACAGGGTATGAAGATGGTGGTGATAGAAACATACTTTTAAAATGTTTCCGGCTGAAATGGTGTATTTATCAAGAAATTAGTAAAACAATGAACGCAAAACTTTTTGATCTTTCAAAATATCAAAAATAAAAGAGAAAACACTTAAGAAATACTGAAGCCGTTTTTCGCTGTTTTCTCAAAAAGTGGGCAACGTATGGGACTGAAATTTTCACAGATGACTTTTACTGTATCTTCCTTGATATTTTTGCCCACGAATCTGTATTTCTTTGACAAAAACCAAAGTATGATACTACCTTTATTGTCACAATCAATGATATATCCTTCCTTCCTTTTTTCATTTCTAACTTTCGAAGACATTTTGACATGTGAGGTTGCTATTTCGATCGATGTAGGCCACGCGATCTGTACGACACGCGTCCATGCCAGGCTGAGTACCCACATCCCAATGTATTCATTAACGTAACAAAAATTATATGGAACCAGACTATTTAGTTTGATTGTCAACAGAGGGCGCTATCGGTCTGTGTCCTGCCCTATTTAGCCCCATTTAAACATAGGTGTACACACTACACGGAGCCAGACGATATGCTTTATAATAGTTTTTTTTTCTACTCTCAAAATGAACAAGCGCAGCACACGACGGGCGCAGCGAATTATTGCAGCGCCCTGAAAAACAACATTTTGTCATTTCCGGAAAATGATTTTTAATAACGCCATTTCCGGAAATCCGGAAATTTCTGGAACTCTTACATCCCTGTATAAACTAAAAAATCGGCCGGTCAAATCTGGGGAAGGGAAGATGGATGAACAAAGCAAAGCAGGACGTTTTTTTCATACAATACCTCCTCCATCACATGCTCTCGCATGCGAGAAATCTCTTCCAATTTCTCGCGGGGATCAGCGTTCTTACGCTCGGCGTACATCTTCTCCACCTGTATGCCAGGAACAGACATGAAACAAAGAGAACGTTTTTTTTTTGGAACTCGGATCGGAAAAACAACCCGGAAGCGTCTACGTTACCTCCTCTAAGACATGCTCTCGCATTCTGGCCATCTCCTCGCGGACTTCGACTGGATCAACCTCATCCTGATCAGTTAATTCATAATGCTTGCGTACCTGACGGAACAAGAGAAGCCAATCGGAAGGGAACGTGGAGGTTAGTAAAGCTCCCCTGAGGAACGGGAGCCCTTGTTAATGGTGAGGCTGAACGGAACGTGAACTCAAGACGAAGCAGTGAGGATTATTAGGTCAGAATGCAGCAGAAGCAATATAAAGAGGTCAGGGACTGGGGCAGGGTCAGACTAGACTTTTTGTGGAGTGTGGGTGCAGGAAAGGACTGGGACAAGGGGTTTTCTGAATGGTAGGACAGGACTATGTGCTACATTGTTATAAATTCAGGGTGTGGCAGGACAGTGAAGGGCATGGTGTGGCAGGGCAGGGAAGGGCAAGGTGTGGCAGGACAGGGAAGGGCAGGGTGTGGCAAGACAGGGAAGGGCAGGGTGTGGCAAGACAGGGAAGGGCAGGGTGTGGCAGGAGAGGGAAGGGCAGGGTGTGACAGGACGGGGAAGGGCAGGGTGTGGCAAGACAGGGAAGGGCAGGGTGTGGCAGGAGAGGGAAGGGCAGGGTGTGACAGGACGGGGAAGGGCAGGGAGTGGCAGGACAGGGCAGGGCAGGGCAGGATGTGGCAGGACAGGGAAGGGCAGGGTGTGACAGGACAGGGAAGTGCAGGGTGTGGCAGGACAGGGAAGGGCATGGTATGGCAGGAGAGGGAAGTGCAGGGTGTGGCAGGGCAGGGAAGTGCAGGGTGTGGCAGGACAGGGAAGGGCAGGGTGTGGCAGGACAGAGAAGGGCAGGGTGTGACAGGACAGGGAAGGGCAGGGTGTGACAGGACAGGGAAGGGCAGGGAGTGGCAGGACAGGGAAAGTACAAGGTGTGACAGGACAGGGAAGGGCAGGGAGTGGCGTGGCGTGGCATGGCAGGGCAGGGCAGGGTAAGGCATGGCAGGGCAAGGAAGAATATAGCAGGCCGGGCTGGGCAAGGTGTGGCAGGACAGGGCAGAATTTGGCAAGGCAGTGTATTAGTCAAGGCGGGTCAAGGAAGAATAGAGCAGGACAGGACAGGGTAGGGCTGACTTAAAAAAGGTAGTGTAGGGTATAAAAACAGAACAAAATGACTTCATCAGAGAAGGCCAGGGCCAAACATAACAGCAAATCCAAACAAACCAAAATCAATTCAAACAGCACACAGAACGCACACGGTATGAATCGCACTAGACTCACCTGTTTAACGAAGAGAGCTTCAAGCTCGAAGACATCCAGATTGCCGTCGTCATTTGTATCGTGGAGTTTGAAGAAAGTCCTGGGATCAAAGTTCTCCCTGTCCAGATGGTCGGTCTCCTCCCAGACGTCCTCAAGCTGTGCTTTGCTTCCCTGAGAGAGCAAGAATTTCATCAAGTCAACATTTTTATTCCACTTGACAGGGCTCGAATTTTGTGAAACAAAGCACTGGAGAGCAGGTCTAGTAACTGAAGCATTTTACTAGACCTGAACTTTTTTCAATACTGTATACCTGTGACATTCATGAACATAGGAAAACCGTAATTGTATGCAATATTGTGTCAAAAACCACCAACTAAGGAAGCATTTTCTTTGTGCAAGGAAAACAAAATCACTAGACAGCCGGACTAGTGCAGTACACACTTTACTAGACAAACACTGAAATCACTAGACTCGGTCCAAGGTCTAGTGGATATTTCGAGCCCTGCTTGAGTGGCATAATTCCAATAAAACAGGCATTGGTTCTAGCTCTAGGATTACTCAAAGGAGGCCTGCTCCACTGGTATTACTGTTGAAAACTCACCAAGCATTTTGTGCAAAATACACAAGCAAAACACTTTAACTGTTAAAGGCATTGCATACGTTTGGTAATGACTCTGAACATTTATGGCAATAAAAACTTACTTGGTGAGAAGTACAGCTGCTTTGGATAGTATAATGCATATTGAGAAACGTTCAATTCGAAGTACCGCGGTTATGGAAAAATGTGTCACTTTTTATCTCCAAAAATTATGAATCTGAGAAGCGTTATGGCCGTAACGCTTCTCAGCTATTGACTAACTGTTCTCTGGCGTGAAATAACCGCTCTAGTTTGTCGCCAAAATCTCAAAAACGCTACCACCTTTTGAATTGAAACTTTCACAGGTTAGTTTTATGGTATATATATACAATTATATTGGTTTGAAACAAACAGTAGGCTCAAATTACCAAACGTATGCAATCCCTTTAAAGGTACAGTACAGGATTGGTAACATACCCAATACATGTTCACAGATTTAAGTATGACTTTCAGGATATGAAGAAGGTGCTGGTAGAAACATACCGTTATAATATTTCCGCCTGGAATGGTGTATTTATCCAGAAAAGCAAATACTGAAAGGAGTTTTGATCTCGGGGTAAGATCAAAACCATTCTTGGTTTTATAAGACAATATGTGTCGGGTTTTCGCTATTTTCTTGTGACTCAGATGTCCGATTGAGCTCAAATTTTCACAGGTTTATTATTACATGCACATGTTGGATTAGACAAAGTGTGAGTGCTGTTCTGAGACCTTTACCAATCATATACATGTATTATACCTTTAACAGATCAGGGCCATATTTCATGGAATCTGTATTAAGCAAGACTTTCGGTTTAATAGGGAAAGATTTCTAGGGTAACCGTGATCATTTTCTGCTAATGCGCTGTCGTATGCATTCTGCAGAAAGTCCTTGTTTACCGTTACCGAAATGAAAACTCTCCCGCGAAATACGCTAACCGTAACCTAAAAAAGTCTGCTACCGTAAGCGAAGAATCTTTGCTTACATACAACAGATTCCATGAAATTGGGCCCTGGTAAACATGGCCATAAGGCCTCCACAAAGAACACGGTGGGATCCACAGACATTGTCTGATGTGTCATACACCAGAATTAACTAACCGGATGCTTCATAGGTTTGCCCTTTATTTGTTTGCGTCGCTCCTCGTGCTCCAGCTCGGCTGCTTTCCTCTTCTCCTCGTCCATTTCCTTCAGTTTCTGTCGCCGCTCGATCTCCTTCTGCATCTCGTAGCGTTTGAACTCTGCTTTGCGGTCTGTGTCAGCTTTGTCGAGATCCTCGGTGGCCTGGGAGAAGGAAAAGAAAAAAGCCCTTAAGGAGTTAGTCTTCTGTAACCTCTATCTTCTAGGTACCGTAGTTTGGGCCTGGAAACTTCCTGAGTCCAGAAGAGACATCAAATGCAGTAACCTCAGGAGGTTTATTTGGATTGAGGATAAATTGGGCCATCAAGAACGGTATTGAACTCCAGCTGGAGGTTTTGGGAGTTTGACATAGTATGCCAGTAACCTTCACTGAGAGTAGGAGGGTCATTCCCTCCAATACACTCCAGCTGGAGGGTTTGAGAGTTTGACATAGTCTGCCAGTAACCTTCACTGAGAGTAGGAGGGTCATTCCCTCCAATACACTCCAGCTGGAGGGTTTGGGGGTTTGACATAGTCTGCCAGTAACCTTCACTGAGAGTAGGAGGGTCATTCCCTCCAATACACTCCAGCTGGAGGGTTTGGGAGTTCGACATAGTCTGCCAGTAACCTTCACTGAGAGTAGGAGGGTCATTCGCTCCAATACATTCCAGCTGGAGGGTTTGAGAGTTTGACATAGTCTGCCAGTAACCTTCACTGAGAGTAGGAGGGTCATTCCCTCCAATACACTCCAGCTGGAGGGTTTGGGGGTTTGACATAGTCTGCCAGTAACCTTCACTGAGAGTAGGAGGGTCATTCCCTCCAATACACTCCAGCTGGAGGGTTTGAGAGTTTGACATAGTCTGCCAGTAACCTTCACTGAGAGTAGGATGGTCATTCCCTCAAATACACTCCAGCTGGAGGGTTTGAGAGTTTGACATAGTCTGCCAGTAACCTTCACTGAGAGTAGGAGGGTCATTCGCTCCAATACATTCCAGCTGGAGGGTTTGAGAGTTTGACATAGTCTGCCAGTAACCTTCACTGAGAGTAGGAGGGTCATTCCCTCCAATACACTCCAGCTGGAGGGTTTGGGGGTTTGACATAGTCTGCCAGTAACCTTCACTGAGAGTAGGAGGGTCATTCCCTCCAATACACTCCAGCTGGAGGGTTTGAGAGTTTGACATAGTCTGCCAGTAACCTTCACTGAGAGTAGGATGGTCATTCCCTCAAATACACTCCAGCTGGAGGGTTTGGGGGTTTGACATAGTCTGCCAGTAACCTTCACTGAGAGTAGGAGGGTCATTCCCTCCAATACACTCCAGCTGGAGGGTTTGAGAGTTTGACATAGTCTGCCAGTAACCTTCACTGAGAGTAGGAGGGTCATTCCCTCCAATACACTCCAGCTGGAGGGTTTGAGAGTTTGACATAGTCTGCCAGTAACCTTCACTGAGAGTAGGAGGGCCACTCCCTTCAAAACACTCAATCTGGAGTATTTTGAGTTTGACAAAGTCACGGTTAACCTTCAATGAGACAAAGCATGTTCAACACAAAAGAACAAGAAGTTTCAAACATTGATTTTGTTAATACTTGATACTTGAAATACATGTATCCTAATATTATCTATCTACATAAAACCCTTCACATTAATTTGCGGAACAAATTACCTTTTTCATCAGGTTGACGATATCCTGTTTGCCAAAGTGGCTATCGTAAATGTCTAGATGGCGGTGCAATTCTTTCATATCTCCAGGAGTGCTCTTACTGTTCTCTACAAAAGGACACATTCACATCTAAAGGAACCTGTATGTGCACTGCATGTAGACAAAGACTGGAGCTGCATAACTCTAGGACCAGCTGGTGTTTGTTTGTCAGTCTGTCTGTTTGTATGTACAGTATGAGCCTAAGGAAATATGTCAGAGTCATAGGCTGTGTCCAAAATTGTTGTCTAGAGCTACGGTCTAGGTCTACAGCTACAGCTACGTCTACGGAAGCGCTTTAGCCATTGGAATTCGGATGCAGCTTCAGCTACGTATTACGCCCTCAAGTGATATTTTAAGTTAATTTTTCTGACATCAACGAATTATCATCTGCATGATCGTTACGGGTCCGCGTTGAGCAAATGTTTGTTTACAACGGGCGATCGCCTTCATCAGGATGGATAATGATATGATGAACTCTTTCCGAGAACAGTAAGTCTGACAGTAAAACCAGAACCGAACAACAGCTCACATTTGTGTGTTTCCGTTGACCCCGAAAAATTAAGCATGATCGGTCGCCATTTTGTTTGCGCGGATCAAGACAACACTTCTTACGGCTAGATTTTGATGATGTTGTAGCCGTAGCTCTAGCTGTAGACAGAATTTCGGACAGCGCTTCAAAATGGCCGCCGTAGACAATAGCCGTAGACCTAGCTCTAGACAGTCATTTCGGACACGGCCATATCACTGTGTTGTCATTCATGGTAGCATCAAAGCCAAACAGAACAAAAAAATAGTTTGTCATCCTTACTTAGAAAGATAAAGGTGCTCCTTTTAAAAAAGCTTTTAGAAACAAAAAATTGCAGATCTAGAATGATGGTCATTTTCTGTCAATTATTGAGAACCAACTCTCAAATTTCTTGTTTTTTTTTCATCAAGAAAAAAAAAAGAAAGGAAAAATGTACTACAAAGGAAAAAGAACAGCTAATGAGAAAAGCAGTTTGATATTTGCCACTGTTTTCGTTGCAGAACGAGAACAAAAAAGAGATGGACAAAGGAGGGAAAAAATGGTATTTATTTTCCATATGGCTTCATGATGTGTCTTGGAATGACATGGGTGACTGACTGTTGACTGTATGTCTTATATTATCACTCACCCTGTAGTTTCATAAGCAGTGATCATGGGTCATGATGGTAATGAATGGATTAAATGCAGCAGAATAAGGGATATGATATTGAAGCATTGTTAGCTTATACATGTAGCTGCATGGAATCATAGTGTGATTTTCAAATGTGAACTGCATCTGATGTGTTGTGGTGATGTTTTAACTTACCAGTATAGCTGGGCCAATGCACAGCCGACAATCAGTGCTTTCAAATGGAGTTATCTTTGGAGCCTAAATCTGAACCCAGGCATGCAACTTCAACTTTCCCCCCCAAAAAAAGAAGAGCAAAATCCAATCTTGACCATATTTTGTACAGTTTTGTTCACTTTTCAATGCCATATTTTCGCCAATTTCAGCCCCAATATGCCTAATATGCATTTGCCATCCCATAAGAGGTGAACAAAAAGTGAAAAAAGAGGAAATCAGCTGATCTGAGGAAAAAATTGCATGCCTGTGAACCTACGTGGATAATTTCTTATCTCATACAAGCTTACCTTCTTGTAGCTTCACGGCACGACCACAGATTCACTTCAGCACAAAAGCAGAAGTGCAACTTACCCTAAAGAGGATGTTCAACACTCAACAAACCTTGCTTTATTTGTTAAAACTATAATCATTAAATTACTTGACATGAGAAAACTAAATATTTATCTCACACTGAACACAGAAAGAGTCTTTTTGATGATTATTCTCTCAACATGCTCAACCCTCAAGCTACCCCAAAATTGTTATCTGAATTTCGTCAATGGGGGCAGCAGACAAATCTGTGTGATTTTGTGATGTCACATTACGGAGCCTTTTCATTAAATGAAAAGGCTCATTACGTCACATTACGGACCTTTTCATAAAATGTCTGCTGCCCCCATTGACGAAATTCGGACAGTTTCAATTTTAGGGTAGCTTGCGGGTTGAGCATGTTGAGAGAAAAATCATCCGAAAAGACTCTCTTTCTGTGTTCAGTGTGAGATAAATATTTTGTTTTTTCTCATGTCAAGTAATTTAATGATTATAGTTCTCACAAATGAAGCGAGGTTTGGTGAGTGTTGAACATCCTCTTTGATAATTCCTCAATCCAAACTAATGTAAACTTTAGGCCCTAAATCAAACCAATTTCACTTGCAAGGGGTGGGAGAGTACGTGTACCTTTTTGATGAGTTTTTCGAAGTCTTTTCCGCCAAATTGATCCATTTCGTTGATGTCGATGTGACCGGTCATGTCTTCGATGGCTTTTTGGTCCATGGGGCGATGATCTGTTCGTATTAACGAGGGTGATTGCATATTATATGAGGGGGTGATGCATATTCATGAGAGGTGATACAAAACATATTCCTAGGACTGATGCATAGCTAATGAGATTGGCGCATATCTAATGAGGAGCTTTGCATATGAGGAGCAACATTCGTATCAAGGGATGAAGCAGATGTAAGTTTATGTGGCTGTGACAGCTCATTGGGCGAAGCACATAATGGGTCATGCATATTCATTAGTTAAGGCTTGATGTAAAACAATACCATGCACATGCCTCATGCAAATTGAAAAGAAGAAAGGCATTTTACAATGTTTTAAGATGTTGGATTGTTGTAAATCTCAAACAATTCACCCACGTGTCATACAGTATGTACTCGAAATAAGGTTCAAAAGCTTTCACACTACAGGTGTAACAGGGTAACTCATTCATGTCATGAATGAATTAATTATTCAAAATCCTTCTGGTAGTTTTGGAGGTTTTTGAGGACTCAGGATATAATGTCATTTTTCAAGTGAGGACCACTGGAGGAGTGGCAAGGATGAAGGATAAACGCAATTTTTAAGGCAGGGCCACTGAAGGATTGTGAAGGATTCAGGATTCAGGTACCTCTCATTTTGAGTATAAGTGAGATCACTGGAGGACTGTGAAGGATTCAGGATGAATGCAGTATTTAAAGTGTGACCATTGGAGGATTGTGGAGGATTCGGGACGGTACACAGTACATGTAATATAAATGCCCCCGGGGGTTAGGGTTTTAATACTTTTAAAATCAATTAATCAATATTTATGAGTAAAAGACCGATGAGAATTACCAGAAAACCCCGGAAACACAGAGAAACAACCCAAAGTTAGGCCTGAGCACCATCAGTCATATATGCAATTTCTTATACATGTATTCAAACATGAATATGTTTCGTCTTTTAAGCGTAGTCAGCCCTGACTATAGCATACACATGTATCCAAAATATTGTCAAAATCCTTCCCTTCTATCACGCCTATTGTAGAATTTTAGAGGACTTTGGCCAAAGCATGTTAAGAGGCAAATACAGCATGGGGCCATCATAAAGATGGTCACCACTTGATATACATGTACAGGGTGTCCCAAGAAAAATGCAACACTTGTGTCCAGAACTACATGTACATTAAAATTAAACGGTTTATCGCTTCAAGATTCAGATATATAGTACAGCTTTGACTTGGCTATCACCATGTAGAATTTGAGCCAAATTGGACTAAAATTGAGTGAAAAAAACTAAGACTGAATTACCTAACCTCAAAACCTGATTTTCATCTTTCTTTCATACACATTATGTGCGTATTGACCACTATGCGCGTTATCCTTGCAAATTTGTTTAATTTAAGGAGTACTCTTTCAATTGGTCATATTTTAGCCAATTTCAGCCTCAATTAAATGCTTAAATTCTACATGTAGCAAAGACATGGTTGTATCACATATCTGAATCTTGAAGTGATAAACAGTTTAATTTTAACATAATGGTTCCTGACACAGTGTTGTGTTTTTTCTGGGACACCCTGTACAATGTACATGTAGGCCCTACCAACACTCACGAACAATGGCAAAGGAGGGAAAAGTTGGTAAAGAGTTTGTTCAATTAACACGAAAAGGAAATTTTATACATGCAGCATGCATCCCTAGTAGAAGTGAAAAGGATCATTCCAACATGTTGGGGTGCAATTTGCACATATCCCCTGTCCTTTGATGAAGATTAGACCGCACTTTTGCAGCTGATCTTCAAATTTGGAAGAAATCAATCGGCAAACTCTAAAGTTACATCAATGCTTGTTTCGAGTCATAGGGCATTTACGAAACGGAGGCTCAGGCTCCGTCTCAGGCTCTGGCTCCACTTCCTGAATCCATTCTGAAATAACTGGTATCACAATACATTTAATGTACATGTAGCTAGGCTTTTGGCTGCGGTTCTGAAGAAGATTCTCTAGTTTGACATGTTTGATTTAAGGAGAACAGAGCAACAGCTCCAATGAAACACCACATTTCAGCACATGGATGTCAGAGCTGGAGCTTGAGCCTGAGCCTGAGCCTGAGCCTCTGTTTCATAAATGGCCATACATGTAGTCCATTGTAAAAGATTTATGGATGTGGCCATTAAAGAGCAACATCAACAACATCACAAATTGTGCACTGAAACCTGGTGGAATGACCCACATACAAAACATTGGTAATACATGTATGATAATAATAATAATAATAATACAGCATTTATAAGGCGCCTTTATCTGGGGACCATTCAAAGGCGCCGGTCTAGTGAAACAGCCTTGGTCTCAAGATGGCAAAGCCAGGCCATAAAGGTGTGTTTTTAATCTCTGGGCAAAGAGTGTGGGATTGTCTGTTTCTCTTAGGTCTACTGGTAAGGAATTCCAAAGGTGGGGGGCAGTACTTAAAAAGGCCCTGTCACCATAACTAGTCAGGCGGGTTCGAGGGACAAACAGCAACTTGCCTGATGACCTCAAGCCCGACCTGACGTTGCGAAACTGTAAAAGTGTTTGTAGATAGGTTGGAGCGGAGCCATGAAGTGCTTTGAATGTGAGTAAGATGATCTTATATTGTATTCTATATTGGATAGGAAGCCAGTGAAGTGCTGGAAAAATAGGGGTGATATGTGCTGATTTCTTGTGGCCAGTAAGCAGGCGTTCAGCTGCATTCTGAACAAGTTGGAGGCGATGGAGTGTGTTTTTGGAGAGACCAGATAGTAAACTGTTACAGAAGTCAAGTCTAGAAGTTATGAAAGCGTGAATAAGAGAAGTTATGAAAGCGTGAATAAGATAACCACCAGAGAACTATGGCCTCCTGTGTAAGAGTCCTGATTGTCTACAGATTAATAAACAGGCCAAGAGTCAATAAACAGGTTTATTGTCTAGATGCTAAAAGCCCTACACCAAGTCTTTCAAAAGAGCAGATTTGAGCTGGTCAAGGTTTGATTAGCAAAAGGTACGTGTACAATAAATTAGCACTCAGTACATATGGAGTTGATTAGGAACAAAACACCTGTGAAGTTTAAAATTATTTCAATGCCCAAGCCCCACCATCACAAATCTTTCCAAATATAGCAGATCATTCGGGTTGGGTGGGGATAGCAATATTACAGAATAGCAACTACAGGGATTTAAGTAACTAGCAACTAGTCTAAGTAACGCAAAAATCCCGATCAAGCATTATGGTCTGACCTTCAGTGGAATCAGATGATTCACGACTGTCATGAGTGTCAAATACTGTGTGTGCGACGGTGTTAAGTGACGACAAGTGACAAAAGCCATGGATGAGTGCGACGCTTAATAGCATTTGTTGACGGTGTTTAGTGTCGACAAGAAACGAATGTCATGCATGAGTGCGACGCTTAATAGTATCTGTCGACGGTGTTTAGTGTCAACAAGAGATGAAAGTCATGCATGAGTGCCAAATTCAACGCGAGGCAAACAAAATTAAGAAAATGCAGCAGCTGCATCATGAGAAGTTGGATTTGTGTTAATATTAAAGTGTATGGAGTGACACATTTTTAGCAAATCGATCAATTTTAAATAATAGCAAGACCAGCTTTAGTAGAAACTTGAAAGACACGACAAATGAATGAATATTATTTCAATCTGGTTAATAATTTTCATTTTTTGAAATCTTGGAAAATTCTTTTAAAGGTAGTATCATACTTTGGTAAGAAACCAATTTAACAGAAATGTTCACAGGTTTACGTATAACTTACAGGGTATGAAGATGGTGGTGGTAAAAACATACCGTTAAAATATTTCCGCCTGAAATGGTGTATTTATCCAGAAATTAGTAAAACAACAACCGAAAATCTTGTTGATGTTTTAAAAGATCAAAAATAAAAGAGAAAAGACTTAAGAAATACTGTGGCTGTTTTTTACTGTTTTCTCAAAAAGTGGGCAACATCTGGGACTGATATTCTTGATATTCTTGCACATGAATCTGTATTTCTTTGACAAAAACCAAAGTATGATATTACCTTTAAGCTGTCCTTTGTTTTGCAGTACGAACAATATAAAAAATTAGCAATCAGTCATGCATTTCATTCAAAACAACGTAACGATCCTACAAAGCCCACACAGATTTTTTAATTGTTAACATCTGAGCATTCCACACACAGCTACAGTATCAGTCTGCCAAGCGTGTCAAGTCAACAACGAAAAACAAAAACACAAGTCAAAGATAAAATAAGTGGTGACATTTAGGCCGAAGGGCTTGAAAGGGAAATGGCAGTTTGGGGATACACCAAAATAATAACAATAAGTTAGCAGTGCTGTGACAGGCCTTGAATTTGGTTCTGAAAAGGGCAAGGCCACTTTTCCATTGTAAGGGGCACTTCCATTGGAAAATGATAATGTCTATGGAAACATTTGAAGGGGGCACGAAAGCCAAGAACCAGGGCAACGAAGGCCATGGCCTCCGTGGCCTCTGTTAAATTCAAGGCATGCTATGAGACTTGAGACCGGACTCGAGACCATTTTTGACGGACTTGGGGCCGATTTCACTAACACTTAGCATGGGTCACGCAATCTTATATAACTAAGGCCTAGGCTATACGCCGTGCTACTGCCGTGCCGAACTCAAATACATGTAATTTGACTTTTTCAAGTTTGGCACGGCAATAGCACGGCGTTTAAAAGCGTGAATTTGGCTCGGCAAATTGAGTTCGGCACGGCAAGCTCTTTGGCTCGACAGGGTCTGCCGCGCTATCGGTATTCGGAACGTCGGCAGTGGCGATAACATTTTCAATTACATGTAAGCTCGACGTTTAGCGCAACTGCCGCGCTACTGCCGTGCTATTGCTGCACTCATTTGATATTTAAGTTCGGCACAGCAGTGGCACGGCGTATAGTCTTGGTCTTAGACAGCCTAGGCACTTCTGCGTAGGAAATATATCTCACTATTGCAACATAACCGCCCACCCTTGGATGCTTAGAAAATGAGTGCCCAACACTTGAAACACTTTTTTCAGGAAATCAAGTTTGGATTTGGGGAATCCCTTTATTGACAACAGAATACTCACTGGCTTGCTGGAATCGTTGTCTGGCAACCTGCCTCAATCGTTGTATTTCAGTGCGTTTTAAATCGTCTAGTCTGGCTCGGATCTTGTCCGAGACGCCGTCCATGATCTCGGACATTTTGCCAGTCTGGAATTTAAGCAAACATTTTGGAATTAGTTAAGGTTTGCGGACTAAGCATTTGTACTAGATATTCCTTGGTGACCATGGGCCAATTTCATAGAGCTGCTTAAGCACCAAAATTTGCTTAAGCACGTACATATAAAAGCTTGGTGAATAAAATCAGTAGGTACATGTAGGCTTATGCCAGCCAAAACTCCTTGTGAATGTTATGCTCAGCAAACATTGGCCGAATACAAGTCGGTAAACATCTCAAGAAAATTTGGTTGGTAAACCTATAAGATCAAGGAAGACTTTTCATGCTTTAAAAGCAAACGTTTGTGCTTTTAAAGCAGCTCTATGAAATTTGCCCACGGCAGGATGGAATCAATGGGAGACTTTTGGAGAGGGCTGTCGATAGAGGGCAGCAAACTACCAGGCTCCTTAAAACTTTTTTACACGCTGTAAGTACGGCGATTTTCCAAAAACTCTCCGGAAGACGCAGGAAAATACGGTGAACATTAAATTCAGGCCATTTACAACTAATTTTTATATTCACAACAGCCGCCCACCACGATTTCAATGCCCGAAAACACAAAGTTAGGTGAAATTCTGATGTTTGGCGAGGAATAATGTGATAGGCTTCGCTTGCAAAGTAAAAACTCAGTGCACAAAACTGAATGCTGTTTGCCGTGGGCCACTGTGATCATTTGTAATTTGCCCTTTTAGTGGCCAATCTCCACAAATTCTGCATTTGTTTGTTCTTGGGGAACTCATGTCCTCCCCTGTCACCACAACCTCACACTGCACAGTATTTACCAGGCATTTTCATTGCGATTATTTACGCCTGTTGTGTTTACGATGAACATTCGTGCACAAAAGCAATGACAACAAAATCAAGACACTTTTCCCCGAGCCTGGTGAAGCGCGCCCTCTTGTGATTAACAATGGTTAGTCAAAAGTCTCCCATTGACAATCAGTTGCTGTTCAAATGAAACTGGCACAAGCTTGTGAACTACACAATGTTCAAAATGCCCAGGGGCCAATTTCATGAAGATGCTATTAAGCACAAACAATTGCTTAAAGCACAAATATGTCTTTCCCAATAAAGCAAACCACCATTGAAAATTCCATTTGATATTCATGGTCAGTGAACAATAGGGCTGCAAGCTTACGAATAATTTTATAACCGGTTACCCGTCTGTTTTTCGGTGACGGTTACGATTACCCTTATAACAAAGAAAACAAAGAAAAAAAAAGAAATAGTAAGTTTGGGTCTTTTAGGAACTTCTTCGACAACATTCTTTTGTCACAACATTTGGCAGTGGTTATAGACAAAGCAAAATGTTTGGCCTTTGCTTTGCATAAGCCTGCTGGTCCAATTTTCAAAAGATCATTGACATTTTTTCTTTGTGAACTCTAGAAGTGTCTATGTTTCAAAAAGAGGCCATTAAAAAGATACTTTTCGATTAACTTAACTGGGAAAATGTACCCGGGTAGTGGGTACCCTTTTGAACGGTCGGTTAACCGGATACAAACTGCAGCCTTAGTGAACAACAGCCAAAGAACAATCACAAGTGATAGACGACACATGGAAATTTGGTTGTAAGTCAGGATCAATACCATTTAATAAAAAAAAGCCCAAAGAAAAGGCATTCTGGGGTGAGATGAGGGTCCTGGCCACTCACCTTGAGATCATCCAGACTAAGCTCGTCCAACTTCTGCTTCATTTCCGGGTCGTTCTCTAGCGTCTTGACGACCCTCCTCAGATACTTGTCATACTCCAGACCAGTGTGCTACAAGAATAAATCCCCAACAAACAAAAACAAGAGACCACAAATTAGCCAAACTCCAACAAATGTGAACATTTCATTTTAAAGGTACAGTACAGAATTGGTAACATATTATCCAAATATAATCACAGATTTTCGTATAACTTTCAGGGTATGAAGATGGGGCTGGTAGAAACATAAAAGCAGAAATTTCCAGCTGAAATGTTGTTTTTATCCAGAAATTATGAAAAACAATGACCAAAAACAGTTTTGATCTCGGGGCCAAAACCATCAAACATGTCAAAACCATTCTTTATGTTAAGAAAAAATGAGTCTGATTTTCACTATTTTCTTGTGACTCAGATGTCTGATTGACATGATTGAGCTCAAATTGTTCACAGGTTTATCATTTCATGCTCTGCTATTAAACACAATATTGATAGCATTCTTGCTCGGCGAAACATTGGGCACCAGTCAACATTTCTGGTAATTCTACATGAACAAAATACAAGCAAGGGAATTTGATAGGAATTCACCAGGGAATTCACAAGGGAATTTGTTAGGAATTCAGCAGAAGATCATATGATGCGTTATTTTCTGCCAACGCACCGTCATATGCATTCTTCAGAAAAACCTTGATTACCATTACCGAAAAGAAAACTCTCCCATGAAATACTGTATGTACGCTTACTGAGTACCTGAACCAAAAAAGTCTGCTAACGTACATGTATGTATTAAGCGAAAAATATTTGCTAGCGGTAACGGATTCCATGACATTGGGCCCTGCTGATCTGGGCCCAATTTCATGGAATCCGTTACGGCCTATTTTTGTGCTTACAGGCGCTGCTTCATGCGTAAATTCTATTTCATGGAATCTGTAAGCAAGATTTTTGGTTAGGATAGAATTTCTAGAGTAGGCCTAACCGTGATTATTCTCTGCTAGCGCGCCGCTATATATGCTTTCTGCAGAAAAACCTTGCTTACCCTTACCAGAAAAAGAAAACTCTCCCGAGAAATACGCTATAAATCGTAACCAAAAAAAGTCTGAGGTCGATTTCACAAAACTCATCATAACTTATTATCAATCGTAGGACTTATGATGCATTGCAGTCCTGCGTAAAGGCTAGGATCCCTACGATGGGTTATCCTTCATAACTCGAGTTACGATCGATCGTAAGGGCTTCGTGAAATTGACCCCTGCTCAAATAAGCGAAAGAATTTTTCCTAGCGGTAACGGACTCCATGACATACTGCTCATCAGAGCTCAAGTTTCCCATTGACACAGTGCAGGGGAGGACAACATCGCTCACCTCTTTTTCAGAAATTTCTCCTTCTTCCTCGTCTGAGTTCTCCTCTGGTTTGACAGGAGCAGCTTGGCACAGGGCAAGTAAGGCTAGGACTAGTAGCACAGTCCTTAGGGTGTCCATCATTGCACTGGTTGGGAATCCAAACTCTGTCCGAGAGGATTGGCAAGTGAGAAGACAATTTAGTCAAATATCAAAGGCTGAAATGTTATAATTTAGAAAGGGGTCACACAATGGGAGACTTTGGAGAACCGGTCTTCAAGTCAACAGCGCACGCGCACGCACGAGTACGCACGCGCAAAACAATGCGCGCATGCTCACATTTGCGTGCGCGTGCGCTGTTGACTTGAAGACCGATTCTCAAAAGTCTCCCATTGAATTTTGTTTCTTCTGAATGCTTCTTCACGACACCAGGAACACCAGGATGAGTCATTATGCCACAGATCGCAAAATAACAGTCATTTTAGGAGTGGGGAATTTTAGACTCGTGATTTTCATATACAGTCGAACCTCGTTAATACGAGGTCGCCGGGACTTACCTAAAATGCTCGTATTAAGCGGGGCCTCGTATTATGCGGGATCCATATTTTGTCAACCGAAATGCACGTGTGTGCGGTACACGGCACATACAGCATGCACTATCCCTCCGGTAACCCATAATTACGTGTCAAGTCCGTGTTTACATTTTAGAAGTAATTTATACTTAATAAATTTGATTGATAAATTTCATTTTGTTGAATTGTCACAGATGTAAAAGGGATTTCATTGCAATGTAAGAATAATAAAAACCAAGTACATAAATATGTAATAATCAAAATAATGACGGCACGAAAACGACATGAAAATTGCGAGTGGATGACAGCGACGAACGTTAGCACCGCACGTTCAGACAAGTTGGTTGCCAAACAATGTGTGCAGTATGAAGCAATGTGCACCGCAGGGAACCAGCGATATTTTGATGGACACGAGAGGGCGACTTTTTTTAACTTAAATTAATAAGTGCGTTCGTGGTGTTTTTTTTTTGTTGACACGGATTATTTTTTTAAGATGTCGGTTTTTTTAGCAGCCCAACATCTGTCTTTTTTTCTTTCCCCTCCATGTAGCCAATCACAGAATTTGCGCTATGTCGTAACGGTGACCAATCAGCGGAAGCATTGCATGAACGAAACCCATGCTGCAGTTTAGCCACATATCCGATCACGTGCATGGTGACCACGTGTAGCTGTAACATCGGCCGATCGGTCGGGCCGCAGTCAGATCGTATCGGTGCGTTCATGGAATATTATTTTGTTCGGATACATGTTGGCTACACTTTGTAGAATTTGTTGTGACCAAAATCCTTTTTACAAGTCATCAGCAAGGTAAAATTGTCTGGAAATTAGCGTGGATTTTGGTTTGATTTTTGAAAGAAAAAAGAAGTTTTTCTCCTTACGAAAACGAATCAACAAAATGGAAGACCTCGCCGTTTTCCTCGGTCGGGTTTTGACTTTCGTGACAGCCCAAAAAAAAACCCATGTGGATCACGCACAATAAAACTAAAATACGACGCACCGTACATTGTCTGTTTTTTGTTTACACTTTCCACTGGGCAAGCCCCTGGTAAAACCGCAGGAGGGGATTAGTGGGCATTAGTGCTGCGGTGAATTTAGCTTTCGGCAACATGAAACAACGGTGACTTGATGGTGGTGGGATTTTTCTTAATCCGTACAAAAAAATCAGAAAATCGATTCCAAAAGAAGCCAGATTAAAAAATCCTCGTATTAAATGGGTTGTTTACAATGATTTTCACGCAACTGGGTCAGCCAAAAACGCTCGTATTAAAAGGTTTTTCGTATTATCAGTGCTCGTATTAAGCAAATATTTCCCCATAGAAACGTGCACAACTTGGTCGGGACCGGCGTGATATGCTCGTCTTAACCGAGATCTCGTCTTAAGAGAGCTCGTATTAATGAGGTTCGACTGTATATTCATTATCCTGTAGCCCTATATACAACGACAATGTCAGAATTGTAAACAAGGAGTAATATAGGGCTACAGTTACTGCAGCTATAGGTTATAAGATACTGGGTACCAACTAACCTGGGTGTACTAAACGGTGAACCTAACCAGGGTGTACTAAACTTCAGGAACCCCAATACAATAGTGGTACGTCTAACGTCGTTAGTTGCTGTCCAGGCCAGGGCCGATTTCACTAACGTTTGCGATCATCGCTAAACTAAGTAAAGTAAAGGACTAAAGCCCAAATCCATCGCTAAAGTACGGAAAAAGATTACAAGTCAACTCGCCCCCTAGCCGACTCGCCCCTTACCAACTCGCCCCTTACCAACTCGCCCCCTGACCGACTCGCCCCCTGACCGACTCGCCCCTTACCAACTCGCCTCCTAGCCGACTCGCCCCCTGGCCGACTCGCCCCCTGACCGACTCGCCCCCTGGCCAACTCGCCCCCTAATTTATTCAGAAATGAGATGCAAAATGTGAAGTTAATTAGGCATCATAATTAATAACCAAATGCTTCTCACCCTTTTGTTGGGCCTCCTATGTGTTTATGTCAAACATTAAGAATGAAAAATGCACAAAGTCCACACACAAACTCCTGCATGGTTCGATTGCAGTTCAAGCAATTTAATTAATATTTCCTTTGCAGAACCAAAAAAATCAAAAATTAAAAAAAGGCAACTTTAAAACAAGAAAAACAAGTGAACAACAACAACACTTATCGATAAAACAAACCATAGAACAAAACATATCGTCATAATAAAAAAAAGGTCTACAAAAAATTTCAACAATAACACTTAAAGTTAAAGCAAGACATTTTAAAACAAAATGATACATGTAACAAAATATGTTAAGAAAGAACATCGAATAATAAAACAAAAAAATTGTCATTTTATCTCAAAGAGTCACAAAAACTCAAAAACATCGTCATAAGGACAAAAACACAAAATTCGGCCAGGGGGCGAGTCGGTCAGGGGGCGAGTCGGCTAGGGGGCGAGTCGGGGAGGGGGCGAGTCGGCCAGGAGGCGAGTTGGTAAGGGGCGAGTCGGCCAGGGGGCGAGTCGGTCAGGGGGCGAGTCGGTAAGGGGCGAGTCGGTAAGGGGCGAGTCGGCTAGGGGGCGAGTTGACCTGTCACCCGGAAAAACAATCGCTAGGCCTATTTTGCGTAGCAATTTTCTGTTTAGCAATGGATTTGGGCTTTTGCGATGATCGCCAACGTAAGTGAAATCGGTCCCTGATTATTTTATTCTAATTCTAGTAAAAGAAAAACAAAGGCCTAGGAGTAGGACTAACTTAGGCCTAACGTTACTGTGTCTCAGCTGACTTAGGGCCTACTGACTTTTCACATAATTTCGGGGTTTAACCAACTTTTCAACACCAACACGTTCAACATGTTCAACATGTAACAGGCCTAGGCCTACTTACCGAAATAAAGCTTATTGCTACTCCAATGCTTCAAGCTCTCGGTGCACAGAATTTAACAAGAAAAAGGTGAAACTCTCCTTCAGTTTTATGACACCTAAAATATGCTGCAAATTACTAATAAATCAGCACGAATTTGTAGCATATTGACAAATGATGACAGCATGGATAGAGCTACGTGTCATTAGCATGCAAACAGTGTGAGATTGGGCAAGCTGTGTGGCACGCCCGTTTACGAATCACGTCCTGTAGTGCTATGGCTTCGTCTTTGTGTCATTGACTTAGCACTGGGAACAGCCCTAGCCGCAGATTAAATTATCCAATCCTAGACTGTCTACAGGCTGTGCCCATTCGTGGATTTGAGCCGGGGCTCAAACAATGGAAATTACAATACCGCCCCCATGCGGCAATAATGTTCATATTTTTTGGTAGCATGGCATAAACAGTAAACACTGAGTATAGAAATTCACAGATTTTCTAGGGTTCTTCCAATTAATCTATCTGGAATGCTGTATTTATCCAGAAAAGACAAAAACAACAACATCTTTAAAAGATCAAAACAGTGAAAAGATTGTTTTATACCGTGGGCGTTTTTTTTTTTTTTACTGTTTTCTCAGGCAAAAAGTGGGCACCGGGTATGAGACTGAACAAAAAATTACGAAACCAAAACAGAGAACTTATGTTCACAGATTTACGTATAACTTACAGGGTATGAAGATGGTGGTGGTAGAAACATACCGTTAATTTTGTTTCAGCCTGAAATGGTGTATTTATCCAGAAATAAGTAAAACAACGACCGTATTAATCTTTTTGATCTTTTAAAAGATCAAAAATAAAAGAGAAAAGACTTAAAGGGATGGTACAGAACTGGTGTTTGCGACAAAACCGTTGCTGACAGTGAAAGCACATTATGTAATCCATCATATACCTTAACTGACAAACCTGTAGAAGTTTGAGGTCAATCAGCCATCTGGGTCACGAGAAAATAGTGAAAACCCGTGTACGGAGTGCTGTACACATCTCAACGAATGAATAAAACGCTTCGAAGCGATTTATTCCAATCGGAAAATAGTTTCATTTATTTCTCTATGAATATGGCATTATTTCAGACAAAAACATATTATGGGATGTTTTCTCCTATCATCAGCATCATACTGTGTAAGTTTTATGTGAATCTGTGATTATGAAGTGTATTTTGTCTTACCAATTCTGTACCCTCCCTTTAAGAAATACTGTGGCTGTTTTTAACTGAGGTGTCTTATTTTTTTCAAAAAGTATGCACCATATGGGACTGAAATTTTCACAGAATGACTGTTGCTGTATCCGTCTTGATATTTTTTGCCCATTAATCTGTATAATCTTTAATATTAATTTTTGATAAAAACCTAAGAATGCGTGCCGGAGTCGGCATTTCGAGCGTACTTTATGGACGGCCCCTAGACCCAGTAACCGGACGCTGTAGAATGATGGGCTCCCTTTTTTTGTTAATGTCGGGGACTGGGCGGGTCACAATGCGTCCCAGATAATCGTATGTATTACCATTCCAAATTATTTTGTTTCCGGTGTTTACAAATAATTATTGACATAAGACTATTCGGACACGTTTTGCATAAACCCGTGTTCCAAACTATTTAAGCAGTGCACGTCCATGGAAGTATTATTTATAACGTGTCCGGAGAATTATGTCAATATTTACCGTCGGTCCGTCTGACTAAAAAATCGTTTCCTTAAGCACACAATATCACACCACAACCATCAAAGCGGATTATCGTTAGTATAATATTTGAGGAAAGTTATAAGCGTCTTATTTTAAGCCATATTTTTGGCGAGAACAAGAATTCTATAACGGAAGCCGGAATTTAAGTAATTTATGAATAAATAAATACCACGCACGTGAAAAAATTAAGCTTGTTTACAGAGGGGGCCTTTGGGGGGCAATCGCCGTCCCAATGCACGAACTGACACCCACCTAACAAGAAAATGTATCTATATTTTTGAGATATAGCCGTTTGAAGTTCACGACTTTTTAAAACCGGTATATTTCAAATAAAATCTAAATGTTACGACCTTTTTTGCTTCCCTCTCAAAAATATGTTTATTCATTGTACTGGTTGACGTATTTTAAAAAGTTTACGTGTTTTAATTAACTAGTAATTAAGCCTAAACATGCGTGTCAGTTTGTGAAAACGAACAATTATGTAAACGTTATTAATTCGGCTCCACGAAGTGACACGCGCGCGCATAAAAGCATAGGCGCACTGTCGATCCGTATAACATGGATAGAATCGTTTTCACAAACTGACACCGAGGTGCGTGTCACTGTCAGTTTGTGAAACCGATTTTTAGCAGACGCACACGAGTTTCCATAATACTGTTTACTATGGGGAAATGACTTGCGTGTCAGTTTGTGAAACCGAATATCGGTGAAAACTCGAAAAGTGACGCTAATAATTAGTCTAATTAGCTAAGTTTGGGTACAAATTAAGGCTTGTAAATTGGTAAACAGGCAGATATACACTCTAATTGTCCAAATGGATGATAAAATGAAAATCGAAAAAAATGCACACATTTGATGCAGAGGGTGTCAGTTCGTGGGGTCGGCCACGCTTTGTTCAGCCGCAATCGAATGGTATCATGATTATCAGTAAAAAATGGAGAAAACACACACAAAAAACACCTTTTACTAAAATCATGAATTAGTGTGGTTTCGTATCCAGTGCAAAATGCGGTGGTCGCCATGACACATGACACATGGGGGGCGCATTACATTACTCACAGTACAGTGTGAAATTAACTATGAATATCATGCGCAAGACGGCAACGAAAGGTAGTGCAGGATCGGAACATCTAACATCAGAAATATCCTCGCACATAATTATATATTGTGATGTTTGATGCATCGTACATCGCAAATTTACAAATTTCTGCGCAGTTTCGTTATGCGATGTTTGCACATGCATTATAATGACGTATATACTATACATGTGTATACATCGTAAACACAAAACACATTTTTATTTGTGCGTTTTTATAGTGCCATGATTTTTTCTGGAAAATCTTTTCTTGCTTTAGTTTACGATAATAATAGAAATCAAGTGAAATGTACAAATAAAGTTATTATAAAGCGGTTAACTGCCGCGAACAGCACAATAATAGTATGCAGTTAGTAGTTGTGATTCACCGTCCATACTGTCATATGTCATGGCGGCCACAAATATGCGTAAGGACACTATTCAGGTGCATTTTTTGACAACCGTGATTTGGTTGTTTGCCAATACAATGAAGTCCTATCGTTTGAGACTGAAAATCTCGAAAAAAAAACCACGTCTATTTGTAAATGAAGAAACAATGGAGGCCATGTCCAAATTCACACTGGCCATTACATGTCAAAACGATATACTAATAGGTTTTCCAGGCCCACTTAATTGATTGCGACTCGATTTTGACTTGATTTCATCGAAAATGAAACTTTTTTGATTTTCCAACCCTCCTGTTACCTGAAAGCTATAAATACGCCTCTGCAGTTAAAGGTAGTACGTATCATACTTTGGTTTTTGTCAAAGAAATACAGAGTCATGGACATAAATAGCAAGGAAGAGACAGTAACAGTCATCTGTGAATTTTTCAGTCCCATTCGGTGCCCAATTTTTGAGAAAACAGCGAAAAACAGTATTTCTTAAGACTTTTCTCTTTTATTTTTGATCTTTTAAAAGATCAAAAAGATATTCGGTCGTTGTTTTACTAATTTCTGGATAAATACACCATTTCAGGCGGAACACTTTTTAACGGTAAATTTCTACCACCATCATCTTCATACCCTGAAAGTTATATACATAAATCTGTGAACATTTCTGTTTTGGCTTCTTACCAAAGTATGATACTACCTTTAAACTTAAAAGCATAAAACAGAGGAGGTAATGTAGTGTATATAAAACCAATACAAGTAATAAACTGCTGCAAACTGCTCATCAGCCAAAATGACCTGAAATAAAATTATATCAAATGCTTAAAGTTAGGAGAGCCTGACGCGTTTCGATCCTAACAGGATCTTTCTCAAAGGCGAACTGAATTACGGACAAGAACATGGGAGGGAATAGAAACACAAAAGTATGGATGAGGGAGTCAGGAAAATTGGAGAGGGGATGTATAAAACCAAGGAGAGGGGTATATAAAACAAAACAGAAAACGTGAAAAAAAACATCAATGTAATTCCACATAGTCTTTCGGATTGTCACATCAAAAATGTAAGTTGTAAATGCATGTGCAAAAAGACAGGTGAATGTCATTTTTCTGGTTTAGTTTGGCGATCAGGGGCCAATTTCATAAAACTGTTAAGCACAAAAATTTGCTTAGCACAAAAATGTCTCATCCAATAAAACAAACCACCATTGAAAATTCCATTTGATATTCATGGTCAGCGAACAACAGCCAAAGAACAATCACAAGTGATACACAACACGTGGAAATTTGGTTGTTAACTCTGTTTTTATTAAGACAGAAATGTTATGCTTAGCACGTTTTTGTGCTTAACAGTTTTATGAAATTGGCCCCATGTCATTTATGTCACGTCCGTCAAAACTGTTTAATTCATTGGTATGTGGGGGTTTAATGTTTATTCCCATAAATTACAGGGATGTGTGCATATAGCTTATCATGCGGTTATTTTTTTACATTTTAATGAGTGTTTAACAGACGATGCTTCACCTTTTTACTGTTTGGATTACAACTTATAGAAGACTTAAAGTCGGACTGAATAAATTATGGAAGTGAACCAATGAGAGACTTGCTGGACTCGCCGACCATTTTTATTCCAAAGTAAATTCCAAGCTGTTCTGCATAATGGAGTTGGCTTAGAGGTAATATCATACTTTGGTTTTTCATCAAAGAAATACAGATTCATGGGCACAAATATCAAGACAGATACAGTCACAGTCATCTGTGAAAATTTCAGTCCCATACGGTGCCCACTTTTTGAGAAAACAGTGAAAAACAGCCACAGTATTTGTGAAGTGTTTTCTCTTTTTATTTTTGATCTTTTAAAAGATCAAAAAGATTTTCGGTCGTTGTTTTACTAATTTCTGGACAAATACACCATTTCAGGCGGAAAGATTTTAACGGTATGTTTCTACCACCAACATCTTCATACCCTGTACGTTATACGTAAATCGGTGTAAATATTTCTGTTTTGGTTTCTTACCAAAGTATGATACTACCTTTAAAGGTACCAGTACAGGATTGGTAACATACCCTAACATTAATGTTCATTGATTTACGTATAACTTTCAGTGTATGTTTATCCAGAAATTACTAAAAACAAAGACCGAAAACAGATTATTTTGATCTCGAGGTAAGATCAAAAACCTAAATAAAAAGTTTTACATAGTAAAATAAGAAAAAAACAGTCTTTTTTTCTCGTGATTCAGATGTCCGATTGAGCTCAAATTTTCACAGGTTTATCATTCTATAAGTACATGCTGGATTAGACAAAGTGTGAGTGCTGCTCTGTAATCTTTACCTATCATGTATTATACATTTCAGCGTGAAAAGTCTTCATTGATCAAATAGGATTATACCAGCCACATTTTCATATGATGTTTACTTTTGACTTGTATTCGGCCATTGTTTGTTGAGCATAACATTTACAAGGAGTTTTGGATGGCATACTGATTTTATTTGGTGCTTAAAGGTAGTATCATACTTTGGTAAGAGACCAAAACAGAAATGTTCACAGATTTACGTATAACTTACATGGTATGAAGCTGGTGCTGGTAGAAACATACCGTTAAAATGTTTCCGCCTGAAATGGTGTATTTACCCAGAAATTAGTAAAACAACGACCGCAAATCTTTTTGATCTTTTAAAAGATCAAAAATAAAAGAGAAAAGACTCAAGAAATACTGTGGCTGTTTTTCACTGTTTTCTCAAAAAGTGGGCACCGTATGGGACTGAAATTTTCACAGATGACTGTTACTGTATCTGTCTTGATATTTTTGCCCATGAATCTGTATTTCTTTGATGAAAACCAAATTATGATATTAAATTTAATCATGTTATGTGGCTCAATGACATTGGCCCCACTCATCTCCGCATGCACCGGGCAATGCAAGTGGTTCCATTGTGTTCCGGAAGTACTGCGCAGATTTCCCGAGCTGTCACGGCCCCCACACGCACCGAAAGCCGGAAGTTGGTTGCAGTGACGTGAGCAGGATCAGAATGTTCGTGAGTGGTATGAGCACAATCGGCTGCATGAAATTTCCAATGGGGGGGGGGGGGAGGCAAAATGAGGAACAGTATCACAATTGTTGTTCAAAATCTAACTTTTAAATTTGGGCAACTGCCGGGGTAGGGGCGGGGGCAGGGGCATTCTGTAGGAGGGGCAAGTATCAAAATGTGACCCGATCCCCAAATAAATGTACAGCTCCTACATGCGGTCTGATGTGCTATCTTTGTGAAGCAACCTCCATGATCTTTCTCCCGAACGGAATAAACACGACCGACATAATTTTTTTTCTCTCGATCTCCTGCTTAGCCCCTCCCATTAAAGGGGCACAAATTAGTCGTCACAGTCAACCTCGCCACGGTCCAATCACGGCACGTCACCCCTAGTGTCCATCCCACGCACTAAAACAAATCCCATATTATATATAACTTGCTGATGGGAGTGCGCAAAAGACTTGCAGGTCCATTTTTAACCAAGCACGACCGACAGTGACACATTCACACCACACACCATACCATACCACCCTTTGTGTCACACAACAAAATAAATAATACTGGCGGGGTTAGATCACGTAAAGCCGAGACTACACCAGAGTCCGACGCCAACTCCGAAGTCGACCAAAGAAAGTACCAGTCTTCCAACCCTGAAAAGTCAGCGCAGAACCCGACAGAAGTTACCGTACTCGCACCGCTCGGTTTCGGGGGTTGGAGAGAAACGAAAGACCCGTTGAAAGAAGACAGATGGCCGCTCACCGTCTCAGGTGCCTGATTGCAAGTTGGTTTATTGCCACCATGGTTTTTGGAATCACGCACTGCCAAAGAAGACGAGGTAAGGGTAGATACATCAACTTTCGTTTAATAAGGATAACAGCAACGTTAATAATAGGCCGTTCAATTTGTAGAGCGCTTCTAAAGGTACTACGTGTATCATACTTTGGTAGCATACCGAAACAGAAATCTTGACAAATTAGTACCAGCCTTTAACTTACAGGTTATAAAGATGGGGATGATAGAAACATTATCATCATCAGGGACACCACCAACGTAGGGCTGGATGGCTCAGTTGGTAGAGCGCCAGTACGGTATTCAGGAGGTCGCCGGTTCGAATCCCGTTTCAGTTAATTTTCCTTTGTTCACCTTTCATTGACGTAGAAACATATCGTTAAAAGTTTTCTGTTTGAAACGCTGTGCATTTATCAACAAAATAGTAAATGACCATTTTTTTGTTATCTTTTAAAGATACATAAATAACGTTTAAAAAATTGTAAACATTTTTTGGGGCGTTTTTCACTGTTTTCTCAAAAGAAAAGTGGGCACCGTATTGGACAGAAACTTTCA
Source organism: Astropecten irregularis (assembly GCA_963971285.1). Lineage (NCBI taxonomy): Eukaryota > Metazoa > Echinodermata > Asteroidea > Paxillosida > Astropectinidae > Astropecten > Astropecten irregularis. The sequence continues at coordinate 13,142,776 of OZ020251.1, read as the reverse complement.
CTGATGACTGTTATTGTATCTTCCTTAATATTTCTGTCCATGAATCTGCATTTTTCTTTGACAAAAAGCAAAGTAAGAAAGAGAAATTCGTTTTTGTTGGCACTGACTTGTCCGTCTGCTTGGTGGTCTGCTCTCGCCAAGTTTGGTTCACTCTTTACCCTCGTTTTATTAAGATCGTAAACTGAAAATTCGGTGTTCAAAAAAGACTAATTGCTTTTACTATTAGCATTTTCCGTTTTCCTTGACGTTTGCCCTTCCAAGGTTATGTTTCTCATTTATTTAAGTTTATGGTGGGTTCCCTACATTTTGCACGACTGACGTTAAGTCATAGCAAAGCCATTCAAAATGACTAGATGCAAAAGAACCACGGGAAGGACAACTCTTTTTCGAGTTGTCTCGCACTTTTTAAGAGTGAAGCTTGCATCGTTTTGAGTGATTTTTCACTCTGGTCCAGACTGAAAACCCAATCTAAAAGAGTAAACTAACTCACCACTCTTTTTAAGAGTCATTATATGAGAGATGTATTGCAGCCCAACGTAGGATACGATGGGTTATCCTTCGTAACCCGAGTTGCGATCGGTCGTAGGGCTTCGTGAAATCGACCTCGATTCTCAAACTCGATTCTAAAAGAGTCGCATTTTCACTCTTTTGCATTAGAGTGAAATTTGTGTGACTATGAAACCAAAAATGAGTCTGGTCGTTTGGTTTTCTGCTTATGAAGTCTCCATTATATAAAGATAAAAAACCCTTGATTTGCAAAGCATTACAGGGGTCGATTTCACGAATCCCTACGACCGATCGCAACTCGAGTTACGAAAGATATCCCATCGTATCCATCGGCGGATCTAGCTTTTTGCTAAGGGAGGGGGGGGGGGGGGGGGGGGTTACCCGGAGTGAAATTTTGTAGCCAGGCACTGCGAGGAAGCGGAGCGATCAAGCCCGAGGGCGCGCCCGAGGGGGAGGGGGGCTTGTAGGTGTGGAAGGGGCGTCCCCCCTTCTTTGGTGGGGAGCTTTTAATTATTTTTTTGGGGAGCCCAAGGGGGGGGGGGTTAAACCCCCTACCCCCCCCCTAGATCCGCCATTGGTATCCTACGTTGGCATGCAATACATCATAAGTCCTACGATTGATAGTAAGTTACGATTAGTTTGGTGAAATCGACCCCTCATGGACATTTGCAGCAAGAGTTGCAGCAAGTTGTACACGATTCGGCCGAAGCTGCGGCGTGGCCGAAGCCGAGCCTATACCGAGGTTTTGACCATTTTATCAGGTAGACGTTTCTCTTATACTTCCTCCCAACTCTTCCATTTTCCTTGGTAGAATGCGACTGTGGTACCGATGGTAACATAACCTACGTGTGCCTTGTCCGGTGCGGACGGGGAGGCTCGTCGGGGAATGTTGTCGTCATGCCGGTGAAAAGAGAGCACCAAGTTCCTCCACTACCGGTAAAACTTTTCTTTTTTGCAGACAATTTCAGAAAAAAATGGCATAAAGTAGCCCCCGTATTAAGTAAGAAACCCTTGACAATCACATCTTGCGAATTGGACCTTGTTAAAGGTAGTATCATACTTTGGTAAGAAACCAAAACAGAAATGTTCACAGATTTACGTATAACTTACAGGGTATGAAGATGATGCTGGTAGAAACATACCGTTAAAATGTTTCCGCCTGAAATGGTGTATTTATCCAGAAATTAGTAAAACAACGACCGAAAATCTTTTTGATCTTTTAAATGATCACAATTAAAAGAGAAAAGACTTTAGAAATACTGTGGCTGTTTTTCACCGTTTTCTCAAAAAGTGGGAACGTATGGTACTGAAATTTTCACAGATGACTGTTAGGCCTACTGTATCTCGCTTGATATTTTTGCCCAAGAATCTGCATTTCTTTGAAAAAAAAAAACCCAAAGTATGACACTACCTGTGGCAGTATTTATGATGATAATTTAGGCCTATTCCGGCGGTATAACCATGTTTGTATATAGTAGCAGAAAGTCAACAATGATCTGAATTCATATGCATTTAAGGGGGAGTTCATGAATAAAGGATTTGGCGGAAACAAATAAGCCATTTTCTGTCTCGTAACCACGATTTCGCCTCAGAATAATAATTTGATCGTCTCACATTGGTTTATTATACGAATTTCATGCGAGACTTCTAAGGCAAATACACAGATAATAGTAAACGTTGAAGTGACTATTTGCAATTGGACAACCCTGCTTACCAGTAAGCACTGACAGAGTATGCTTAGCACACCAACGCTGGTTAATCTAACGACGCAACTGCAGACACTTCACGAAACTTTAAAGGTGGTATCATACTTTAGTAAGAAACCAAAACAGAATTCATTCGTAAAACAGATTTACGTATAACTTACAGGGTATGAAGATGGTGGTGGTAGAAACATACCGTTAACATTTTTCCACCTGAAATGGTCTATTTATCCAGAAATAAGTAAAACAACGACCGAAAATCTTTTTGATCTTTTAAAAGATCAAAAATAAAAGAGAAAAGACTTCAGAAATAATGTGGTTGTTTCTCACTGTTTTCTCAAAAAGTGGGCACCGTATGGAACTGAAATTTTCACAAATGACTGTATCTGTATCGGTCTTGATATTTTTTCCCATGAATCTGTATTTCTTTGATAAAAACCAAAGTATGATATTACCTTTAAGATTAATCTTAGGACGAGTTTGTGTGACATCACACTTTAGTTAGTAATAAATTAAGATTGGTTTATGATGTACGATTGTTCTTAGTGCTTGGTGATATCTACCACAGGGTCCGTGCCGAACTCAACAAATAGTTGACATTTTCAAGTTTGGCACGGCAATAGCACGGCGTTTAGCGCGAATTTGGCTCGGCAAATTGAGTTCGGCACGGCAAGCTCTTTGGCTCCACACTATAGGGTATGCCGCACTATCAGTATTCGGAACGGTATATTGGCGCGATAACAATTGTTCTTGATTTTGTATTAATTGGTGTGGTGTTTTTTTCCCTGCAGTTTCTGACATCCTTGCAGGATGATGCGTCTCCTCGACGATTGAGACCAAAATTCGAATCGGAAAACAGAAGTGAAGAATCTGGTAAGTCTATTATATTAAAGGGTTCATGCAGTGCTTTTTTCAGTCAGGTTATTTTATTGCCTTCATTCAGAGAATATACTGACAGATAATGAATGGCAAGTCTTATTTTGGTTTCAAACCAGCATTTGGTTTTCTTTTGAACGGCTTTGCAAAATGGGGATTTTCATGCATACTCATGTAGGGAACCAACAGCCAAAATAGAATAAAAAATCAAAAACAAATGATAAGGCAAACATGACCCACAGAAATGGTTTGTCAAAAAAATTGCACCATCAGTTGAGTGAAAGGAACATATTCAGCACAATAAAACCCATTGAGGGGGGAAAGGTTTGTCAGAAAACCTATAAAACAACCCCAACTTTTTTGCGCACAAAGCAATTGGATTACTGCTCTCAGTTACCCAGATGACATCACAGTTTTGCTCATGAATATTGAAATTCTAATTAGCATACAAACCAAAAAACCTGTTGTTAACCTTGAAACAGTGTGAGGAAGTGGGTAAAATCAAAGGTCCATGTAACAATTGATTTTTGGCACATGTTCAACAGCCAAGAGCCTCTATTTTGATACCCGTTATTTAAAAATGGATTCACGAAATGGAGCCAGAGCTTGAAACGGAGCCTGAGCTTCCGTTTCGTAAACGCTCTATTACACATAAACCATATATAGGATTAATTTGGTCCATCGCGTTTAACTCTGCAGTTTCCTTCTGTATATAGTTCTAAAAAAAGGAACCATATAATAATGACTCAAAGATAATTATTTCGGCAAAATAATAACAAAGGAAAAAACAAATCATAAAAAATCAGAACTCCCCAAAAATGACCAGAAGAGGCCACCGTAACTTAGTCCACGAAAAAGTCACTGCAGACATGTGATTATAATACCATAATAAAATCGAAATTAAGTCATATTCTGCAAAACTGTACACGTTCGAGAATCATAGACCTACTAGTGAGACTTAAAGGCACAATACATGATTTGTAAAATCCACAAACAGAAAATGTTCACAGATTTAAATAATCTTTCAGGGTGTAAGGACGGTGCTGGTAGAAAAAAATACCATTTAAACATTTCCGTCTCAAATATGGCGTATTCTTTGTGATTTAGAGACAGAGTGTAGCGACGTATTGCACAACACACGTACTTTTTGTTGTTAATCCTGTTTTTACTAAGACAGAAATGTCATGCTTAGCGATTTTTGTGTGCTAAGCAGCTCTATGAAATCGGCCCCTGATCATAACCCCAGTATAATGTTTTCGCCATTTGTCTTTATTTTCTCTGGGCAGATCACCAGATATACCAGTTCCCTCTACCCATCTTGGTGAGTGCTATGTCGGATTTGAAAGACCTTCTCAAATTAAAAGACCTCATCGCTAAGGAGGAAGCAGAGAGCGATTAATGCCAGCACGTGATACAGTAGTGTATCCACGATTCAAATAACCATGACCTAAACCTGTGTTTTATTTACAGTTAAATTGCAATCTTGTGGTGAGGTGACCCTTAAAGGTTTGCTGTCATCAAATTTGGGAAAAGGGTGAAAGTGCTTTAAAATTATTGTTTGATACTGTATGTTTATAATATTATAATTTTTATAATTTATATGTTTTATCTAAGTGTTTAATTTTGACAAAAAAGTTACAAAATCAGTACATGTAAGCCCCCCCCCCCCCCAAAAAAGTCCCCCTTGGAACCGATCCACGCAATTAACAATAGCGTGTGACGTCAACTACAGAACTAGTATAGGCTCACACCACAGTATACTATGTGGCGTTCTGCATGTGACGTAAGCAAGTTTTTTTGTCGCAAAAAGTGGGGTGCTAAATTATGCGTCTTTCTTTTTTCTATATACAATTTATTTTGTTTAGCACAAACAATGATAAACAGGTTGAGTTTTAAGACAATAAAGATGTTTTAACTTCATAATGAGTTTGGATTACAGTAGACCTTTAAACATTTGAGACTTTTTCTCGTTTTCGACATAGCAGACGAAGTTATAAAACGATATTTTATTCCACCTTTAGTTCACTGGATTTGATTCATTCTTCAGCAAAATGAGGAAAAGGGATGTTAAAGTAACAATGCAGAAAGTTTCGTGTCAGGTACAGGATATACATGTACATGTACTCCTAACTGAGTAAGTGGTAGTCATATTGATTATCACTCAAAGGCTGCATACGAATCTGTTGTCTAGAGCTAGGTCTAGGTCTTCGCTCCATTGGAAATACGCGGAGACACCAAGACGATAGACCTAGCCATAGCCCCGGAAGCCCGTTTTGGACACGGCTTTTAGGTACAGTACATATAAATTGGTAAGTAATATACCCAAACAGAAATGTTCACAGATTTACGTATAATTTACAAGGTATGAAGATGGTGCTAGTAGAAACATATACCGTTAAAATCTTTCCGTCTGAAATGATGTTTTTATCTCCAAATTAGTAAAACAAAGACCGAAAACAGTTTTCATCTCGGGGTAAGATCAAAACCATTATAGTTTTATAAGAAAATTTGAGATCGCGTTTTCTCGTGACTCAGAGGTCCAATTAAGCTCACATTTTCACAGGTTTATTATTTCATATACATGTTGAATTTGACTAAGTGTGATTACTGTTCTGTGACCGTTACAGAATATTTATTATACCTTTAAGACAAAGTATCAGCTCTAAACATTTAAATGTTGTTTAAAATTATCAGTCGTACGCTTTTGAGTATTATTTTGTGCTTATCCAAAAACTACCTGTAACGGCGAATTGGAAGACAATGACTTTCAAACTGGAGACAAAATAATCATTTCATTAATCAATTAATGAAAAGAATTCAAACTAAGTCACACGACACCTACCTCATGACGTATAGGTCCCCGACTAATTACCACCCGCAGTGAGTGGTTAGTTGGGAGGAGTCTGGGCACACGACTCCCCAATTTTGAATGGGCGTAACCGAGACAAGTCAAAGGACGTCCCGTTTTTTTCTCATATTCTCCCAGATTCTGAGCATGCGCAAGGTATTAGACCAATCACCGTTGGGCTCAGAGATAAGAAAAATTCTTTCAAAGTCAGTATAAATAACAGATTCGGATGCTGCCCTAGGGCTGCACCCGAATCTGTTGTCTAGAACTTTAGGTTCTACACGTGTAAACCGAAGTCTTGTAAACCGTTGAGCGTGGGTAGGGCCGTGCATGAAAGCAAGCTAGGCCATGAGAGAAAACACCCAGCAGCGTTCATTTTGTTACGACGACAAAAATACAGTATGGGGACTGGGAACCAGTCTACGCCCAGCTCGAAATGTGTTTTTTTTAATCATAATTAATATTTTAGGTTTCGCGGCCGCCCTGTTGTTGTTTTTTTTTTATATGAAAAATCGCTAATCACAAGCCGGCCCAAAACAGGCCACTCGAGGTGATGGCTAAAACGAGGAGAAAAGGGAACAAAGAAGAAATCATGGGGTAGAAAGCTAACTATTGATGTTGCACTTAAATTGAGACAAATTGTAAGTGGAAGGGAAGCAGGATGCAGGGAGTGAATTCCACAGCAAGGCGGTACGCGCGAAGAAACTGGATGAGTATCCCCGAGTATTTGACTTGGGGACCACCACAGTGTAAGAATGTGACTGAGCAGAGAAATGTGTTGACAAAAAAGCTATTTATACTCAAATTTGATTCAAACCCGAACAGCTCAGTTGGTATAGCTGCACCGGCACGGTATTCAGGGGTCGCTGGTTCGAATCCTGCAATTCATTCAATTATTCTCTGTTCATTTTTCAATTTTTTTTTTAAGATTAGCCATTGGAAATCCAAGCACGAGGGACCATTAACAATTCCATACAAACGCAGGGAACAGAGCTCGGCAGCGTGTTATTGAAGAATAAGACGTGCTCAAAATGTATTTTTCTAACCTTTCTTTGTAATCTGTAAGTGTACCTTCCATATTTTACGCAACCTCAATCAAACCAAAGCACAAACAAGAAATATAGATTATTATGACTAGCTGTTGTTATATACAACACGACTGTATTGACGAAGAAATAAATTATATAAAATCAGAAGACAAAAAAAAATATTTATGACAAGATTGATGATTGTCTATTGTGTCTGTTTGTATTGTGTTGTGCTGGTTTTTGAAAATCTCCAATTGCGTCAAAGAAAAAGGCGCCCCTTTTTATTATTGTGGTTTTCATTTCTTTTTCATCTTGAGGGATGGTCGGTCGGTCGGTCGAAAAAACAATAATTTTGGTGGAAAACTAAAAATCTGGCTGAATACACAAAAAACTAAAGAAAATGATGAGAAATGTTCATTGTATTCACTGAAATCTCGTTTGAATAAAGTTTTTATTATTTCTGTGATAGAAAGTATAATCTTTGCACCGAAGGCAAAGTCATGTGTGTTTAGTAAGTGCAAAATGTACTAGTAGGCCTATTGCCTAAATTTTGTCTTCAGAAATTCTGGAAATTATTTTCTTTTTCTTGAATTTATATTATGTCATTCTGGACAGGGTCGGCGGCAAAAAAAAGATTTTGTTTTCTTCGGTCGGAGCCCAAAATATGGGTCGGTCGCAAATGATAACCACAGTAATAAAAAGGAGCGCCTAAACGGAAAAGTTACGTGCTAGCTTTTCCGGAGAAGAACTTCTTGCAAGAAAATGTCCTTATTTGGTTGTTTCTGACCTTTTTTTGTGCGTGTTTGTTTTGACGGTGGCATTATTCATGCTGAAACAACACTAACCTCCTTACCATGCTAATGAACTGTGTTTACTCATCATTTCAAGTATAACGCATTTTGGCTTGAATGTACACTTCCTGTTCCATCCAAGAAACATTTTCTGTTTGTCTTTTTTTTTTGTCTTTTTTTTTTTTAGTTGGAAATTGCATTGGAATACGTTGAAAATATTTGTATTTAGTTGACGTACTTGCATTGTCAATGCGGCTCAGGATGGATCCTGCTGAGATGGGACATCAAAATCATACAAATCATGCATTCTGTGTGTACATTGGACTTCCGTGGCCGAATAACAGCATCTTAGTGAGCAAATACTATGGCTAGCGACACCCACCCGCCGACCCACTGGGATTAGTACAACAAGAATGATACGAGTTATAAGGATTATGGACAGACGGGGGAAATTCCCAACAGTGTGGAGGAGCGTAAATTCTTTGTAGCCACACAAAAGGCGGATCGGGACACCGCAGTAATGGCGGATGGTGTATCGTGCCGTCGGATCGGTGTGTGCAGTGACGGACGTCATAAAAAATGTGGACTCAAAATACTCCCTATAAACCAACATAGTTCACTGACACCATCTTGGAGGGCCGAATACAAAGTTAATGCAAAGACGCGCTCGCCATTGCGTCAATCTGTCGTGGCAACAAAAGTTAACACAATATATGGCACGGTAAGATGGCCGCCGGTGGCTTCAGTCGAGACAAAAACATTGCAAGTCCAGATTTTTTTTTTAATGCAAAAAGGCTAATTTCACGACCCTGCTTAGCACAAAAAATGGCTTCAAATTATGTCTTCATAAAAACAGGATTAACAACCAAATTTCCATATGTTGTGTGTCACTTGACTATGAATATCAAATGGCATGTTCAACGGTGGTTTCTTTTATTGGCCACGACATTTTTGTGCTTAGCAGCTCCATGAAATTGGCCCCAGCTGGGCCCAATTTCATGGAATCCGTTACGGCCTATTTTTGCACTTACGGGCACTGCTACGCGTGAAATCTATTTCATGGAATCCGTTAGCACGACTCTCGTTTAGCGAATAATTTCTAGGGTAACCTTGATCATTTTCTGCTAACGCGCTGTCGTATGCATTCTGCACAAATTCCTTTCTTTCCGTTATACCAAAAAGGAAACTCTTCCGTGAAAAACGCTAACCGTAACCATAAAAGGTTCTGCGACCGTAAGCGAAGAATTTTTGCTAACGGTAACTGATTTCATGAAATTGGGCCCAGGTCAACCGTTCAACCGTCATAGAACAAAATTTCATGGAGATAAGTTAATATTCACAGTTACCTAAAGACAAAACAAAAATGCAATAACAACATTCGACCTAAGTTATCAGCTCCACATGTTCACGTACAGGTGGTGTTAATTATTAAATTTGGATAAATATCTTTTCAATAAATAAACATCAAAATATGCATTTTAATGTACAAATTTAAATTAGAAGTAGTCTTTGGCAAAATCAGATCAAACACATTAAATTTTTGTTTAAGTGGCAAAATTATAATAATGAAGGAAAGCCCACTGAATTGTGCCGCCGCTGAGCACGCCTATGGTCCAGTGCATCAGTGGTCGATTTCACCAAGCACTAAGATCAATCTTAAATCATGAACCAATTTTAATTGCTAAGCAAAGTGTTAATGTCACTTTGCAAATCATTATAGCGATACTGACAACCCATGTTGAGATTAAGCTTACAGTTTGGTGAAATCCGGCCCAGACCATTAACATTATTTTTTTTCTAACTTCAAGTCTCGTAGGCCTGCCTCTCTGTCAATATTACTATGTTATGGTAAAACTAATCAAGGGCAAATTTCATAGAGCTGCTTAGCACAAAAATTGCTTAGCACAAAAATATCTTGGCTAAGCCCAATAAAACAAACCACCATTGAAAATTCCATTCGATATGCATGGTCATCGAACAATTACAGCCAAAAAACAATTGCAAGTGATACACAACACACGGGAATTTGGTTGCTAATCCAGTTTTAACTAAAGACAGAAATGTCATGCTTAGCGATTTTTTGTGCTAAGCAGCTCTTTGAAATTGACCCCTGATGCTATCAGGCATGCGGTTCGGAGAATAATACGAGGCTGTCATTTATTTTTTAGCAAACATCTTCACAACTTCGATCCCAGAGTCCACGGGAAACACCCTATCCCGTATTGTTCGGTTTATTTTCGTTCAACTCGCCCCCACCGTGGACCGGCCCTCCCTCGCCGGGCTCCTACGGCGCTTATCGGGCGCCAACTCGGCACACCTCGGCGGTCCAGTCGCCCCAGTCCCCGGCCATCGTGACCAGCCCGTGGATCCCTTGGCGGTGGATGGCTTGCCGACGATGGGGGCGCCCTCCATCTCCTGGTGCAAGGTGTCCACCACTTTGGTCTTGAAGTCGGTCCAGTTGACGTCACCCAGGTACATCTTGTATAAGTCCACACTGGTCGGAATCCTGTAAATTGCGCAAGAACATTTTATATAATTCATAATTGCTCGTATGAAGGCTTCGGCTCAATTTCATGCATCTGTTTAAAAGCAAAGGATTTTAAAACTGAGGCTTTTGGCCCTTCAGTTTCGGAAGAGATACTAAGTTTTGAGGCAAGAAAATTGAGCTACATCTCAGAAGGAAACCCATAATTTAAATTTTAGCTTTCAGCAAAATAAGATGGACATCTTGAGCCGCAACAAGCCGAAAATCTGGCAGAAGCGTCTTAATAAAATTTGACACCGAGAGGGCGCCATTGATAGCGTACATGAATAATGCCTTGCGCATGGATCTGGGTTCTCATAATGTAACATTGCTACGTAAAATAGTTCGCAGTTGAATAATTGATCAATGTGCGACATATCTATTTCTAGAGGTGTTGTGATATGTGTCAATGGACACGATCAAATGTGTTGTGATTTATAATACCCTAAACCACCGCGGTGTGGAATTTAAGTTCGCTAATGAAGTTTTCAGCGCGCAGGGATTTGTGCGATATGCGTTCTTTTGGACGCCATGTTTTTGTATAGCTCAGCGGTCAAAAAGTTTGGACGTGTTCAACGACTGGTGATGTTTTGGAAGTTTGTCACATCGTGCGCCTGTAAATTTGTAGTTATCAGGAAGGAGTTAGGAATATCGACCGCAGGAATGGCAGCTTAGTCTGTCAGCACATCGACTGGTAAGTTTCACAGTTATAACTGAAGTCTTTCTGCTGACTTTTGTACGATTCACAATTAATGTGTGCATTCAATTTGCATGAGTTTGCATTTTGTATGAAAACGTCTACGGTGGCCGAGATAGGGCATTATAATATTTAAAATCCGCAGTATAACGAAGGGCACAATACGGAAATGCTTTTGCAAGTTGTTTTTGAGAAATTTGTTCCTGTTCTCCACTGGTTTGAAACACAGTTTTTTCATGAGATTTTTACTTTTTGGTGGTTGATAAGCTGCTACTGCTAGCATCACCAAAGAAATCATAGTGCAGATATTGAAGTAAAACCTCAACTGCTATTTTATAATGATAATAATAATAATGGACACTTATAATGCGACGGTATTCGCCAAGCATGACGCTCATGGCGCAAAACAAAACAAACAAAACAATTATACAAGAAAAACGGTTGGTAAACAGAAGAGTTTTCAGATGAGACTTAAATAAAGATAGGGAATAAACTTGGCGGAGTTCATGTGGTAAACTGTTCCAGAGTTGTGGGGCAGCTTGGGTGAAGGAGCGGTCTCCCCAGGAGTGAAAGATGCGGGGGGCGACCAATTGCAGCGACCTGGCAGACGGAGTCTCTTTAGCTTGTGGGCTGGTTCTTGGTGATGATGTTGTTGATGTAGCCAGGTGAGGTGGAATATGTTTATGAGACATATGTGGTTATAAAATCTAACATATCAACCACCATGTGTCTATAGTTAAGCAATCACTGAGACTTTTGATGTCTCATCCCTGTACAACATGGCCTCACGTCGAAGGTATAGTGGACAGGGATGGACACACTACCCCTTCCATCTGTAATCTAAATGGGAGACTTTGGAGAACCGGTCTCATGTCAACAGCGCACGCTCACGCACGCGCAAAACAACGCTCGCATGCTCACAATTACGCGCGCATGCTCAGAGATAGCAAAAAGAGACTTCGCAAAAGTCTCCCATTCTCTCATGAAACTTGTACTACCCCTGACCACACTTGATCACCTCTATCCTCTCCTTGTGGTTTTCCAGCCTTGTATAGCTGCCTGCTTTCCCTGGTTGTTCCATCCTTCTTTGTTCTGATCCTTTCATACATTTATGAGTATCTTAACCGGCACGTTCTTGTCTTCTTGTCATTTAGGCTTTGAGAAAGATCCTGCTTTAGTCAAGGAGCATGGACCATGAAAACAATTTGACTTCTCAACTCCGACCACATCTAAGGTCTGACTTCAGAAATTGATGGAGCAGACCTCAGGGAACGTTTCTAGGTACTATGTGACCTCAAATTGTGGATGCACTTTTGTGTTAATATCCCAAAAATTATTGTAATATTTTCCCCCAAAACAAATTATGAAAAACAAAATAAAATTCAACGAATGGGTTTAAGCTCTTGCTTCTGACTTATTTTAATGTTATTTCTCTGTGAATGGATTATGAATGATATAATCACATGAATTAATCATTCACCAAAATACATATCAAGGACTTTTTTTTTTTGGGGGGGGGCAGAAAATACGACCACGCCCCTTTTTTCAGTTGCATTGTGTGAAAGTTATTCTTGTTGTTTGTTGTTCCTCAAACGAAACCACATTCTCTCAAACGTGATACCACAATTGGAAGCCACATACTACCTAGCAAAGCTGTTAATGGTATAAACTTCCATTTTACGAAATCAAACCATAGTTGTAGTGGGTGTTGAGCTGACTCCTTAATAAGAGGGTTTTCAGAACTTTGCTCCTTGACCACTTGGATCGAGACCTAGCCATTTTATTTGGACTACTTGCCCACCTCAGTGGCTGAACAGGCTGCTTTCTGATCATGTCCAGGACCTCTCTGGGAGCGAACTGTTCCAGTTTCCTCTTGGACATCTGCATGATTCTGACCCCATTGCTCAGCAGGATGACACCGGGCGAGGTTCTATTCTCACTGGCGTGCATCAGGGCAATCTCCTGAAAGATATGTTGTTGGAATAAATGGTCAGAAAATTAGGGATATTTTATTTTATTTTATTTTATTTTATATCTTGTTTACCCTGGGTTTACCTGCTCAGTGAAACACACACTGTTTTCCAGAGGTTCCAAGCAATTACAATATGAATTATGAAGGATGGTGCTACACGTGACCGAGTAGCAGTCTTTCATGGGTGCCCTTTGGCAGCCAGCCACATCAACCATTATATGATCACGAAGCACAGCTAAAGTGTTTGGTTTTTTGTGGAGGGAGGAAATCCGTGGAGAATTGGAGGAAAACCCTCGAAGCATAAGAGAGAACCAACGCACAACTCTACTCACATATGACCCAAGCCGGGATCGAACCCGGGCCACTTTGGTGAGAGGTGAGTGCCCAACGCAATTTGCCACCTATGCCCACCTATAGGTTGAACAATGATATGTATAGCATTGGTGACCGTGGACGATGATGTGTTTGGCTTTCCAGGTTTCTGATAAAAGGGCTTTTTCTTATTATACAAAAGTAAAAACCAAATTGTTGATTCTGATGTTTGTTCCTACCTTAAAGGACATGATTGTACAACATTGGCAAGCCTGGAAATAAACGGAGGCCACAGAGGTCATGGCCTTTAATTTGTTGCCTTGGTTCTTGGCCTTGGTGCCCCTTTCAAATGTTTCCATAGACATTATGATTTTTCAAATGGACGTGCCCCTTGCAATGGAAAATTGGCCTTGCCCTGACCAAACCTTATTTCCAGTCCTGCATTGGTAACAAACCAAAACAGGAATGTTCACAGATTAACCTATAAATTTCATGGTAGGAAGATGGTGTTGGTAGAAAGATACCGTTACAATATTTCAGCCAGAAATAGTGTAGTTATCCAGAAAGTGTAAAACCAAACACCAGATACGTGTTCGATCTTGGCAAGATCACAAATCCTTCTTTATGTTTCATCGAAAAAAATAGAGTCAGGTTTTTGCTATTTTATCGTGACTCAGATGTCCGATTGAGCTCAAATTCTCACAGGCTTATTATTTCATGAACATGATGGATTAGGCAAAGTGTGAGTGCTTTTCTGTCACCTTTACCAACGTTAAAACGACATTCAACAGATGATTTTACTGCCAGTGTTTTCTTTCGGTTTGTTTTGTTTTGTTTGTCTCTTTAAACTAACAAGGCATTTGAAATGAATTCTTTCCATCGAATAAGTCTCAATTAAAAAAAGAAAAAGAAACGTTTGTGTATTTCATGCAGTGTTTTTGTTGTTGTTCTCGCTTTTCCGGTTATGTTTGTTTGTTGTTGCAAATGTTGTTGTCGTTGTTGCAGTTGTTGTTGTTGTTGTTGTTGTTGTTGTTCTGCCTCACCGTACAATCGCCATTTCGCAGCTCGCCGACCCTCATGAAACACTTGTTCTTGTCCGTCGCCTGAGGGAGAGTCTTGCGCCCTCTGTTGTCCGCATCTGGTCCAGGTTTGGGCGTTGGCAGTACCATGTCCCCATAAGCTTCGATCGTGGTGTTCCGATATGCGTGCGACAGGTCGAACTCTTTCAGCATGGTTACTTTCCCCTGTGAATAAAAATAGACCAGTGTGAATCGAGCAAAATAGGAGTCGAGTTGGCAAGGAGGCGAGTTGGTAAGGGGCGAGTCGGCTCGGAGGCGAGTTGACCTGTTACCGTATTTCTCTTTTGTACCTAGCCCAGTCCCTCTTATTTCGTCAATCTTTCCCATGGCATCATTAAATCAACCCTTGAACAATCTTTGACTTCAGAATGAATAAATGTCAGACTGAAATATTGTTTTATCTTTTCATAACATCGTGTGAGGTACTGATAATTCGAACTCGAGTCATTTTTTAAAACTGAAAATGACATACTGGATATACTTTCTCGCTGAAGTTGTTAACACGTATGCAAGTTCAAAACAGAGAATCCACCTCAAAACCTTTAAGCCACAAAGGACTCTCTTTGATGCCGTTAACTTAAATAGATGTCGACCGTGCATGACTATCACTTTTCAACTTTGACTCCCTCCAAGGTCAAAGTTACAGCGCCATCTGTTGTTGACAAACTCCACAGAACTTACGTCGAGGATGAAGTAGATGGTATCAGTATGGGCCGTGTCTCGGTCGATAACTCGGTCGTAGGCGACCTCCGCGATGAAAGACTCGAAGCAAAGGCGCTCCAGGACGTCGTCGGGGAAAAGGCGGAATATCTCGAAATTCCTGGTGAAAGCGAACGGAAACGAAAATGATACGGATCGGTGAAGAGTGGTGCTGGTTGTAATTCTCTTGGCCAGTTTGAGTGTATTCAAAAGACTTTAGTTGGGTTGTCACCGAGCTGCAGCCGTCTTTCTTGGTGTCCCATAACTCCATACAGCGGTTTAAAGCAGCTCCCATCCAATGTACACAAAAAATGCAACAAACATTTGGTATAATACCTAGGGCAAGCCTGGAAATAAACGGAGGCCACGGAGGCCATGGCCTTCGTTGCCCTGGTTCTTGGCCTTGGTGCCCCTTCAAAATGTTTCCATAGACATTATTATTTTCCAATGGAAGTGCCCCTTGCAATGGAAAATTGGCGTTACCCTCACCAAACCTTATTTCCAGCCCTGATAGAGCCAATTCCATGGAGCTGCTTAGGCATAAAATTGGCTTAAGCATGCCAATTATACATACATATATCTTTCTTGATCCAACTGGATTACTAACCAAATTTTCATGTGATGTTGACTGGTTTTAACTGGGCCATTGTGTATTGAGCTTAACGTTTACAAGCAGGAGTTTTGGCTACGGCATACTAATTTTATTGACCAAGATCTTTGGTGCTGAAGCATAACTTGGTGCTTAAGCAGGTGTATGAATTTGGACCCAGCAAGGTTTGTTAAATTATTTTCTACTCTTTCATTTTATTATTCATGCAGACACAGTTTTGTAGAACTGATTTGGCCAGGAACGATGGCAGCCCCTAAAACTAAGGCTACTGCCACGTGAGTATAACCTCTGGCATATTGATAATAAGGGGTGCATTCGTTTAGCTCCCCCGGGTCGACACCAGTCAACCTCATCCCCATTCTCTCGTTTGTTTTGTGCAGTAAAACACGATCATTCCAAGTAAGGGCTGACCCGGGGGAGCTAAACGAATGCACCCAATAGGCCTAGTGATTTTTATTTGGTAGACCTTGGTAGAGTTCCTTACCTAGCAGCAGCAATCTTCTCTTGAAGCTCCCTCTCGAAGATGTCCGGACACAGCTCCAGGAACGTCTCCTTCTCGATTTCAAAAAGCTCCGTGGTCTCCCTGCAGATGATGGAGGCTCGTCGCCGGCCGGTGCCACCGCCGAGTAAGGCTAGCTCCTGCGGGACACATGATAAGGACACGCCGCTGTCAGTTAGAGCATCATGCACCGTCGCGACCTTTTTGCGGTTTCCGCGCAACCACGCGTCGTCTCGCGGAAACCTCAAAATCGTCAGCCGTCGATTTCACGAAGCGCTGCGACGACACGTCACGACACGTCGCAACATGAGTAGTGACGCATTCTGCTCATCGTATTAACCCAAGACGTGTTTTGTAAATGATTTGAGAAAGCTTGCGAACGGCGCGCTGTGCTTCGCAACTTGCGACGACTTTCTAAGCCGTCCTAAACCTACAAAATGACAAGCTAGCACAATTACTGTGGAGTAAATTGTGTGGATGCTTCTATTTAACGAAGCAACCGGCACTCTCTCGCAGGTATGGATTACTAAGATTTAGAAATCATATCACATTACAATAAATCATTCCCTTGTTGAAACGATTGGAATCAGCTCACGAAGTAATGGTACAAACTAAGGCAAATTGATTAAGCTTTTGATTCCGTACACACACATATTCCAAAGCTACACCTTACAAGAAATCCGAGCAATACTTCATCAGCTGAGCCAAGGCATTAATTTTTTGGAGTTGGTGGTACTCAAGTAACATGAGATCGCCAACCTCACATATTTTTTTTTTTTTTTTTTTTTTTTACACATGAACAGTTCTAGACAGTTATAGCATAGAGCTCTATGGTTATAGCATCACTTTTTTAACCATGCTAATTGTTTGACCTTGGGTCGATTTCACGAAGCCCTACGATCAATCGTAACTCGAGTTAATACGAAGGGTAACCCATCGTAGGAGGCCTATCCTACGTAGGGCTTCAATGCATCAAAAGTCCTACGATTGATAGTAAGTTACAATGAGTTTGGTGAAATCGACCCCTTATGGAATAAAAAAATATGTTTGAAACTCCTTTATTGTTGAGTTGTGGGTCTTTTGGGTCTAAATTTGGTAAGAAAAACCCCTTGAACATAATGGAGAATCACATGACAACCGTCATGTAATACTTCACGACGTTGGTGACTCACCCCGAAACTGGACCCTTTCTCCATGACAGCGGTCTTTGAGGGCGTGGCCACGCCCGTGGCCGTGTCCACAATGTCGATCTGCACCAACACGGAGCCGGAAAAGATGAAGTAAAAGTTGTGGCCCACGTGACCCTGACGTAGAATGACACGCCCCTTTTCACAGCTAGAAACAAGATCGTAACACAGTAACGAAAGTTATGCATTGTCAACGTTTAGGTTATTATTTTTTTTTTATATGTTAGATCAGATCTTACGCCTAAGTAAAAGAGTTAACCGAAGGAATACCGCTCGAAGGTAGATGCAGCAATTGTCTGTCGCGGCGCAGGCTCCCATAAAATGATTGATACGTTAAGAGAAGGTAGGTTTGTGGTGAAACCCTTCTGTGAGAGTTTGTGGTTCTGAGAAGAACCGATGTTTTTTTGTTTTTTTTATCTCTCGACGTTCCGAGCAGTGTGCCCTGTTCGTCCCCAGGAGGGTAAATGATAGCATGTTGTATCAAAAACTTTAAGGGGCATAGGTGACAAGTGCATTAGGCACTCGCCTCTCACCAATGTGGCCCGGGTTCGAATCCAGCCTGGGTCATATGTGAATAGAGTTGTGCGTTGGTTCTCTCCTATGCTACGAGGGTTTTTATCCAGGTGATCCGATTTTCCTTCCTCCACAAAAATCAAACACTTTCGATCTCGGGCTGTACTCCGTGATCATATGAGTTGATGTGGCTGGCAGCCAAGGGCGCCCATTAAAGCCTGGCATGCTACTCGATCACATTGTAGGCATATCCTTCGCAATTCAGCACCCCAGCTGCGAGTAAGGATGATTAACCTCCCAAATTATTATTATTATAAAAAACCTCAACCACATGATACAAATTGAAAAGAAAGTCCACTTCCGGTCTCACCAACTGTACGTTGCCGCCCGACATATCTCCATTCTCATTTGGTGAGTGAACTTCTCGAAGCTGCGCAGGTTTTTCAGGATGCTGTACAGAGCCGTGACGTCATCGGGCGTCCGTTCCCAGGGCGGCTTCAACCCGATCTCACGGGCCCAGTTCGGCACGTGGAGTTTCTGAGAGTAGACAAAAGATAGTTCACTCAAATGTCATAATTTGTTGCTTTCGATATGTTTGACATTTTTAAGAACAGTTGTGATATTAGAGGGTCAGTAAGGAATGGAACCAACATGCTATGTTTTAGTTTCGGTCTGAATGCTTTTATGTGATTACTTCGTACTAGAACCAATATTTCCAACTGTAATATTTTAATGTTTAAGAAAACTGTTATGTGAAAATACCTTCAATCGGATCAACCCAGTCGGAGTCATGGCACTTGTTCTCCCCCTGTAAGCGCGCCAGAATGCACCCCTATTGGGTCCACCACGCCCCGCTGAATGTCAAGTGACGGAATGAATCGTGGTATGCTCTTACATGATCGGGGGTCGATTTCACCAAACTCCTCGTAGCTTACCATTAATCGTAGGACTTGTGACGCATTGCAGCCGTGCGTAGGATACGATGGGTTATCCTTCGTAACTTTGTAAGTTACGATCGATCGTGTAGGGCTTCGCCAGTGAAATCAACCCCATGACGTGTATTCAGTTCCATATAAAATAGGAAACCGTTACTCGTCCGTTTCTCGAGCATGTGAGCACATACATTATTTTTTGGTGCAATTGATAGTTAAAGGTACAGTACAGCGATGGATTTCACCAAACTCATCGTAACTATATCAATCGTAGGGACGTATAATGCATTGTAACCCTACTTGGATACGATGGGTTATCCTTCGTAACTCGAGTTACGATTGATCGTAATGCTTCTTGAAATCGACCCCAGGATAAGTAACATACCCAAAGAGAAATGTTCATAGATTGATGTATAATTATCAGACTATGATGATGGTGGTGGTAGAAACATAGGGTTGAAATAATTCCGCCCGAAAAAGTTGTATTTATCTAGAAATGAGTAAAACAAAGACCGAACACAGTTTTGATATCGGGTTAAGATCAAAACCATTCTTCATGTTTTGTAAGAACGATTGAGTCGGGTTTTTGCTATTTCTCGTGACTCAGATGTCCAATTGAGCAACAATTTTCATCGATTTAGTATTTCATGAACATGCTGGATTAGACGAAGTGTGAGTGCTGTTATGTGACCTTTTTTACCAATCATGTATTATACCTTTAAGTTAGTTTTATAAAATCTACCTACCGAGTATTTTCTGGAGAATTTCTCCTTTTCGAACGTGAGCTCCTCCTCCATAGTGCGCGTGTTGTAGAAGTGAATCTGCGCCATGAAATTGGCCACGTTCAAGTCCTTGGACGAGCGGATCATGCAGATGGCCACTCTGGCGATGCGCATTACCTTGGCCACGGTTGCTATGAAGAGCGCCCTCAGCTGTTTACAGGAGGAACGAAAAAAAAAAAAACACAATTATTGGGCTCGGTATGTTTGGTTTGTGTACGAAGACCTATAGGAATACAGTGATATTAATCATAGTGAATTGAAGTAGCGTGATAGTGATGACGCCGATTTCCAAAGCTCATGTCCTTTTATTTTTATTGAAACGTGAACAAAGAAAACTGACTGGACAGGGATTCGAACCGGCGACTTTCTGAATACCGTACATGCGCTCTACCAACGGAGCCATCCAGCCCTACGTTCGTGGTGACCCCAATAGTCAATTATCTTTGTTCATTTGGCAGTCAGAAGCCACGAAACCACGCACATACTGCTTTTACTTTTATTTTGTCGGGGCTGCTTAATAAATGTTCATGGGACCAATTTTCAAGATTTTGACATCGTCTGAATTCTAAGGAAAGTGCAGGAAGTGACAAGATGGTTTTAATTAGTTTTAAGAGCAACTGTTTATTTTGTCCGTTTTATCCATGCATTAACGAGAACGTGCTTGATTTGGGATCTGATCATTATGCTGGCAAAACGAGTACCAAACGCCATGAATCTGTATTGATTCAAACGCCTTTCTAACTGCCAGTGACCCGAAATCACGCCAGGCAACTAATTGTTATTCATATTTGGCCGGTTGATGGATACGTCATTGTTTTGACCTTCGACATTTGAACCTTGACATGCATCATTACCCTTATCCTCCGTGCTTCCGGATCCTCGTTCAAGTGTGCCGTAAGACGTAGCCCCAAGTCGATATCAGCGAGGTTCATCGGCGCCTGAGGGCGCACTTCCACCTTGCTGCCCTGTCTGCTGAGCGGCGGGGTCGACCTCAGACTTCCGGTCGTGGCCGTCCTCCGCAGTGCAGGGTGACCCTGGGATCCGGTGGGGGACTCGCTGATGGGCGTGTCTGTAAACGGTGAACGGGAGGTGGGCGACTGCTCTTTGGAAATGTATCTGTTGCATGCAAATAAGGAGAGAGAAGTTGATAAAGATTAAAAGTGAAACTTTGGCTGTATCCAAAATCAGTTGTCTAGAGGCTACGTCTAAGTATGGGCCCATTGCAAATGTATTGGGACACTATAGACGTAGCCGTAGCCATGTAAGTCCGTATACTGGGCCTTTTTCCTCTTGATGATACACGATGTCTACTAAATTCTGATCCGACATCAGTGCAACCCGGTGTACTTCTCACCCGGGTTGCCCCATGTGTGCGTTTATTGGCATTGTGTGTATCGTTTATGCAGAAATGAAATCCGTATAGTCCTAAGAAATATTATTACTCATGATGACAAACACATCTTGAAATGATAAATCATGATACGGAGGCCCAAATATGACACATGATATAGGTCAGTAATTAAATAATCATTCCTCGTTTGATGTATGCTGCTCCGTCACTATTTGTTACACTCTAATTCATTCATCAGTTGTAACATTGTAATGATGAAGACTTTATTTTGCCATGCTCACAAGGTCAACAGCTTATTAGAGACCCATCTCACATATCACAGGAGAGAAAGTTGTATAAATGGTATACATACAAGCAATAATAATTCATGAATTCACTCCATAGTATCCATTTATCCTAGCCCATAATTCGGACAACACAGGCTAAACAGCGTACATGTATACCGACGTTTTCCTTTCAACGCAATCCTTAATTGTCTAATTCGACAAGATTATATTATTTGTCAACTCCCTTGACAAACCAAACAGTGAGCATAACATTATTTGCCGACGCATCAAGGAAAGACTTGTCCGTGTGCGTCTTTAATATTAATATGCACTTCGCAGCATATTGCCCACAACTTACAAGACGACTCCTAAATGGATGTGGCCTCTTTTTCTACCGATATGTTAACCTATATCGGGAAAGACGGGGGGAAATAAAAAATGTGCATGATGAGTGACCAGAAAGCGGCCCTGCACTTTGGCGCTCGACACGGCAGAGCGACCGCGACCGCGACTAGCTTGCATTCAGCTAGACTCATCGTATGCACTCCTACAGCACAAATGGCATATCACAAGCCTTTTGGTATTATAGCAGCATGGTGAAACAAGCTTGGGCGAGCTGGAACTACCCCGTGCCCAGTTTACCCACCTAGAAGCCGAACGCCATACAAACAGTGATATAATGGAAAGCTTGTTGTTGTTGGAAGCAAACTCATCACGGACTATTTCACCAGACATGAACTACCGCCCGGAATTGCATGTAACGCGTGTAACCTACATATAGACCTAACTATAATAGTTTCCATGTGCTCAATGTCATGTCTAGCCGATCATTGTCCATTTTGTATGATTTAGCTCGCCAGGGACTGCAATTTATTGGAAGGTGTTGAGATTAGTGGACGGCACGCCTATGACATGACTCGCATTTAATAATTAATTCCCATGCATTCGATCACTTCCAAACCCATAGCACGATCTGTATGATATACAGTCGGGTTCCCGTCTCCCCGTCACATCGACCCGATCGTTCACCGGTGTGGGCGAACCTCGTCACCTGCCAATAATAGTTAGAAGTACATGCACCAGTTTCTCTTTAGCCACGTCCAAACTGATCAATTGCTCATTATTTTGTGGTCCAAGAAATTGTCAAGATGCCAGCTTAGTGTACCAATACGAGAAAAAGTGTCAAACGGCACCAAATAGTTCTCGCGCTAACCGACAACGATCTTTATTTTGTTTTCATGGTGCGCTTTCTTCCTTTTTCTGTATAATTTTGTGAACCTCGGTTCTAAAAAATTGGACTAACTGAATATCCCGATCACGTGCTTTACACCTCGGGGCGTTACAGCGTCATCGTGACAGCGTTGGCGGGATTGCAGACGCTGCGACTGGGACGGCACGGTCAAGAGGGTCGGTTGAAGTTGTTGTTAGCGTCATGTATCCTTTACCGAACGCTCGGGGACAATCGCAGAAGAAGAGGACAAAATTGTATTCAGCTACTGAATCATAGTTTTTTCCCGGGGTGGTGATAACACTAGGCTGGCCGAGTGCCCGGAGAACAGCAACAAAGAATCACTAGAACGAGATCACCAAAAAAAAAAAGAAACATCAGCAGCAACAATGGGAGACTTTGGAGAATCGGTCTTCAAGTAAACATTACAGCGCACGCGCACGCAATTGTGAGCATGCGCGCGTTGTTTTGCGCCTGCGCAGTAGTAGTAACAGCAGCAGCAGCAGAAGTAGTGGCACCAACAGAAGTATCAACATTTGTAGCAGCAGCAGCAGTAGCAGAATCAACATCAGCAAACACGGCAAGAGCGAGAGCAGGGCAAGAACAAGAAAAACAGTATCCAAATAAAAAACGAAGAACAAGATGAAGAACAGCAAGATGACATCATCCTGTCCGATAGTATGAAACACCTTGGGTAGAATGACCTCTCTTCACGGTCAGTAACAGCAACATCAGCAGCACCAACAAGTAACAGCAGCAGCAGCAGAACCAAAAAGTAACATCAGCAGCACCAACAAGTAGCAGCAGCAGCAGCACCAACAAGTAACAGCAGCAGCACCAACAAGTAGCAGCAGCAGCACCAACAAGTAACAGCAGCAGCAGCAACAAGTAGCAGCAGCAGCACTAACAAGTAACAAAGCAGCACCACCAAGTAACAGCAGCAGCACCACCAAAAAGTAACAGCAGCAACAGCAGTACCAACAAGTAACAGCAGCAGCACCACAAGTAGCAGCAGCAGCACCAAAAAGTAACAGCAGCAGCACCAACAATTAGCAGCAGCAGAACCAAAAAGTAGCAGCAGAAGCACCAACAAGTAACAGCAGCAGCACCAACAAGTAACAGCAGCAGCAGCACCAATAAGTAACAGCAGCAGCACCAACAAGTAACAGCAGCACCAACAAGTAACATCAGCAGCAGCAGCACCAACAAGTAACATCAGCAGCAGCAGCACCAACAACATCAACATCAACATAACTACAAAAATAGAGACCAGAAATCAGAAAAGAAGACGGGAAAGAAAGAAAGAAAGAAAGAAAGAAAGAAAGAAAGAACGGAAAGAAGACACAAGAGAAGATATTGGCTGTCAAGAGTCCCGAACATTGTTTCCACTTTTCAAAATGTTCGTCAGTCACTTTCTTGATCAGAAATTCAATCCCGTTTGGATAGATTCTACAATAATTCAATCCAGATGTACTTGGAGATCACGTCAGCATTTGTTCATAAGTGAAAAAGGAAAAAGACCCTTCAATTTCACAGTAGAAAAGACCCACAACAGCTGTAACATGCCGACTGACGTCAATAATTTCCAAAAAAGCAATTTCAAACCAATGCTGGTCTCTTTCACAGTAAAAACGACTGACGAAAAACTCGAATGCGGAACCGTTTCCTGTTCAATGAAGTTAGAGGTCGAATCCCACGGCTCACATTGGTAGGAAATAGAAAACCAACCCATTACATCCTTCAAATGAATAGGGAAATGTTAAGGGAAAAAAGGGAAGGGGTTCACAAGCCGTCAGCACGATACATTATTGTCAATTTCTTGTTCGAGGTCCAAACGGAGAAGAAATTACCTCCGGAAATGACAGGGGCATGTGGAAATCGCCCCGTGGGTTAATTTACCGCCGACTCCACCGCGAATAGTCAACGGTGCGAGACATTCAACGAATCGGCACGATTCATCATTAAAGAGACGCATATGATGGGGAAGCCGGTCTATAGATTCCAAGCCTTTCGTACAATCAAAGAAATTGGCCAGACGATTCTGTGATCTTGTAAATTGAATCAAGGAGGAGATTTGTCTTTCTTACAGTCTTGATTCATCAACCAGATGGAGAGGTTTTTTAATCGCACGTCTGCACCGAGTGGGAAAGTGCAAGAGCGTGTGATGGAGCGTGCTCCACTGGTCCACCTGCGTCATCTGTGGAACACACTTCATGATTGGAATAAAGTGAGAAGTACGTAATACCAATCATCTTTCGTCTTGTATTTGATTCGTAGGTGTAGTGGCTGCCAGCATTCTCCAATCCAAAGGCTCGCATCATAGACCTACTACACCCCTTTGCATCACCTCGGTGTATCTGTGACAGATGGGCTCTTTAATGACACCTGACGGCAGCGGGGCCACCATCATGCACGTTGCTCAACCCACGGTCTCCCACCACCTTCTCTCCGTGACCAACCCGGGGACAGGAGCCAGAATGCTCTTGAGGAAATTGAAACGGTTCGTCAGTTCCCAGTGGCAGTTGCTAAACTCAAGCACTCGTTGTTTTCCGGTGGGTCTACATTTGGGTTAATCTCAACCACCTCAGGTGCCCGATCGAGGGCATCCCTTGGAGGGACACTCAAGAGACGAAAATCGTTCACTGAAGAGCTTCTTTCTCGTCACGAACTGTTACTATACATAGACTCGTACAACTGTACCCTGTTGTGTCGTCCGTCAGTGATAGCTCCGTGGTGTGATTGACCCTCCTTCAAAGAGTGACAATTTAGAGTTGATGTTGGGCAACTGTTGGATCTGATGTAGGAAGGCCTCTGGCAACAAACCTTGTGATCCATATAAATGAAAGACGAAGTGAGTAGCTGGAACTCTTACGACTTGACCTGGAGTGAATACAACACACTGTGTGTAGTGACTCCTCCATCCGACCCGTCGTCTTGGGAAAAAGACCCGATCATGACGCATGGCCTACCCATCTCCACCTACTTCAAGGTTTTGGTAACCATTGGTGTGCCCGAGGCAATGGCCGTGCGACTTTTTCTCAAGTACATGTACAAGAAACACGTCATCGTTGTGCAGTCCTGCATCTGTATAATGCAGTCAGGGAACGGCGACAATACATCGAGGTCAAAGATTGATAATATTGTGCGAAAAAGATTAGGTTTTACAATTCGACCATATCACATTCAAGAAATAAAGGCAACAAAAACACACAGCCAAACATGAACAAAAAACAAAAACATGCAAAGACCCAATCTATATTGTTTATCATTTTCGGTATTAAAGAAAAACAATCTATTCACGTTGCATTCTATAACTTCTACTATTAGGTCACCAACAGTTGTAAACTTTTATTATTTATTTCTGGTAATGACACCAAGGATTCCTCAAAAGTGACCAAGGCACTAAAGCTTGCAAGCTTGATGAAACCTGTTATGGAAAGATGATGAGAAGAAGATACCGTTTTAGAGGTGTGAGGAAAACCAAAGAGTAATATTCTGGGTAAAACCCACAGAATCAGGTAGGGACTGAAAACCTAATCCACTTGTGGACCAAGCCGGACTTGAACCCGGTCCACAGAGGTGAAAGGCGAGGAAAGAACCACTACGCCAACTTGACTCCCCACCTATGTGAATGTGAATGGTCCTCTAAAAAAGCAGACTTTCCAATTTGAAAGTTTCATTATTGCCTGGTTTATCAACTTGAAAAGGGAAGACAGAAACAAAGCCCAAAGCTCCAGATTTGTCAGGAAGAAATTAGTTTCTTTCTTTCCTTAGAAGGGATCTCTGGTTTCCATAAGCTCAGTTGCAGTTTATGGGAGGTCTTTGTCCTAAGGACAATTTTTCTGAGAGAACAAAAAGTAACAGCATGTTTCATTTTGTCTCTCTGTACAGCTCCCCTCGGCTGGGATAAGTCTTAATTTCCGTAGTATCCGCAGATACGTTTCATTTTCCTTGGTGGCACGTCGTGTTGTGCAAGGCGATCCCGCTCGTCGCCTCCAGCTAGGGGACGTCCGGGACGCCGTGCTCAATTTGCAACCTCGTCCCGTGATGGGTTTGCTGTCCCCACCCCGAAACTGCATGCGAAAACGAGCAAGGAGGAGGCGAGAGTAAAACCAGCACGGGTCTATCTAGAATCCACGCACTGGAGACGCCTCGTCTACACGGACAAACTCGGCACGCTACACCTGTTCTGCTCAGCTTCATGATATACATAACACTTCCTGAATCATATACATTGTACTTCTATAACACACATGCACACATACTATTCACACGAAATGACATAATATACGCAGCCATAAGACTAGACGGATTTGTTACCAAACTCCCAGGCCGACGGGAAATCTGCGGCATGCAATAACTGACGAGCTCAAACGCCCGTGGGGTACCGTAGGGGGGAGATCGGATACGGATGGTAAAAGTATTCTCCCCTCGGAAATCGAGCATGTACACGGATTCGAAATTGATTCACCGTGTCTCCCTCCTCATCTTGGCCGGTCCTCCAATCTCCACATCCCTCCTCTCTCCACACACCCTCCCTCGCCTCTCAAAAAAGTGTCTGACTGTTGCACGAGACCAATAACTGAAATCTTAAAGTGATAACCATTTTCCTTTTAATAGCGCGAAGCAAACCTATACCCCTGGAGGTGCTGAAAAAGTACAAATTCCGAGGAATTTAGTTATTGCCTCGCTCACGCATCCGTGAAACCTCTTCCTCTAAATTCTACTAAAGGAATACATTTGGACCAACAGGACATTTCATATTATTTTTTTTTTCCAATCTAGATCCGCCTACATGTTCCCTGTGTTTGACTCGACATAACACCGTTTGCAAAGCTTTCGCCACTTTTATTTTAATTTCAGCGAAAGTCGAAACCGTCCGTAACGATTTTTTTCAG
Organism: Astropecten irregularis; assembly: GCA_963971285.1. Classification (NCBI taxonomy): domain Eukaryota; kingdom Metazoa; phylum Echinodermata; class Asteroidea; order Paxillosida; family Astropectinidae; genus Astropecten; species Astropecten irregularis. The sequence continues at coordinate 13,115,474 of OZ020251.1, read as the reverse complement.
GAGGGGGCTGTCGAAGGCCGCGATATTGACCATGGATCGGCGGGCGTACGTGGCTAAGACCGCATCCGTACGTGGGGGGAGGCCATGTCAGAACTATACGATTCACATCGTTGCCTGCGGGCTGTTAAGAAAAAGAGGGCAACATGAAAACTAACTAAAAACGCAGAACGACGTTTTGGCGCTAGATGCCTCACATATGCGAATATGACACCGCGAACATTTGTTTCTCCTTCATATTCCAATGCAAGGTTCGGGCAAGAAGATTAGATTATTAATTAATCTTTTCGATAGGATGCCTAGACTTGTTGCCAAGTCGTTATAAGTCGCGGTGATCGTCTCTGCTTTGGTACAACTCTCGCGAAACCGCTCACAATTTCTCGCGAGACTTCTGGCTGCGGAGAGATTTCGGTTATCGGGAACACTTATTATTTTCAAGTGGTCCCGAGAGTCAAAATCTCACCGTAGCCAGGAGTCTCGCGAGGAAGTAGAGCGGTTTCGCGAGAGTTGCGTGAAAGCAGAGACGATCATCTCGACATCGAACGACTTGGCTCCAAGTCTACAGGAAGCCACGATACACTGCGAGCAAACAATGTTGCTGTATGTTTAAAGGTACAATACATAATTGGTAAAGGTCACAGGACAGCACTCATACTTTGTATGATCAAACATGTACATAAAATAATAAACCTGTGAAAATTTGGGCTCAATCGGACATCTGAGTCACGAGAAAAAAAGCGAAAACCCGACTCAATGTTTCTTATAAAACACGAAAAATGGTTTAAAATGTGATCTTACTCCGAGATCAAAACTGTTTTCGGTCTTTGTTTTACTAATTTCTTGATAAATACAGCATTTCAGGTGGAAATATTTTAACGGTATGTTTCTACCAGCAACATCTTTATACCTTTAGCGAAAGGGGATAACTAAAACAACTCAGGTGAGGGTGTCCTTCATGTTTGAACCAAAAATCGTTCTGACGAACGATCTTTGGAAAAGACACTAAATCGTGATTTCCTTGAAAAACCAGCATCTGATGAACCAATATTTTCCATGGTGACTGTTTGCACTGTTTACGAACTGTTGAGTCCATTTTTTGGAGGCCTTGTAAATCCTATATGCTCCCTTTAAGTGGAAAAACATGTCGACAACTAATAAGACGAAAACCTAAACAACAAGAAATGAAAAGAAATGAATAAATAGTGGCGACAGTTTTTACGTCTGCCATGCAAGGAGTCAGAACTTTGGCGATGAAAATAATTAAAAGGATTTCCAACTTGTTGCACAAAGCTTCAACATTGCCTTTTCCCCCGATATAGCAACATTTTCATCATCCGATGAAAAAGTACATTTCACCCTGTATATAATATTCCTGGTCATTGGGCCCAGACAATCAACCACGGGGGGGGGGGGGGGGGGGGGGGACCATACAAGCTTCCTGAGAGTAAACAGCCCCTGACGGCTTTGATCATGTTCACCAAGGCTAATGACAAACTTAAGCCGTAACGACATCCGTAATGACATGGCCATTACTGTACAGCGACATACATACATACATATGTATACGTATGATATACATAATACATGGCCTATAGGTTCTGTACATATTATTATAGTCACAAAGCGAAAGAGAGACAATGGTATCTTTGTTGTTTACTGCTCAGCATTGTGCTTTTAGATATGGATAATGTATATGCGCTGATGGTTATTGCTCAAGGACACAGAACCACACACCATTGTTTGAATGCAAGGCTTAATATTTAGATAGTTTTATTCCATAACAGCGTGTAATTGCCACTCGTATATTTATGTTGAATCTTTCAGGATTGGAGAGAATGGGTATTTTATCTATGACCGCTGAATTTGAATTTTGACAGAAATCCTTGCTGATTGGTATTAATGGTACATGTATAAAGTCTTCCGCGACTGACGACTTGTTAGCTCAGATAGCCAAGTTCTGTCACGGAATCCACGAGTTTATATGTTACAGCAATCAATTGTTTTCTGCTGATGTCATTCGTGATGCCAATGGTTGCCATAAACATGTGTTGAGAACTCGGGCGGGGTTAGAACCCGCGCCACCATAACGGAAGTCGAACAAAATCACACTGAGCCACGTCACGAGCCTCTCGCCCCGTTTCACACTAGATCCCATTCTTGGAACTCCCTGTTGTGGCCGCCTAGGGGTCGATTTCACCAAACTCATCGTAACTTACTATCAATCGTAAGACTCGTGATGCATTGCAGCCCAAGTAGGATATGAAGGGTTATCCTTCGTAACTCGAGTTACGATCGATCGTAGGGCTTTCTGAAATCGACCGCAGAGGCCATATCGACTGACCTCTTAGCTGGTCAGTGGACTGATCATCCAGCTGCACTCACTGGCTAAAGGACCTACATGTAGGGGTTTTACTTGATGACCAAAATGACCAACATTCACCGTACGATTGACCCACTTCCCAATGAATTACGCATTTCTGAATTTAGACATTTTACGTTTTGCTAGTTAGGGGGGTTGGCTAGCAATTAGTTGAAAGTCCTGGCGCCAATTTCACTTAAGCACAAATTAATTGCTTAGCACAACATATTTTTCTCAATAAAACAAACCACCATTAAAAATTCAATTTGATATTCAAGCCCAGAGAACAACAGCTAAATGACAATCACAAGTGAAACACAACACATGGGAATTTGGTTGTTCACCCTGTGTCCATTGAACCACCCCTCCCCTAATGTTCTCCCCACAGCCATTCCCTTCGTGAACCCTGACCTTACCTGAGTGCCTCAAAGTCCAGAGGGGAGTCTTTCTCCGTGCGCTCGTTGGAGAAGGCGAACCGGCGACCCCGTGATCGGAGCGCGGCCGGCGCTTTCTCTAGATCGTCGCTGGAGTCGGATTGGTCCGAGAGTCGGCCCGTGCAAGAATCTCGTTTGTTCCGCCTGCAGGAAGTTAATTACGGTAGAAAAATATCATTTGAAAACCTTCATATTGTAGACAAAAGTAATGGGAGAATTTGGAGAACCAGTATTCAAGTCAACAGCGCACGCGCACGCAATTGTGAGCATGTGCGCTTTGTTTTGCGCCTGCGTGCGCGTTGTGAGTGCGCGTGCGCTGTTGACTTGAAGACCGGTTCTCGAAAGTCTCCTATTGTTTTAACAAACAAGCATCCCAAATCGATAACGATAACATTATATAGAATCGACTTCAGATTTAACCAAGTTTAAGGGCTGAATGGCTCAGTTGGTAGAGCGCCTGTACGGTGTGCAGGAGGTCGCCGGTTCGAATCCCGCTCCAGTCAAATTTGTCTTTGTTTGCACTTTTCAATGACTTTAAAATTCAGTCAGTTTCCCTTGTGGTTATTTGATGATTATATCAAGTTTAACCATACTTAAAATTCGTTCGCACAACGATAGTTGAAGAAATAATCTCATTTCTAGAAAGTACATTTCCTGCCCTTTCAAAATGATGCCTCAGTCAGGAAAAATTAGCAAGAATTAAAGTATGGCTGACATTGGTAAATCTTGGTTTAGTTTTTTTTTCTGGGACAACCTGTATAAGTCGAATTTCCTGTGTGAACTTCCGTCGGAAAAGTAGCCAACTTCGTGCGATTTTGTTTGTGTAAACATGGATAAAGGAATAACCTTTCTTTCTCCATGGTGTATGCATGTTGCTAGTTTCAGTCTTGTTTATTGATTAAAAAGTTTAATTCATCTCAAGCGAAGCATGGCGTCAAAAGGTGCCGTTTGTTTACGTCTAATCGGTCAATGAAAACCGGTTAGCTGTTTTTCTTGTCTCTGGTACAGAAGTCAGCTTGCGGCGCCGGTCACGCAACAACCAAAGACTTGGCTTTCTCGGTTAAAGAATAATCATCAAAATTTTAATCAATATTGCGAAAAAAACTTAAACACGGCTTGCATTTTTAATGATGGAAGATGAACACGTGCAAGGCGAGTGACCGACGATATTTTTTCGGGTATCCTGATTGGTATTCGCGAGGCAGACAATAGGCTTCGACATCCGAAACCATCGTCAACCATCGTCGCTTGGCCTTGTTTCCATCAATTCCCATAAATAAGATATTGCTCCTCATGTATACCGTGCGGAATTGTGTCAATATCGCACACCGAAGCATTCAAACATTCGTAGACGGGGAGGTTGGTATCAGATGTCGCCGGTTGAGTTTTTCTAGTTGTCTTGCTCAGTTCGGGGAAGGAAAACACATTAATTTAAGGCATTAAATTAATCATAATGCATCGTCTACCGCCTCCTGTATAATTAAACCGGCAGCAAAATCGACGCACCGATAATTGCGTTTGTTAGACATTCTGCATGAATCCATTTGTCTTCGTGGTATATAAATGGGGAATTAGACAAACATAGGCCCTATACTTGTAGTACATACCGTAAAGGAGCATGGACCATGAAACAAATTTGACTTCTCAACTCCGACCACATCTAAGGTCTGACTTAAGAAATTGATGGAGCAGACCTCAGGGAACATTTCTAGGTACTATGTGACCTCAAATTGTGGTAGCACTTTTGTGTAATATCCCAACAATTATTGCAATATTCCCCCCCAAAAAAAAGAAAAAAAATAAGAAAAAGAAAAGAAAATTCAACAAATGGGTTTAAGCTCTTGCTTTTGACTTATTTTTTTTTTAATGTTATTTCTCTGTGAATGGATTATGAATGATATAATCGCATAATCATTCATTTCACCAAAATGCATATCAAGGACTTGGGGGGGGGGGGCAGAAAATACGACCAAGCCCCTGTTTCAGTTGCATTGTGGGAAAGTAGTCTTGTTTTTTGTTGTTCCTCAAACGATACCACATTTTCTCAAACGTGATACCACAATTTGAAGCCACACATACTACCTAGCAAAGCTGTTAATGGTATAAACTTTCATTTTATGAAGTCAAACCATAGATGTAGTGGGTGTTGAGCTAACTCCTTAATAAGAGGGTTTTCAGAACTTTGCTCCTTGACTAGTACATTGATGCAGCATTGCGACGGGGGAGGTGTTCCGCACAGCAATACTCAAAGAAGGAACTTCATATACAGAAGCGATTGCATTTGCTTTGTGTACAATTAAAACCCATCAGCTTGGACCGTGGGTACGGCTAAATGTCTGACAAACTTCAACTGCTCGACCTAGCAGGCTGGTGTCAAATAGAGAGCTTTGGGCTAGGATGTAAAAGTAGATTCTTAATTCTGAAAAAAAATGAATGTTTTTGTTTTAGTAAGCTTATTTTATGACTTGGACGAAACTGAGCCTAGCCCAACGGTCACTGAAATGCTGTACACCTAGAATACTATAAGCACGTCTCAAGATGAGGACTAGAGCAGGCTTGTCCATACGTTGAGACCTTATGAGAAGTGCGAACGAAATAGAAGTGCGAAAGTACGAACGATTCTTACATGGTGTTTCCTCAAACCGATCCACACACAGGCAAGTTATGCCAATAATGCACGGGTACCAGTGTATATCACTAGTATTGTATATTGCCAGCGGCTGGTTCTCTGCTATAAGCTTTACTTGCCATAGACCTTTGTTGGAGCAAGTTGCTAGCAAGGTTATAGCTAATAGCTGACATGATGTATCCTTAATAAGCTTTTCCAGAGGCTGAAAGGCAAATGAATATTGATCAAGGATGTCATGTAACTTGGCTTGGGAAAATAGTTTGCAGATTAACATTATATTTATGGAAAACACTTTTATGATTTTCACGAGGAAATGGAATTTCAATACCGACGTAGGTGAGCAAAGCATTCTCAGTGCTTGTAATGCAGCTTACCTATAGCCGTCGGTGAAAGGTATTCCTAATTTGAATATCTTTCGAATATTCATGGAGCTTAAACAGTTTGACTTAGCTGAACTTATGGTAACTTTTGTGAAAGTATTATTCTTAATTACATTAGTGGTGTGAGAGGCAAAAATCAACTTACATTTCCAGTAAGTCCTTCCCCCATCTGTGGTAGAGCATATCGGCAGTCCAGAAACTACTTCGGATTTGCTTCTGGAAGACCGTGTCGCTCATGATGCCACTCTTCTTCCTCAGCTTCAGCCTCCTGCCAAGGTCACTTCGCAGGTCGTCCAGGACGGCCTGTTTCTCCCGTCGGAAGTGCACCTCCATGTCCCTCCTGGTGGCCGCCGTGCGAGGCCGCGGCTTGGCCGAACCGGCCGGTCCACAACCCCGGTATGAATCTTGAGCGCTCCGGTCAACTGGATCAGCAGGTCCTTCCGTCTCCTCACGGTTGATGTCTTGGTGTTGATCTGTGGTAGACGTCGATTCCTCTTTGTCCGGAGTTTGGAGACGGTCCGATGCCAGTTCTGGGCGAGAGGAGGTGACTGTCTGTGACTCGAAATCGAAGCTGTCACCTTCCGGAATCAACATGGAATTTGGGTAACTGGTAGAGGTTTCCTCGGTGGCCTGCTTGGTATCGTCAGGATCATAATGTGAACATTGGGTCACAGTCCTTACTGCTTCGTCATCTCTGAGTTGACGGTGGTAACCCGGGGAGGGAGATTCGCTTGGAAGAGATTGGGGAGTCTGAGGGGTAGAGGATGGGTGACCCTGAGGAACAGTATAGTATGTGGATGTGGAAGAGAGGTTCCTGTGTTCCTGTTGCTCTAAATTATCACCTAAGTACATTGCAGCATCTTTGGAGGTGTGCAATTCATCAGCATCTCCATCTGTCTGCTCTTGGACAGAAATTGCATTCCTTGAAGCCAAGAGGCTACCGCTCCTTGGAGGAGATTTAAGGAGCACAGTCAGGTTCTTTTCTATCTGAAGAGTGCTTCGAGGCTCGGCGCTGCTTTCCTTAATGGGATGCCTGTCGGTGTCCCTTGCGTGTGCATTTGTTCTAGGCATGGCACTAGCAGGCCGGGTCTTGTACCCCCGACTAGGGGCAGAACCTTGTGCTCTTGGCTGGGCGCTCTTTGGCCTGATAGGCGGTCGGGCACTGGCGGGCCTCGGCCGTCCGGATCCCGGCCTGGACATCAGGAACTTGTCGCTGGTCTGAAAGATCTCGGCGATGTACTCGCTGGCAAACGCCGGCTGCGGCGACGGGCATCGGGTGGCAGTCAGACTCCTGGCCGAGAGTTCCTGGGAGCCGACAGCATCACGTCCCGCCCGACTCCCAAGACGACTCCTGGGCCGATTCCGCGAAGACAAGCTTTCCTCGGTGAGTTGGTTTTGGACCAAGCACCGATAAGACGGAGAGCCGCTCTTCGGCCGGACGCTCTGTTTAACATTCGGTTGGTTTTGATGGACGGTTGAGCCATTCACTGGGAACGCTATAGATCCTCGCCTTGTTCGAACATGGTCCTGGAAGCCCTTCCCTCTTATAGCAAGATCGCTTGTCTGAAATCGTCCGGAGCTGAATGTCAATTTTGCATCTTGTGACCAGTTGCGATGCATCGATGCGGTCTTACCTACTACATTCTCTCTACTGTTTGTCAATACTTGAGTCGTCGACTTTGTTGAAACATCAGATATGTTACCCGTCTGTTCTGGTGCATTCCTTGATGTGACAGTCACACTCTGTTTGGTGCTGCTGGTGGCCGAAGCGCCGGGTCTGGCCTGCTGGGAGGACCGAGGCCGGCTCGGTTTCGGTTGGTGCTGCTGAGAGATCTGAGTCCGTTTACTCTTCAGCGTCGGTTGTAGCCTCTGCGGCCGTTTCATTCTCCACCCCGGATGCACCGAGGTCCTGCCTTCCACGGGAAGCACCGCATCCCCGTCGGGCATATTGGCTCGCCGGACGGCAGTGATGGGGTCGGCGGACCCGGGTGGTGGCGAGGCTGCCGAGGGCACGGCTGTGTCCTGAGCCGGTGCCGAAGCTTCGGAGGTCGGCGGGGAGGCGTCCGATGCCTCCAACGATTCCGTGACGGATACGGTCTTCCTCAACCGCCATAGTACCATGACTGACGGTAGCTATCACCAAGCCACCTACAAATAGATACAAGCATGAAATTAAATTGACTAGACCGTTACCGTACACGAACACACACTTTAGTTGCAAATACCTTTTACTTTAATAAAGGTAGTATCAAACTTTGGTAAGAGACCAAAACATAAAATGTTTACTGATTTACGTATAACTTTCAGGGTATGAAGATGATGCTCGTCGAAACCTACCGTTAAAATGTTTCCGCCTGAAATGGTGTACGGTATGTATCCAGAAATGAGTAAAACAACGACCGGAAATCTTTTTTGATCCTTTAAAAGATCAAAAATAAAAGAGAAAAGACTTAAGAAATGCTTTGGCCGTTTTTCACGATTTTCTCAAAAAGTGGGCGCCGTATGGAATTGAAATATTCACAGATGTCTGTGACTGTATCTTCCTTGATATTTTTGCCCATGAATCTGTACTTCTTTGACAAAATCCAAAGTATAATACTACCTTTAACCATTCGAATTGACTTACTAACGTTATGCCACATAATCACAGAAAGAAGTGACTTAATGAATAAAGGTTTCGTTTTCAAACTTCAGCAAAGTCACTACTTTTTGCCCAGTCAACACCAAAATACTGCTCGATGACTTCATGTGTCCGCATAACATGACTTATTTTAATAATGGCCAAAAAAACAAACAAAAAATTGCGGAGCTCAGCATTTAAAAAATCATATCTATGAACCCCCCCCAATATGTCATTAATCATTTTGTGACTGATGATAAATGTCTTTCTTCACAAATTGGAGATAATTTTTAGATTGCATGATGCCAAATGGTACTTTTATAGGTACAACGGTCGCCGAAACTGAAACATTGCATGTACATTTTATTTTCGAAAAACCTTTAGCCGCTAGACCCAAAGGAGACTATAAGTTGACATTGTGACGATTGTTGCCTTGTTTTCAAAGATTTGAATACAAACAGATTCTGACATGGTAGACAACCATTTGAATGAGAATTCAGAAAAAGACTATTTTTTTTTTAACAACAATCTAACATGAAATACTTATGTACTGCCCAAAACACTAGAAATAAGGCTTTCCATTGCGTGAATGAAGCAGAGTGCACGCTCTCAACAATTTTGCCGAGTTGGGGCAACACACCTGGGCAACACGACTTAGGGGCCATGTGTACACTAGCAACATTGGGCCAACATGTTACCGAGATGTTGCTGCGACATATTACCCAACTCGTTTTGCTCTGTGTACACTGACAACATTTTTCAGCAACTATGTACTTGGGCAACATGTTACCGAAATTGTTACCAGATTGGCGACAGAGCAACTGCTCATAATTCGATTTGTTATGGAATAAAAACAAACCTTTAAAATGTTCAGCTCAATTAATCATTATAGAAACAGTAACGAATCGAAAAACATACAAATAGCGAAAACGGTTATAATATTGTAACGCCAAATTGTTTGAGAATACCTGTCTCATGTTTGATCTTTGCGAGATCAAAACATGTTTTTGTGTTTGGATTTAATCTATTCTGGATAAATACAGCTTTTCAGGCAGAACAAAATGTTCACAGTATGTTTCTACCATTATCCGTCTGTATAAACCTGTAAGTTATAGCTAAATCTGTGAAAATGTCTGTTTTGGTTTGTTACCAATGTTGTACACGTGCCCTTTAATACAATGAAGTGGAAATAATCATTATCACTATGAAGTACATTCAACATTAAAGCAATTACATGTACCAGACTGCCGTCCTGTCACTCTTACCTTCGATATTCCGAGCCTGGGCCTCGAAAACAATCAGCAGAACAGCAAATTATTCACCCTGGGAGAACTCCAGGGGAACTCATTCACTCTGAAACACTCCAGAGAGAGAGAGAGAGTGGAGGCGGCACTCGGCTCGACCAACAAAATGTTACCGGGCAAACCACATCATTGCAACCCGCTGACTTGACTTGACTTGACAAGTGGCGCTTAAACCAATTCCATCCGAGTCGTGTCCATTATCGGTGATTGCAGTCTTTGAGTATGAGGCTGTTTTTATTCACTAATGTCACCTCTAGGAGCGAAGTTTCATTCGTAGAATGATTTAGAGCACGGAGGAATGCCTTCCTCCATGTTTTAGAGAGTTGTCGAAGGTCTACCACGCCTTATACTTTCCGCCAAGTTAAGTCGCTCAGTTGCTGCTAACTTTGTCTCATTCGTAGGGTCTAGTGGACCTCGGTCAAAATCTCTCAAGGTTTCACCAGGGACGTGGGTCACTCTCAAGCACTGGTGTCCTTTCACACGATGATGATAAGATTTTGCAACCATGAGAGAATTTCTCAATGGTTCAGAGTTTCTTTTTTAGCGTCGTGTGAGAAGGCCTTTGGTCGTCTGAATCTTACCACATGTCCTGGGAACACAACAGCACAATGCTTACATGATGAATGTGAATCAAACAGAAATGAGTTACTTCCCTGGAGTGATGGCCACTGACAAAGTAACCGAGCATATACACGCTGACAAATAGGCCTCCGTGAATATTGTCAACATTAGTTACATGTTAAAACCCTTTTTGTGGCATACGATGTTCGATTTACAATCGCGAGTTTTCACAATAACAGAATTATGAGTCAGTTACGTGTACTATAGTCTGGCACCGCCTCCCCCACGTACTGTTTGTGTTTACCGTATTATCCGTCCTGAATGCGACTTCGCACCCTTTGTAACCTCGTATTAAACGACGTCTCGTCCACGCTCAAATCGTTTAATTCTCGGTTAAGTTGTTTTGTGTATATACAGTGTGTACATCGCCATGCGACTGTTACAACAAGCTTGTGCCGTACATACAACTAGAAATGAATTCCAATCGATTACGCGGTCTTCGCTATTGTCCCAACGCGTCCCGTTCAAAACTAATGCCTTTATACCTATTGTCAGGTCATGTACTATCTATCAATAATGTGTTGTACCTTTTTTTTTCAGTCAGGATCTGCGCAAGCCTAATTTAGATATGATCATTCATGAGATAACTCGATACTATTACACACTCCAAAAAGACTAATTGAAGCCACATTTGATTAATGTTTTGACTTTTTTTCCTCGGCAAATTCTTACACGAACCAGGCTGTTTTGGGTGTTGATAAACTTCCCAAATAATACACATTTAGCAGAGTGTACACCATCATTCGGACGAACGATCTTTGGAAAAGACACTCAATCTTGATTTGCTTGAAAAACCCAGCATCGGATGAACCAAGATTTCCCATTGTGACTGTTTGCATTGTGTTTACGAACTGTTGAGTCTTTGTCTCAAACTAAATTTTTTTTAGGTCTTGCAAATCCTACATGCTCCCTTTAAAGGGCAGCTCCAGCTATACGTGATACACCTGCGAGGTCATGTATTTGTCAGTAGTTTTTAAGTAGCCATCTTCCCAAGCAGGGGGTACATGGACACTCCTTCATAAATGAATAATTATAAGGAAGCTGACTCTTATAAAGTTGTCCTTTCTGAAACTAATGACGAATGTTTTAAACAGTCGGATGCATCGACAAAAAAGAAAAGAAAAAGGAAAACCTTAAAGGTAGTATCATACTTTGGTCAAAGAAATACAGATTCATGGGCAAAAATATCAAGGACGATACAGTAATAGTCATCTGTGAAAATTTCAGTCCCCTACGTTGCCCACTTTTTGAGAAAACAGTGAAAAACAGCCACGGTATTTCTTAAGTCTTTTCTCTTTTATTTTTGATCTTTAAAAAGATCAAAAAGATTTTCGGTCGTTGTTTTACTGTTTTCTGGATAAATACACAATTTCAGGATGCTGTTTTGGTTTCTTACCAAAGTATGCTTTAACCTATAAAAAGCCATTTTTTCAGCTTCATCTCAGCTTGGTATCTACCGCTCCCATCCATGTATGACCACAATCACGGCTCACAGTACCCAAAACATCTTCAAAATGCTGATCCCCAATAAGGAATGCAGGAGTAGCTTACGAGAGTGTCCAAATGTACCCCCTGCTTTGAAGATACTATAGCTACTTGAAAATCATTGACAAAAAATATCACCTCGCAGGTGCATCACGCATAGATCGAGCTGCCCTGGCCCTCTCGATGGGGACATTGTCACTGACTGGGGTAGAATTCTTCATCTGAACAAATTTTTGTGTATGCCGAGTTTGTCAGAATTATGATACTCATGCATTACGATCGATATGTGCAGTTATAAGCATGTTCTCACACACCAAAAAGCGCGACTACATGTATTTGGGTCGCACTCCAAATCGCGACCCAAATAGTCGCGCATTTTTGGTGTGTGAGAACGTGCCTATTGGTGCGCCGATTCGTACTCTTATAACATCATTGCATAATCCCAGACGTGTGCAAAAAGATTCCCTTTTCATGGCCGTAGAACATTGAGCAGACCGCTTTTGAGATTGTTTCGATTGCACATGAATTAAGAATGATGTTTCCCTTGGTGGACCACAACATGCGTTAATATTAATGTGCATTGAAATCTCGGTTTACTTGTGCCTTGACTACGGTGATGGAAGTTTCGTAGAAAGTGAAAGAGGCACCCGACTAATACAATCAGGGAGACGGACACGGGGAAAGTAAACTGGAAGAAGTTTGCAAGGGAAAAGAGTTCAAAAGTTAGATTGAGATCGTGCCATGTTTTTGTATTGAGAACATGAAGCAAAATTGACGAAGGCATACGAGGGCGATAAAATGGGGGTAAGCAAAACAGGAATTTGCTAATAGAAAGATAACACGGGCCCTTTAGCACAGTAAGCTAACTTGTGAGGTTACAAGGGGCCAATTCCACGGCCCTGCTTAGCACAAACATTTGGTAACCATGACATTTCTGTCTTCATATAAACAGGGTGAACAACCAGATTCCCACGTGTTGTGTTTCACTTGTGATTGTCCTTTAGCTGTTGTTCGCTGACCATGAATATCAAATGTAATTTTTAATGGTGGTTTGTTTGATTGAGAAAGACATGTTGTGCTAAGCAATTATTTTGTGCTTAAGTGAAATTGGCACCAGGGCTTTTAACTAGTGGCTCACCAACCCCCTAACTAGCAAAACATAAAATGTCTAAATTCAGCAATGCGTAATTCATTAGGAAATGGGTCAATCGTAATGTTGGTCATTTGGTCATCAAGTAAAACACCTAGCTCCTTTAGCCATTGAGTGCAGCTGAAAAATCAGTCCACTGACCACGGCTAAGATGTCAGTCGATAAGACCTCTGCGGTCGATTTCACAAAGCCCTACGATCGATCGTAACTCGAGCTAAGAAGGAAGTACCCTAATAGGCCAGCAGCGCATCATAAGTCATACGATTGGCAGTAAGTTACGATGAGTTCTGTGAAATCGACCTCTTGCCAGTTATTTTAACCAGCGAAAAGACCATGCGATTTACACGCCAGTTTCACTATTAACTAGCCCATTAGCAAGTCAGTTCATGAGGACAACAAGGTTCTATAACCCCAGCAGCATAGGCGGCAAGCACATTCACCAAAAACAGGCCACAAAGAGCCAGTCCTTCCACCCATGAAAATCCAACCCACCACACAGGCAGTCTCATGAAATTCACCTGCCATGTATGCCATCGCTCTGAAATAGTTCCAGACTCATCAAATCAAATCAAACAGACACCAACATTGAACAGAACAGACAAGGACATCATTTTAAAACTCCTCGAACCCTCCAGCCAAACAGTCAAAAATAGAGACTACACGAGAATATCATGGCATTGATTTTTCTTGTCTACAAGTCTCAAGCAGCCTTCACGTACTTAATTCCTCTCCAAACTAAAATTTAAGCTGTTCGAACACGCGCGGACAATATCCCACAAGTTTCTGATCGATCATCTGGGTCTTATCAAACTTTACAACCGAGAGGGATTAATTCCTTTCGATTAATAGTCTTCGATCTCGGCCGAGGATCTCCAACCTTTTCACCCCGCGGTTCCAAAATCCATTTTTGCCCCGGCAACCGTACACAAACTCCGCCAGAGAACAAGTGTCGCGATTGATTTTCGTCATCGAAACGCTCACGGCCCTTCAGCAGTTAAGCTCAATCGCCAACATGGACACATTCTTCCCCACGGGCGGGTTTAACTGTACGTCAGTCAAGTGCCTTGTTCATTCTCTACCAATTTCTCTACAGAGGGGGAAATTACTTCGAGAATTGGTTTTCAAGCATGAGGTACAATACATGATTGGTAAAGGTCACAGGACTGCACTCATACTTTGTCTGATCAAACATGTACATGAAATAATAAACCTGTGAAAATGTGAGCTCAATCGGACATCTGAGTCACGAGAAAAGAAACGAAAATCTGACTCGATTTTTCATATAAAACATGAAGAATAGTTTACTTTATGACAATCTAATTTGCTTGAAAAACCCAGCATCTGATGAACCAAGATTTCCCATGGTGACTGTTTGCACTATTTCCGAACTGTTGAGTGCATTTTCTGTCTCAAACTCAATAAAACAAATTTTTCGGAGGCCTTGCAAATCCTATAAGCCCCCTTTAGAGAATAGCTGTAGCTGCACAGGAATGTTTTGCATTGGCTGCCTTTTTTCTCGTTTGTTTGGGCTAACGAGCTTGCTAAAGCGAACATAGTCCATAATTAACCATTTGAGAGTTTAAAGGTATTATACATGATTGGTAAAGGTCACAAAACAGCACCCACACTTTGTCTGATCCAGCATGTATATATTCATGACACACATGTGAAAAAATTGTAGCTCTTTCAGACATCTGAATCACGAGAAAATAGCGAAAATCCGACTCATTTTTCTTATAAAGCACGAAGAATGGTTTTGATCATACCCCGAGATCAAAACTGTTTTCGGTGTTTGTTTTTACTAATTTCTGGATAAAATACACCATTTCAGGCAGAAACATTTCAACGATACATAGATACATGAATTATGTTTCTACCAACGCCATCTTAATACCCTGGAAGTTAAACTTAAATCTGTGAAGATTTGGGTATGTTACCAATCCTGTACACAGTCACATAATCCACTGTTTCTGACAAAGTAAAGAAAATATGAGAAAAGAATGGAAACTGCTATTGGAAAATTGAGTCTCGGTGATCGTAAATCCTATTGATTTATAACAAAAATACCTGGGTCGATTCCACGAAGCCCTACGATAGATCGTGACTCGAGTTATGAAGGATAACCCATCGTATCCTACGTAGGGGGGCTGCAATGCATCATGTATTCTACGATTGATCGTAAGTTACGATGAGTTTAGTGAAATCGACCCCGAGTTTGTGATCAGGGGAGAGGAAAATGCTACGGAATGTGTCTCAGCATTTTTTGAAAGACACCAATTCATTCCTCTTCGTCACTACTGTATTATTGGTGTATTGGTGTATTTTATTATATAATGTATTAATGGAATAATAGTGAATTTTTTATGTAAAGCGCATATGAACAGAGGCCTATACTTTATAAATGGAATATGTGCTATATAAATGTAATTATTATTATTATTATTACTATCATTACTGTTTTTCTGAACCCATTATCAATAATGAGGTTAGCAAAACAGTCTCGCTTTTTTGAAATTCAATCGCGGATCGTCTACCTCTATGACACCAACATGAGTGACTACTCGACCTAGCAAGTACGTCAGGCAACAAATGACATTGAACATCAAGTAGGGGGAAAAGGCAAACGCCCTAGGCCGTATAACGATCTCCCTTCTTCCCTGAACGCGTCAGCAGAACTGTTAGAGTGTAAGTTGTTGTACATAAAAAAATGCCAGTAGCGAATTTAGAATGCAAGCGTAAACACATTTTTGCAGCGTTTATATATTCCCAAGTTGGCCAAGTGAACGTGTGATTAACCATCACCTGCTGAGTCCGTCGTGGTTTATGGCTTTTTCTTATAGAGAGTGAGCATGCACAGAGCGTTGGGATTATATTTATAGCCAGCCCGAAATACTACAACAACGCTCGATATATCTCGATTTGAGCTCTTGTCAATTTGAGTCCAGTGGCAATATCAACTTTCCTTTCCCAAATTGCATTAATGGAGACAGAAGTCCGTGACTGAGCCGTGACAATGTACTTTCCATACATGTCCAGTGTGTCTGTTGTCGTACCCTTTAAAGGAATTATTCCAACACATTTCTCTTAAAAATGCGGGTTTTTTCTTTCTCTAAATTCCACCTTTGCTGTATAAGTCATTTCGTTTTCCTCAGCCTTTTTCTTATAAAATAAGGAAAACAGAGCAGAAAACGTAATCTAAATTTCCCATCCATCGGCGAGACCGCCACGAAGGAAATTAACCGTCACACATTCCACTTCAAAACCACTTCAAGATATACTTCCAGATGAATCAAACACCGATTCGCTCTTTTTTTTTTTAGCATGTCCTTTTTTTAATCACAATCTCCGGTCCGAGAACTGGACAAGTAAGCGATTGCTTTCCTGTGAACCTGCCCTTCAAGGTGGACTTGTGCGAATTATCCCCCCGGGGAGGTTGGTGCATGCGATCGACACGGTGAATGGTGGCGGTTGGTGACATCGTAGGGTTTTTTCGGTTGGTCCGCGAAG
Organism: Astropecten irregularis; assembly: GCA_963971285.1. Lineage (NCBI taxonomy): Eukaryota > Metazoa > Echinodermata > Asteroidea > Paxillosida > Astropectinidae > Astropecten > Astropecten irregularis. The sequence continues at coordinate 13,098,988 of OZ020251.1, read as the reverse complement.
CTCCTTGAAAAAGAAAAAGAAACAGCGGTCTGAAACTCAGAACTCAGCAAGCCCTCAGGCCCTCTGCTGTCCCCTCCAAATCAAGTTTGTCCAAGTTGGCGAAAGAGAAAAAAAATAGAGAGCGAGCGAAAAAGAGGGAAAAAAAGACTTGGAATTCGATCAAACTGCAATATGACTAAGTGGAGTAGAGTTTTAACCGAATGATGTTTCCAATGGGCTCCAAATATTGGTGGATTGCTATTGAACACCAGGGGCTTGGCCGTGTACGTATAGGCATGATGCTTTAACACTGTTTTTTTATACACAGAGAAAAAAGTGACTGCGTAAATTTTTGCAATGAACTAAAGCAATGTTAGAACGTTTATTTATTATAATATAAATCAACCGTTAGTGCCGTGTTTGAGATAAAGCATAACTATAAAGTCACCAAATTAATTCTTGGTTTTTCCTTCACCTCTGGCTTCCCTTCAGTTAAAGGTGATATTTTTTTTTTTCAGATTCATGGGCAAACATTTCAAGAATGATACAGTAACAGTCATCTTTAAAAAAAATTCCAGTCCCAAACGGTACCGACCTTTTGAGAAAGCAATTAAAAACTCCCACGGAATTTCTTTTCACCGTTATTTTTAATCTTTTAAAGATCAGAAATATTTTCGGTCGAATTGCTTTTACTAATATCTTGATAAAAATAGTATTTCATGCCGAAATATTTTAACGACATGTTCCTATAAGCACCATCTTTACATCCTTTAAGTTATGGGCAAATCTGTGAACATTTCTGTTTTGATTTTCTACCAAAGTATGATACTACCTTTAAAGAGCATGTTCAACATTCTTAACAAACTAACACAGAGATGTTAACAGATTTACATATAACTTTCATGGTATGAAGATGGTGCTAGTAGAAATATATCGTTAAAATATTTCCGCATGAAATTGGTGTATTTATCCATAAAGAGTTAAACCAAACACAAAAATCATTTTTGATCTTGACTAAAATATACAATCCTCATTTATGTTTTAATAATTAAGAAAACAAAATGAGTCGGGTTTTCGCTATTTTCTTGTGACTTAGATGTCCGATTGAGCTCACTAATATTCACATCAGGCATATAATTTCATGTACTTTTGAGTCTGGGGGGCACTAGCAATTGTTGGGGGGCACTACAATAATATATATATTTTTTTTTTTCGCCAACCCAAATCTCATCGTTGCTACTATCAATCGTAGGACTTATGATGTATTGTAGGCCCACGTAGAATTCGAATGATACGATGGGTTATCCTTCGTATCTCGAGGTACGATCGATCGTAGGGCTTCGTGAAATCCACCCCAGGAGCCACTCCATGACGAGTGACGCAATGAATGCTGTTCAACACCTTTATCTATGTTGTTTTTGATAAAAAACAAACAAATAGAATCTTAGTTCACAACATGAAGATAATTTTACAGTGCCACCAAGAACCTTGGTTCACACTTCATCCCCTGACCTTGTTCCCGTCAACTGAAAGCTGAAAATACATCTTAGGATTCTCAATTAGGATCGCACCTCCTTTTTTTCATTTTCGAAACATAGCATAGGCACTTCGAGACCGTAGCCAGAAGCATCTATGCTTTGACAGCTGTTATAGTTTGGAATCAATTGATCCGAAGCGTTGGACGGCAAGACACGTACATCTTTGGTTGAAACCATTCACAGCGTTTAAGAAATGATTTTCTTCTTTTCACTTATTCTCTTTCCATTTCCACTTTCTTTGAGTTATAGGAAAATGTACAATACAAGAAGGTCATATAGAAAACCTGTATAAATGTTGTATTAGGTATTCAAATCGACAGAGTAAATGACACGACCAGTTGCCCATAGTCTTTTTTGAAACCATTCACAGCATTTTAGACATGTTTTCATTTTACCGTTTTTCTCTTATTCTTTTCTATTTCTTTTCCCCATTAAAGGTATTAGCATACTTTGGTTTTTATCAAAGAAATAAGAGATTCATGGGCACAAATATCAAGACAGATACAGTTGCAGTCATCTGTGAACATTTCAATCCCATACGGTGCCCACTTTTTGAGAAAACAGTGACAAACGACCACAGTATTTCTGAAGTCTTTTCTCTTTTATTTTTGATCTTTTAAAAGATCAAAACAGATTTTCGGTCGTTGTTTTACTAATTTCTGGATAAATATACCATTTCAGGCGAAAAAATAAATAACAGTATGTTTCTACCACTACCATCTTCATATCCTGTAAATTATACGTAAATCTGTGAACAGTTCTGTTTTTGCATGCTACCAAAGTATGATACTACTTGTAATTCTTTTCGACCCGTAGGGGCTCGATTTCACTAAACATCGTAAAATTCTATCAATCGTAAGACTTATGATGCATTGCATCCCTACGTAAGTTACGATGGGTTGGCCTTCGTAGCTAGAGGTACGATCGATCGTATAGGGCTTCTTGCAATCGACCTAAGGAATTGGAAAATTGCAAAAGGCTATAAAAGGCCTAAACAAGTCTTATTTTATTAACATTAACTCACTGCAGAGCTGTATATGACCCCTATCTTTGAATTTGGGTATCGACTTTTTTTGTATCCAGTCTCTCCCGGAGTTGATTTCTCGAAGCCCAAGGATCGAGCGTAGCTCGAGCTACGAAGGATAACCCATCGTATTTGGTCTATCCTGCGTAGGGCTTCAATGCATCACGTCCTACGATTGATAGTCCTACGATTGATAGTAAGGCCATAAAAAAAAATTGTTGTATTGGCGTAACGGAGGTTTGGAAAATAGGGTAGGGCGGGCGGATTATTATTTTTTATATTTAATTTTTCCTAGGGTATTAAATGCTTTTCCCCTGTTTATCACAGTACTTGACGTGTCAAATAAAGACAAGAAATGACATAACAACTTTAACCAGTCTGGTTTCCATCTTTTGCTCCTTTTAAGCTTTTAATCTGCATAGAAATTTGCGATTTTTTTTTTGATTTTTTTTTTCCCCCGATTTTTATTTATTTATTTTTTATTTTTATTTTTTTTTTGGTTGAAAATGTTTACGGTCGGGGCATATTTTTGGGTCGGGCGGGTTACGCCAATACAACAATTTTTTTTATGGCCTAAGTTACGATGAGTTTAGTGAAATCGACCCCAGGACTGTCAGGTAACATGGAACCATTAATTCGTTGCTGATGTTTTTTTTAAACTTTTAACTCCGAAATTATAATGATATGACTCAAAATGGAACAAAATACGTCAACAAATTTCGCTTGTCTTTAAAACCACATTAAAGGTTATATCATACGTTGATTTTTATCTACAGTAAGAGTCATCAGTGAAAATTTCAGTCCCATACGGTTCCCACTTTTTGAGAAAACGGTGAAGAACGCCCACAGTATTTCTTAAGACTTTTCTCTGTTATTGTTGATCTTTTAAAAGATCAAAAAAGATTTTCGGTCGTTGTTTTACTAATTTCTGGATGCTTACCAAAGTATGATACTACCTTTAAAACCGTACGGTAGTCGACCCACTTAAATGTATTAAAATAACGGCCACGTTGCCTTGGACATGAATGTACAGAAGTAATATTGTCCAGGCGCGTCACGAGTCCTCTAACGTAAAGATTCAAATCGGATTCTGTAATATTTTGCAAACAAAAAGTTTACTATTAGGCAATCAAGTGACACTCTTTGTCTGAAAATCTATCAGAGAAAGTCTCGGCATCGGAAAAAAAAAACCAAAAACACGAAAAAAAGAAAGAAAAAAAAAGTAATACGGGGAAAGACAGCTTATCTCTAGCAACATCAGTGAGTGTCTTCCGTACACACACGCGACTATTGCGTCAAACCAGCTTCATTTGATGTTTTTCATCTCTTAGATAGATGGTTATCAGAAACAGAAGTAGGTTTATCGTAAGGAGGAAAAAAACCCGAATAACCAAACAGGTGAGCAGCTTTGGACGACCGAGCAATATCAGTAAAGAGAACTTGTTCATTTGGTCTACTTGACAGAATATACCGACAATATCGTAGTTTTTATTTGACTGTTATCTGGTGTTTTGTCGTAGGCGTGGCAGACAGGCTAAGGCCGCTGGGGATACTTAACTGTCCCCGTGTTACCTAGTTATTGGCTGCGATGACCGTGATGTTGTTGATGTTTACTCCTTCGAAGATGTTCAGATATTTCTCATCAAGATGTTACATCCTACCCGATATTGAGGCGTTTGTTTTGTGGGCGGCATGTGTGCTTTTTCAAGATGATATTTTGAACGGATCGCCACGAACGCAGTATCTCAAATGTTTACCAACCTTGAATGCCGCTTCAATGAACAAAACGCTAATTTATAGAATTATCTTAGCTCTTGTATATGATAGGCCTAGTTGCAGAATATTGTCTTTCTTCGCCACAAAACTGTCTCTGAACAAAATGTGTGATCAAAATGCCCTTGGGTTCAAACTCAATGTGATTCATTGTCTAGTTCATTCTCAGTTCGTTTTGGAAGGGAAGGATTGAAGTAACTTAACACCAGAAGTCTCTTTCACGACCCCCGACTCAAATTGGATCGAGCACTCCAAACAAATATCAAAATTTTGTCGAGTAAGAAACAAAAGTTGGAAATGTAGGCCGAGGTAAAAAATTGTGCATCTATACTATTTTTCACGTCGGTTGTTTGACATCTTTTTGAACTGTTGCAACAAACACCTTGTTTTCCACTCCTTTTAAAATCGATACAGAAATCGTTCTGCTCGAGTTCAGTGCGGGAATCTTTCTTTATAGTGCAACCACTCAGATTTCAGTCGTGTAGCTTCTAATCCTCATGCAATATACATGTAGATGCAACACGCTCTGGTCAGACGCTTCGGTAAATGCAAGTTATACGCGCCAATGTTCAGTTAGCCGTGTTGAAAACTGATGCAGATATTTCATGATGCGACAAAGGATTTGTCTCCGTAATGTCTTACGCTCTTGCATGGGTTCGTCCGCCTGGGTGATTTGGACCGTGTAGTTGGGAGCTAAGAGACCTTGAACGAATTGCCTTCATCACGGTCATGCTCCGAGCACTGAGCGTGCACGCTCACTTCAACGCTTTACACTTAAAAGGTTAAATTTCTATCTCGAATTTAACAGGTGAATACATCCTGACTTAACACAGTTGGATATGATTTACCCAACCCTATGAGGCCCCGAACAAACATTTATACGAACGGTTCGGACGGGCTTCGAACCCGCGACTCCTGGTTTTGGGCACGGTTGTCCTGGCAATAGCATAATTCACAATGCAAAGTTGATCGTGGCACTTTGAGACAATACGAACGTAAAAACTGCATGAGCTTTTTTACAACAGCTAAATCCAAACTCACTTTTCCTTGTGTATATAACCACTCTTTACACTTCTGCACTCGACGTTATCGACAATTTGCTCCTATTATGTAGGAAAGGATACATTCTTAAGTAAACTATAATACTGTACTCATGAAACCGCTCACATACCGCTACATCTCAATCATTATTAGGATACGCGCAGCGTGCGTATCAATGCTGCAACCTGAAAACAGTATATACATGGGGGATCACTCAAAGAAGACGCAGCTTTTTGATCAAAGTAATCATCAAATCACCACACGAGAAACTGACTGGATTGCATGCAAATTAGGCTTGCCCTTCACCGACGTGGATGAGCACTGTATACTCAGTGCTTGTGAGAGCACGTGAGAAAAATCACATGCTTGCTCAGGTGGGATTCGAACCCACAACCTCCTGCTTACTAGTGCAGATGCATTTAATACCTGCTAGGCACTGGATTGCGTTATCACAAACTTAACAATCACAAGGGCCAAGTCGTATACTTCATATTACACAATGTACGAAGTTTTGGTCGTGTAATTACTCGAATCCTTGAGCAAGACACTTTGCTCCGATTGCTCATCTCAATCCAGGAACTCTCCTTTGAAGATTGACATGGTTTTCCCATGACTTCAAACCACGCCGACAAATCACACCATCACCCGGGGATCAGTCTACCCGTACGAGATGCAGTGTGACTTACCGGAAGCTATAAAGGTAACTCGAAGACCAGAAAATGACGTAGCTAAGATCATTACCATATGCGCAATGAAGCAGTGCAACGTTATACACGTCCGTATGATCATCATAAGGCAAACACTCGCTCGTCCGCTACGGAATAACGTACACCACAGCTACATGTTTTGGTACAGGCCTGCATCCGTGAATCTCTTTGATTACCGCGTACTTGAGTTGAAGAGGAAGAAACACGAGATGTTGTTTTTCATCTCCTGCGCGTTATTGAGTCGATTCGAGTACACTCGTGTTATCTAATTTAATCATAGATTGTACCATGCGGTTGTAGTTGTGATGAGTGTGTTAATTTATGTGCGTGTGCAGCTTTATAGGCCTAATTTCTGGCTTTGAGTTCATAGTCATCAAAACACATGCAAACGTGCATACACGGTCGGTTGGTCGTTTTGGTTGGCTGACATGTCGGTTAATTTGTCGTTTGCAGTGCTGAATACCGTCAACCCTATACCTTATATTCTGTTTGTTTCTATGTTGGTTGGTCGTTTTGGTTGGCTGACATGTCGGTTAATGTGTCGTTGGCTTGATTGGCTGTTTGATATGGAATTTGACAGTGCTAAATACCGTCAACCCTATACCTTATATTCTGTTTGTTTCTATGTTGGTTAGTCGGTGGGTCGTTTTGGTTGGCTGACATGTCGGTTAATTTGTCGTTTACTTGATTGGCTGTTTGATATGGAATTTGACAGTGCTAAATACCGTCAACCCTATACCTTATTATCTGTTTGTTTATATGTTGGTTGGTCGGTTGGTCGTTTTGGTTGGCTGTCGGTTAATTTTCTCGTTTGCTTGATTGGCTGTTTCTGTTCGGTTACCTTGATATTATTCTAGCGTCCAGTTGCGGAGATCATAGGATAGAGAAATCCATTTTTGGCTCGAGGAAGAGCAAAGATGCCAATTCAAATGTAGTTTGTCTACGTAACTCGCTGCATGACTGACTCCTTGCTCGGCACGGCACTTTATTCGATTTCACGCCGTCCGCTGCCAGCTCGGGAAGTCACGGCAGTAGATCGAGCATGATTCGACTTTATACTTCAGTTTTGGATTCGAGTGGTTTAATGCAATTGATTGCAATTCGGTATATACAATCGTGATGTGTCCAAGCGAGTTTGAGATTCCTTTTTTTTTGTCTGTTCCGATTGCATGATTTGAGTAATTGGTAAAGGTCTTTCTTATGTGAATTAAACTGGTGTGTAATATTATGTTCGTGTGCTTCATTTCTTTTGGGTGTATGGCGTTTGCTACGTGCGATGACGCTGATCGTGTGGTATTTCTCGTTTAAAGGAGCATCATAATTTGAATTTTTTCAAAGAAGTACAGATTCATGGACACAGATATCAAGGAAGATACAGTCACAGTCTTCTGTGAAAATTTCAGTCCCATACGGTGCCTACTTTTTGAGAAATTTGTGAAAAACGGCCACAGTATTTCTTAAGTCTTTTCTCTTTGATATTTGATCTTTGAAAAGATCAAACAGATTTTCGGTCTTTGTTTTACTAAATTCTGGATAAATACACTATTTTAGGCGGAAGAGGGTTAACGGTAGGTTTCTACCAGCACCATCTTCATACCTTGTAAGTTATACGTAAGTCTGTGAACATTTCTGTTTTGGTTTCTTACCAAAGTATGATACTACAGCCCACCGCACACTATACGATCCGACTACGACCCGACTGGTTTTTGGAAGGATCGCAAAGCATCCTGGGAGTCTTAACCGTGATTCGACAGTCGAATATTGCCTACTGGCCATCAGAGTGGGTCTGCGACTGGGAACAATCACGATTAAGACTCCCAGAATGCTTTGCGATCCTTTCAAAAACCAGTCGGGTCCTAGTCGGAATGTCGATCGTATAGTGTGCGGTGGGCTTTACTTTAAGAGAAGCTGTAGCCAATTTCATAGAGCTGCTGAAACACCACAATTCGCTTAAGCACCAAAACTTTGGTAAATAAAATAAGTATGCCAGCCAAAACAATGGCCGAATACAAGTCAAAAACAGTAAGCATTATGCTAACAAAAGATACACCTTAGCTTTAAGAACCAAACCTGCTACCAAAAGAAATGGAACATATCAATTTAATACAAATCTGCACATGAAATGTTTGATCAAGGAACACTTTCAATTTATAAGCAAATTTTGTGATTAAGCAGCTCTATTTAATTGGCCCAGATTCGATAATGCTAACGATTTCACTCATTTGCACAAGTAACTGTCTCAATATTTCTGTATTGTTGATTTGAATAAGATGAAATAATCCGTATGGCCATACAACGAATGAAAAGGCTGCTTTGTACGTTGGGAAATATTGGGGAAAAGAGTAAATTTGATCTAGGGACGGGTTCAAATAGTTTCGGCATTCGTGAGGATGGCAGAATAATTTCGTCGACAGCTCAAGAGCCAAAGGGAAACCCCAGACATAATTTTCCACAGTTAAAAACATCCAATTAGTTTACGTCTTTTACCCTAGAGGGAGTAACTCCCTCACCATAAAAGGAGGGGTACAAAAGCAGGCCAAATTAGAATCACTTAACCCCCAAGGTATTATAACGGGTGGCCGAGCTTCAGTTCGGGAGGGGGTAAGAAATAATGAAGAAACCCGGTCTGATAAAATTGTGGTCTTCAATCGTCTGCATGTTCCCCCCTTAAGAAACACGACTGTATGCGCGCTGTCTTTTTTTTGTTAAACGTGACTTCTCTTTTTTATCCTTCAAGCATATCCGGGCATGACTCTTTGCCTGCTGAGTCGCCTTAGCGGGCGCGGTTCTACGGGGGTGGGGGGGGGGGGGGTGCTTGAGCCCCCGAAAATGTTGTCTAACCCCTCCCCCCAAAAAATGCAATTGAAAAAAAACAATTCTTGAAAATACTGGATCTTTTCATTTATCAAAGGTAACATCAAAAAGATGTTCGGTCGTTGTTTTACTAATTTCTGGATAAATTCACCATTTCAGGCAGAAAAACTTCAACGGTATGTTTCTACCACCACCATCTTCATACCCTGCAAGTTATACGTAAATCTGTGAACATTTCTGTTTTGGTTTCTTACCAAAGTATGATACTACCTTTAAGCGCCAATTATATAAATAAAACGCGTTGTGTGGGCTATAGGTGCTTGTTTTCCGACCCCTAATAAGACATAGCAGAAGCGAGTCTTTTGCAAGCAGTGGGACAGCGTGGGCCCACCCTCAACGTAATCGCGTGCGCTATCCCAAACTCCAAATCCATCTTCGTCTTTTCTGTTTCTTTACATTTTCTGTTTACAAATCTCTTCCTCTTACAAGCGCTCCTTGCAATGCAACCGGCAGACGAACCAGGGAGGGGGGTGGGGGTGGGGGAAGTACAGTAGTTGGGATGAACACAGAGAATAAACCGCCGACTTTCCCCTACCGGCTGCGGGGATAAATCGGATCCGCTCGGCATGAAACTCCGACATTCAGTCGGCGCTGGATTCAACAGGCCACACCGTCATTCTTCGTAATTAAACGCACCGTAGGGGCCATGCAATGCATAAGCCAGAGTTTCTCGAGCATGAAAAATCCAAGACTTATAACTAGTAATGCACAATTATAGTCGTTTCTATCTTTACATGCATTTCCTGCCGAATGACATGGCTTTTTTCTCAGGCAATCTGACTCAGTTTATTAGCGTATTCACTCATAGACATCGGAGTGTAACGCCGTGAAGCTCAAATTATATGAAAAACTAGAAGTTTTCTATTTATAAATAAAAATAATTATCGCACCATTCAGAACGTTGGGCAGAAGCCATTCTACTTCGTAACTACTGGTCTGTGGAAGGAACACAAATAGCAAGAGTATGATATTCCCAAACCTGTCATTAGGTTTCACAACCTGTTCTTATAATCTTTTTATATCAGAAACTGAGAAATGGATTGAGTACCCAAAGTAGGGCTATAACTGTATATTTCTATGAATCGCTTCTTTTTATATACGGAGTGGATTTCGGTATGGGAAAAGCATGAAGGCGACGGTTTCATCCTCTCGGGACGCAGATGTCTTTGAGCTTACTTGTCAAATCCTGGTAACAATTTCAAGGGAGCATATTATGATTTACAAAGAAGTGCGTTTTGGCTGATTTTTTGGTACCTAAACAGAAGTGATGGTCTTAAACATCCTTACAGACGTTGTTTCATGTACCTTTTCACGCTTTGTTCATCTGGATAGCAGAAATACGGCCGAAATAATCTTGCCCCCTCCGAATTCTTCACGGTTGTGACCACACTTTCGAATGCTAAAAAGATCGGAGAGACGAACGATCTTTGGAAAAGACACTTAATCTTGATTTCCTTGAAAAACCCAACATCTGATGAACCAAGATTTCCCAAGGTGACTGTTTGCACTGTTTACGAACTGTTGAGTCCATTTTCTGTCTCAAAGTCAATAACTTATTTTGGAGGCCTTGCAAATCCTGCACGCTGCCTTTAACATTTCCATGAAGTTGATAATGGTCTTGACTGTTACCCGGCTGCTGGGTGATCTTTATTGCTTATCCTGAAAGCTTGAACATTATTGGCTGATTGGCCAATCCGAAAACACATACATTCATTTGGGATGTTTCCAGCTTTTAAGTGCATTTTTTTTCTCATAGCGCCAGCAATATCTAGCATGTAATAGTGAAACATGAGAATCAATGCCTATATTCTTGATTTATTTCAGTTGTCGAGACCCACAGTCTAAAGTTACTCAAGAACCACCTGCCTATATTTGTTCCTCTCGTTAGCTCCTCCGGTGAGCCTTAACAAAAGCCAATACAGCATCATTATCGTTACCACCTGCAGCATAGCATCAGCAGCAGCAGCAGCAGCAGCAACAACAGCAGCAGCAACAACAGCAACGGCAACAGCAACAACAGCAGCAACAGCAACAGCAACAACAACAACATCAACAACAGCAGCAACAGCAACAACATCAACAACATCAACAACAGCAGCAACAGCAACAACATCAACAACAGCATCAACAGCAACAGCATCAACAGCAGCAGCAACAACAGCAGCAGCAACTTCAGCAACATCGGCAGCAACAATTTCAGCAGCAACAGCAGCAACAGCAGCAGCAGCAGCAGCAACAACAGCAACAACAGCAACAACAGCAACAGCAGCAGCAGCAGCAACAGCAACAGCAGCAACAGCAACAGCAACAGCAACAACAGCATCAACAACAGCAGCAACAGCAGCATCAATATCATCAGCAACAGCAGCAGCAACAACAACATCAGCAGCAGCAGCAACAACAAAATCAGTCGCAGCAACAACAACAATAGCAGCAGCAGCGCTCACTTCAGCAGCAAGCTTTAAGGGCAACGCTAACATCATTATCAATAACACCATGAGTAGCTTTTAACAAAAGTGACTTAACCTCCACCGCACGCCTCTCGAAAGAAAATAACAACAACAACCGCAGTTATCACAGCAACAGCAACAACACGGCCAGCCTCTTCCAACATCCAACCTACCAACCGATACCACACGGGGTTAGCGGTCTAAGGTGTCAATAATATCAAGCCGTAATATTATAACACCTCAAGTTTGCATGCGAGGGATACGACACGACACACACACGTTATTAATATCTTTTAATTGAATTGGAAATGTAGGTTTCACGCGCACCTTTAGCGGGCGAGAGTTATTTTGGTATATTTCGAAAAACACTTGTATTATCTGAATCACTTATATACCGGACGGTATTATATAACTTAGCACATTCCTATAACTCTTTCACATTTGAAAGATCATTGATCGCAGTCGTGCAATTATAATGTCATACCCGGAAGTGATAGAATATGTTGACGTCAATCACCCACGCTAGATCATAACAATAATTTAAATCAATTTCGCCATTTACGGGACTGCCCGTGTCTGTACGTGAGATGCCCTTCCTGCTTGGAACGAAAATGGCAACAAGGGGTCGATTTCACCAAACGCATCAGTATAATCGTTCAAAAATGATGAGGATTATATCATGTCAGCTGATTTTGTGGCCTTGTGCATTCACATTTTAACCAATTATTAAAAATCATAATTCTACAATTATCTCAGCATGGACGTCTTTCTACGGAAGCCCAATGTTGCCCTGTAGTGACTTTCTGAGGGTGAACAAAAAGGAAGGAACAACTGAGGTACCGTAGATAATTTTCCAAACGCATGGAAGTCTTTAACGGACGCTTAATCTGCATGCGTTTTATTATCGCGGGAAGTGACAGTATCAAAAAACTGGTTTAGATTTCTCCAGCAAACGGTCAGATGATGGCTACTTTAGGCCTCCGTATCGTCACCAACCGCTCGTCACAGATCGAGATTCGTCGCTCCATATTGAATTACAAAAAATAAACGAAGATAATAATAATAATAATAAAGAACAATAATAAAAAATCCTTCTGCCCACGGCAAGTTGGGCAGATCTTTATCTGCCAAAGTGGCCGGGTCCTGTCCACTTGAGCAAGCTTCAAATCCCGTGCCGTTTTAGTTTTCTTATCGCTCCGTGGATGAAGCATACAGCCTACTCGAGGGCAAAAGATTGAGCAGAGGGGAGAACTTGAACATTCGGAAGTCAAGCTGTGACGTCATACCGGTGGGGAGGGGGTGGGGTGGTGGTGGTGGGGGGGGGGGGGGGGGGGTCTGCGGCTCATCCCCTGGTCGGATGGTCAGACCGTGGAGGATTTTTTTTGACAGAAGACTTGACATGTCTTGTCTTGTTCGAGAAAAGAACGAAAGAATATTTGGAATGAGCGAGAGGGAAAAAAATGGTTCATTAGCCCAAGGGTTTTCATCAGCATATTGTCGAGAAATGAATCCGAGTCTGAGATATTGAATTTTTAATCGCAAAGATTATGAACATTTCAATTATGCATGGGTCATGGGATGTTTGGCATTTGAGCTTATAAGGCCAGGCTTTTCTGCTTGTTCTCACCCAAATACCTTGGCTATAATGACAAGAAGTGGAACAGTGAGTCACTCCGATGGGTTTTTCACTCCAAAGCATTGCTTCTCTTTGCCCGGTGTATGCTTCTTTTCAACCTATGATCAAGACAGTTTTAAGAGGAGAATATAAATTCCTCTGTATGTTCTTGCCTTATTATAGCCCCTTTATACGAGATCGAACCGGATCGAAGTGACCCATAGTCCGCTCTAATACGTTTTTGGTGAACCGGTTCATACGACACAGATCACGGTTAAAAAAATGCAGTTTGGAATCGGGTTGAGATTTTCAAGTCTGGTCGAAAAGGGTTGGAAACAAATCTCGGGGTTCTATCTGGTTCCAACTCTGAGATTTTGGATAGTGTGAAAAGCACTTATGACAAGTCTTGCAATGTAGACGAAGGATTGTTTAATTATTGCAGACTGTACAGTGAAGGTATAATAATTAGTATACAAAATGGAATAGGAACAGTTTGTGCTAAATTCTGTACTTAAATACCATAGGCAGACTGTTTACGAATGCCTTTTTGGCACGTTAACATAACGATAAACCAGCCCCAAAATCATCCCCAATCCCCAGCCACCTAAAATATTGACTTGACCCTCGATTCAACTCCTATACATAGTATTACACAACCGCTCACATCACTCTCAGTCTTATGACTACATGTTCCCTTAATAATAAGGAAAAAAACTCCATCTTAATTGCATAGAACATCCTTATTTTCATTATAGCTCCCCGGCCCCCATATGATTTATCGTATGTTTTGCATCATGGGTTTATTATGAATGTCAACTCAAATGGTGATTGACGATTGAGACCGCCACGGAATTGCACTCAACTGCAAAAAAAGGTAAATCTATATTCCCCCACACTATCTCTTCTTTCACTTAATATTTTTGACTACTGGAAATAAAACGCACAGTCTGATCCGCTGATGGTGTTAATTAAAACGATGTACGTCAGAATACTATTGCGCCGTTTATGCCTGTCTGTTGGAGCGTATTTATATGGGGTGCTTGTATGGCAGACCCATACGGGGATATCGCTTACGAGTTTATGATCATAGTGTCATGGAATTATTGTTCTAAATCTTATCCCCGTGCAGTTTTAATTAGTTTTTCGTAAGTAATATTGTCAACGTGTCTTCCCATTGCACCACGTGTCTTCTGGAAAATAATGTTCATGAGCTTATATGCTTATATCAATTGTCACTACATTTCCAATGATAGTTGTCATCGTATTGAATTTGCTTTATGTATAGTAAGGTTTCTTGTTATAGTTTGTGCTCCCAGAAAATCCAATATGTTATGAGGAAGTCGTATTTTAAAGGTAGTATCATACTTTGGTAAGGAACCAAAACAGAAATGTTCACAGATTTACCTATAGCTCAGTTACAGGGTATGAAGATTGTGGTGGTTGACTTATACCGTTAAAAAATGTTCCGCGTGAAATGTTGTATTTATCTAGAAATTAGTAAAACAACGACCGACAATCTTTTTGATCTTTTAAAAGATCAAAAATAAAAGAGAAAAGACTTAAGAAATACCGAGGCCGTTTTTCACTGTATTCTCCAAAAGTGGGCACCGTATGGGACTGAAATTTTCACAGATGATTCTTACTGTATCGTCCTAGATAATTTTGCCCACGAATCTGTATTTCTTTGGTCGTGTGTTTTATGTTCCTAAATCTCCTATGTGCTATCCTGGTCTATTCTGAGTCGCCCGTATTTTTACTGCATAATAGTACATTACACTGACTTTATTTTGTGTGCGTCATGGTAAATTCTTTACCAGAAATGGCTATTTTTAATTGCGCACTTTATTGCACACATGTACATACATACTCCAGACTAAGCAATGGATAGTCCATAATAATTTGTTATTTTCTGTAAACCTAAAAGACTTATGAAGTAATGTGTGTAGAGCGCCCTCTGTTAAAACCAACAAACAAACAAATCAAAATTAAGCTATTTCATTTTGCTCATTTACGCAGACACATTCATGGTGGATATACATTTTCCACATTGTTTTCGATGTAGTTTTTGAATCCATAAGGCAACCTGTTTTGTGGTAGCACACGTAGCAACAAGATTGATACACACTTGAAGCTCTTTCTTAGGCGTTTGTTGAAATGTGAATGATTGGTACTATATAGATAGTGCTTAGGCCTACGCAACTGTTAGGTCGCGTCCCGAATCTCTGGCTGCGGCAAATTACACATGCACCTATGACAGCCAATAGCTAGTGACTGCAGCCGTTTCCATAGACTTGTGCGTTATTTGCGGCCGCAGCCAGAGATTTGGGACATGGCCTTCAAGTCATGTCGATTACTTATTCTATAATAACCTCGTAAAACCTGTCAAGTAATTAAGGGAGACAGGTTAGCGTCTGAAAGTGAACATTTGGAAAATTTCGGGAATTAGGAAGACATTTTCGATGTCTCATTATAAGGTCCCAGGTACCCTTTAAAGACATGGCTATGTTTACAGTCACTATTTTGGTAGACGACGAAGACTACTCTCATAAGTATGAACATAAATGTAAATTTCAAGTGCATTGATTTGGAGGCTGTTTAGAAATAGGTATTAAGTTTGTGCACATCTTCGGTTAAAGGTGATTATCAAAGGTCAAAGAACAGCACTCAGACTTTGTCTAATCCAGCATGTATATTAAACGGTAAACCTGTGAACATTTCAGCTCAATCGGACATCTGAGTCACGAGAAAATAGCGAAAACCCGTCTCAGCTTTTCTTATAACACAAAGAATGATTTGATCTTATCCCAAGATCAAAACGGTTTTTGGTCATTGTTTTACTAATTTCTGAATAAATACACCATTTCAGTCGGAAATTCTATTGATATGTTTCTACTAGCACCATCTTCATACCCAGAAAGTCATACGTAAATCTATTTTGGTTTTTTAATAATGTTGTACATGCCCTTTAAGAAGTCAGTTTTGAGATTGCTGCTAGTAAAAACATTTGTGAGTAGGCCCTACTGTAGTTCAAGATATTACATTTGATTTGGGTATGTTACCAACCATGTACTGTACTTTTAAGTATACTTGCTGACTTGATAAATAAATAAATTACATAAATTATTACGTTTATTACGCGCCTTTTCTTTAAGTTACAAAGCGCTGGCTACAACGTAATCGGATTGCCGGTATTCATCGGCGCCTTCGACTGCCAGCAATACCGGTAATCCATTATGATTACGGAGCCTGAGATAGAAAGTGCTTGTTTTTTTTTGGAGGGAGGAAAACCGGATAACATGGAGAAAAACCCTCGTAGCATATAGGAGAGAACCAACGCACAACTCTACTCACATATGACCCAAGCCGGGATCGAACCCGGGCCACATTGGTGAGAGGCGAGTGCCTATTAAAAAGCACTTGCCACCTATGCCCCCTATAGCTGGCACTTGATGAAGGATGGCGTGGGTTCTTGTTGATTTCGGTTTTAACTGCTTCTCGATAACCCATCAACCAATGGTATATCATCCGGACTACCAGGCAGCTGACCCACATCAGTACAATGGAGTCTTTACGATAGTGTAAATTGATCCCAAGGTCATTACATCAGTGTAAATCGGCCGGTGACTTTATCGGCCGATAATCAGAACAAAAGTCAACAGTATTTTCACTCATACAATATTTGTCATAATACATATTTTTTGTGATCGACCAAACTTACGCCACAGGCGTTATAGAACCCGGCCTCTTAAGTCCTTACAAATTGACAGAATAAAAGCACTTAGCCAAAGTTCATTCCAATGATTTTTGTGTCTACTATTATCCGTTTGAATAGTATGTCGTCCGGCCTCCATAAACCTTTAACTTCAAATAAAAGAACACAGATTTCTACCTACGTGTGCAATAAACGACTGTTTTTTTTTTTAGTGCTGGAAAGATAACCGTAGCCAGCCGTCCGTGAATATGGTGGCTTTACCGGCGAGAGAGAAAACGGAGCGGGGATTTGTAGGGAGGATAAAAGGTGAATGGTGTAACGACGGCTTGGGCGCGGAAGACCGGGACTTTCATTGCGTCGTCATGCACCATTACCGAGAGCAAACGACATCCTAATGACTGGGTCCAGCACACCGGCGTGTCGGAGTCTAATAAATCGCGCCAAGTCAAGCAAGCAATTCAGAAAATGTTGTATACTAACCCAGTCGTTTCAGAGGAAATTTGGCTTGAAACTATTTTGGCTAGTTATTTAATTACAACCTCAACTCATTCACGGTAATCCTAGGTTTAAATTACGGCCCTTATTTACGAATATTATGCAAGTTTTGGTTTGTATTAGTTTGTACTGTGCGATCTTAAAGGTAGTATCATACTTTGGTAAGAAACCAAAACAGAAATGTTCACAGATTTACGTATAACTTACAGGGTATGAAGATGTTGGTGGTAGAAACCTACCATTAAAACGTTTCCGCTTGAAATGGTGTATTTATCCAGAAATTAGTAAAACAACGACAAAAATCTTTTTGATCTTTTAAAAGATCAAAAATAAAAGTGAAAAGACTTAAGCAATACTGTGGGCGTTTTGCACTGTTTTCTCAAAAAGTGGGCACCGTACAGGACTGACATTTTCACAGTTACTGTAGCTGCCTTGATATTTTCCCCATGAATCTGTATTTCTATGATAAAAACCAAAGTATGATACTACCTTTAAATGCTAAAACAAATAGGGCAAACCAATTCTCTTTGCGAGCGGCGCGCGCGATTGGCCAATCAGCTGCCTCCTTTCCACTTTTCGCCGAGGGCGCCCTATACTGGAGTGACGTCACACGCAAAACGTCTCTGGCAAAAAAAAAGAAGTGATAATCCCTAAAACATTTTGTTCCGAGCCAAACGATTAATATATTACTCGCCTCTGGTCTGTGTTTTAATGCGTTGATTCATTCTGCTCCAGACACTGCGATGACGTACCGTACTGAATTCAGCCTTTAAGCACTGCAAATAACTACGTACCCCTCTACCTCCGTTTGGGTTGATCAAATTCGACCGCATTTTTATTGGTATACGGATCTTGAGGCGCAATTTAGACCGGTGGTACAACAGATGTCACCATGTACGTTAAGTGCCATTTTTTTTTATCTCGAAGATTCCGCACAGGGCATAGATCAATAAGCAGTTGCTAATCCTGTTCGTTTGATATTGATGATGTTCATTTTAGGGACATGTCTAGTGGGCTGTCAGTATAGTGTGGTCAGTGCTTTGGGTCAAGTGATTGACCGGACTGAATTTCCGGATCACCTGCTGACCTTAGAGCTATTTGGACCCCTATATAATTCTGCTTTCATTATCAGATATTCAGATAAAAACATCGCGTACAAAATGGTGTTATGAATTAATAATTATTATCTTCAGAAAAAAACGATAGTCACTGTAAAAACAAGCAATGTCACAGGCAAAGTAATACAAAGTAATACAACTATACAACAGCAGAAACAGCAGATGCAGCTGCAATATCAACAGCAACAGCAACAGCAGCAAAATACTAAATAACAACATCAGCGACGGCGAAAGTTACATGCTACAGCAAACACAGCAACAGTAACAACAGTGATAGTAGCTGCAGCTGCAGACGCAATAACTGCAGCATGCAACAACAGCAACAGTTACATGTTACAGCAAAAACAGCAACAGTAACAACAGCAACAGCAAAAGTTATAGTTAACAGGCTGTCCCAGAAAAAAAAACCGCAACACTGTGTCGGTAACCATTATGTTAACATTAAACTGTTAATCACTTCAAGATTCAGACATGTGATCACCATGTAGAATTTAAGCATATTGGGGCTGAAATTGGCGAAAATATGACAAATTGAAAAAAAACATACTCCTTAAAAACAAATTTGCAAGGATGACACGCATAGTGGTCAATCCACACATAATTTATATGAAAGAAAGATGAAAATCGGGTTTTGAGGTTGGGCAATTCAGTCTTAGTTTTTTCACTCAATTTCAGTCCAATATGGCTCAAGTTCTACATGGTGATAGCCAAGACATACTGTAGTTGTATCACATATCTGAATCTTGAAGTGATAAACAGTTTAATTTTCATATAATAGTTCTCGACAAAAGTGTTGCGTTTTTTATGGGACATCACCCTGTATAAATATAATACTGTATAATTCTGTCCGGATTATTTTTTTTGCCGTAATCCTCTTTACCAAGTTGTATAAATACAGCCTTCAGCTTAATTGAATTATCCCATGTAGGATTAAGACCCATAGGTTATCAGAGGCCAAGTAATCCATTTTTCTTCCAAAGCACACAAAGGACAAACCGTCCCTTAGAGCTATTCTGAAAATTGACGTAGTAATATCTTGGCTTGATTTCTATATTCACCATAGCTACAATGTGTACTCTTAGGAAATTAAATCAAAATGTCATTAAAGGTTGTATCATACTTTTGGTAAGAGACGAATCTGGATTTTCTTTGACAAAAACCAAAGTATGATTCTACCTTTAGGTGTTTGATATGACTCTCATAATTTTTTATTTGCCATATTGTATTGGCGTCTCTTGATCAATGTCAATTGTGATTAATTATGTATATAGGCACCCTTTTACTCTCAACGTTTCGACTAACCACGTGCTGTAGTCCCACCAGGGGTCGATTTCACGAAGCCCTACGATCGATCGTAGCTAGAGTTACGAAGGATAACCCATCGTATGGCTGCAATGTATCATAAGTCCTACGATTGATAGTAATTAGTTACGAAGAGTTTGGTGAAATTGACCACAGGAGACATAAGTTACGATGAGTTTTTGTTGAAATCTACCCCGGGTTTGTTTTCATTAGAATGAATCATGTACAGATGGTTCTTGCATGCAGAATTTCGTTTCTGAGAATATTCTGATTTTTGGTAACGTGCAAAATCTGTTTTGCATGAAGCGGGCATCTGTCGTGCGGATAAAATGTCACTGCGCGTCGTGTAATTTACACCAGCATTGCTATATAGATCTACTACCTTTTCTTTCCATTTATCCTATACGAATTATGATTTTTTAAATAATGCTTCATTCAGTCTTCTTTAGTATCGTTACGCCCGATTAGTTGTGCAGTACCTTTGTGCTGTTCCATCCATCCTTATTAGAGATGGTATCAAACTTAGAACAGACAAGACCTAACACAAATTACATGAATTAGCGTTTTGTTTTAAGCGACATTCAAGGTTAATATACATTTGGGTTACTGTGATCATGGTGCTCCGTTTCAATATCATCTTGAAAAAAGCACACAGGCCGCCCACAAACCAACACTTCAAAAACAAGAACAGAATCGAGTAGGATGTAACATCTGATTGATGAGAAATATCTGAAAATCTTCGAAGGAGTAAACATCAACAACATCACGGTCATCGCAGCCAATAACTAGGTAACACGGGGACAGTTAAGTATCCCCAGCGGCCTTATCCTGCCTGCCACGCCTACGAGAAATTGGTGAAAAACACCCGATAACAACCAAACAAAAACTACGACAATCTCGGTCTATTCTGTCAAGCAGACCAAATGAACAAATTCTCTTTACTGATATTGCTCGGTGTTGTCCAATGCTGTTAAAAGGTAATACCATAGTAATACTTTGTTGTTGTTTTTTTGTCAAAGTAATACAGATTCATGGGCAAAATATCAAGGAATATACAGAGACAGTCATCTGTGAACTATGTCAGTCCCATACAGTGCCCACTTTTGGAGAAAACAGTGAAAAATTCCCACAGTATTTTAATTCTTCTCACCGTTATTGTTTATCTTTACAAGATAGAAATTGTTTTTGGTCATTGGTTGTATACTTTTCTATAAAATTACAGAATTCCAGGCAGAAAAATGAAACTGTTTGTTTCTACCATCACCATCTTTAAGTTTATACTCTGTAAGTTATAAGTAAATCTGTGAGGTTTTCTTCTTCGGTAGTATGATACCTTTAAGTATTATGTGTATTTTAGTATTTTCGTTCTTTCTGCCTTTGGAAGAGGAATGCTAATTAAACGATACTGTTTTCACCACACGTTTTAAGTTCGCAAGTAGCACGGGCCTGAAGATTTTACGCATGCAGTTCCTATAGCCACGCGACTCTTGAAGCAGAAA
The DNA here is from genome assembly GCA_963971285.1 of Astropecten irregularis. Lineage (NCBI taxonomy): Eukaryota > Metazoa > Echinodermata > Asteroidea > Paxillosida > Astropectinidae > Astropecten > Astropecten irregularis. Next base: position 13,077,861 of record OZ020251.1, on the reverse strand, counting down.
ACAACGACTGGAATACATTTTGACTTTCCCAAAGACACCAACTTCAGGTCTTTCGCAACGCTATATATCTTCTACTCTCTGAGCATTCCTTCAATTTCCAGAGAAACAGAGAAACTTGTTACTCCTGAAAATGAAAATGCACGAGGACGCGGAGCAAGTCCTGCACAAAGTCCTGGCCACTTGACTTTGAATTGGCACGGAGTGGGGCGGGAAAAGGCTTTCACAGAAATGCGCTGTTGAGAGTATAGACGGCAGGTCTCATCCATAATAATGTTATAGTTACAAAACAGTACCCATACTTTGCTTGGGCCTGATCCAACACGTAAGAAACAAATACTGACTTCAAAACCAAACGTAGCACGCCAACATCCCTTTAACAATATCAGTGACGTCACTGCTCATGCATTACCTTTTTTCTCTCTGTTAACGTCATTTCCTTTTTTTTTTTAACTAAGACTGAATTACCCAACCTCAAAACCCGATTTTCATCTTTCTTTCATACACATGATGTGTGTATTGACCACTATGTGTGTTATCCCTGCAAATTTATTTTTAAGGAGTACTCTTTCAATTGGTCATATTTTCGCCAATTTCAGCCCAAATATTCTTAAATTCTAGATGGGATACGTCATACTTCGGTAGCATACAAATACATGTAAATATACATGTAAATATAAAGCCAAAAGATAAAACACAAAAACAGTTTTGATCATTCTCAGGAAGATAAAAAAAACTCCTGTGAATATACCCTGAGTGTTTTTCACTATTTATTTAAAAAGTGGGCACCGTATGGGACTGGGAATTTCACAGATGACTGTTACCGTATCTTCATCATTTTTGCCCATGAATTTGCATTTCCTTTGGCAACAAGTATGAGCTTACCTTTAAAATGTGTTCCCTGTTCATAGGTCACATTTTTCTTTCTGTTTTAGGGAATAGCCGACTTATCTCTTATGATTTTACCCACAGCGAGATGTCCCTCATATACCTCCGGGGTAGCATGCAGCCAGTGTACTTCTAACTACACCACAGAAATTACCCTCATACCTTGCTTTACCCAAAACATTCCATAATGATAACCATCTCGATCGCTCCCAGTGAAACCAACCTTGCCCCAAAACAAGCCAGATTATTATAAATGACATCACAGCCCCCTCTCGATCATGAAACTCGGAGTTGAAAAGGAAAGTACGAAGCTGTATTAGGGACATGCTGAAAAAAATACTTTTGAACGAGTAGTATGTCGTACGTCCGAGTTATATGTCGTACGTACGACTTGTGAATCATATCTCGTACGTACGAGATATAAGTCGTACGTACGAGTTGTATGTCGTACGTATGAGATGTAAGTCGTACTTACGAGGTACATCTCATGAAACACGGATTTGAAAAGGAAATTTAGAAACTGTATCAGGGATATGCTGAAAAAATACATTTCGGTACGAGTTATGTGTCGTACATACGAATTATATGTCGTACGTACGACTTATGAATCATATCGCGTACGAGATATAAGTCGTACGTACGAGTTGTGTGTCGTACGTAAAGAAGGTGAGTCCTACGTACGAGGTACATCTCGTACGTACGAGATATGATTCATAAGTCGTACGTACGACATATAAGTCGTACGTACGACTTATATCTTGTACGTACGACATATAACTCGTACGTTCGACATATAACTCTTACGTACGACATATAACTCTTACGTACGACATATAACTCGTACGTACGAGTTAGGTCAGAGAGAGACAAATTTATTTTTTTCAGCGTGTCCCTAATACAGCTTTGTAGGAAAGACTATGACTAAAAAAAACTACAGCATTCCATGTTATGTTCTTAGCAAGCGTCACTAAGACCATGGAGGTATAAAATGGTAAGACGTACTGCCTATACGTCTTCTGACGGGGCTCTCTAGTGATTGATTGTGTATTATGTTCAGGAAGGTGACCCATGTCTCGATCGCACCTGGTCTCCGTTCGTGGTGAATGATGGTACGCTAATAAGATATATTTCAAGATGCTTCAATTGTGAAGAAGAAAAGAAAAATCGCGTATTTGTATGTCAGTTGCAAGCAATATGAACATGTTCAAAACCGTTGAGTTATGCTCCGTGAAGGAAGGAATGTGTGTGTGAGTTGTTTATGTAGTACCATACTTTGGTAGCACACCAAAGCAGAAATGTCCACATATTTACCTATAACTTACAGTGTATAAAGATGGTGATGGTAGAAACATATCGTTCAATCTTTTCTGCCTGGAATTTTGTATTTATCAAGAAAAGAGTCAAACCAGTGACCAAAATTAATGTTGATCTTTTACAAAGATCAAAAATAAAAGAGGAAAGACTTAAGAAATACTGAGGTCGTTTTTCCCTGTTTTCTCAAAAAGTGGGCAACGTATGGGACTGAAATGTTTACAGATGACTGTTACTGTATCTGTCTTGATATTTTTGCCCATGCATCTGTATTTTCTTTGATCGAAACCAAAGTATGATATTACCTTTAAAGACCTTATTTACCTAAAAAAAAAACCTCGCAACTATTAAGAAATTCTCTCACTGTGAAAGGACACCAATGCTTGAGAGTGACCGACGTCCCTGGTGAATCCCGTGAGATATTTTTGACCGAGGTCCAGACCATGAGAGAATTTCGCAATGGTTGAGAGTTTCTTTCAGCTTCGTGTGAAAAGGCCTTAAGCCCCATCCGTGGATTTTTAAAGGGTCTCTGCAATAGGAATATTATGGCTTGAACATGTGCCAAAAAGCTACTGTTTTATGGGGCCTGTGATTTTACCCTCTTCCTCGCACTGTTTCAGGGTTAACAACAGGTGTTTTGGTTTGTATGCTAATTAGAATTTCCATATTCATGAGCAAAACTGTGATGTCATCTGGGGAACTGAGAGCAGTAACACAATTGATTTGTGCACGAAAGGTTGGGGTTGTTTTATAGGTTTTCTGACATACCTTTTCCTTCGCAATGGGTTTTATTGTGCCGAATATGTTCCTTTCACTCAACTGGTGGTGTAATGTTTTTGCCAAACCGTTTCTGTGGGGCAAGTTTGCCTCTCTATTTGTTTATGTTTTTTTCATTATACTTTTGCTGTTGGTTCCCCACATGAGCATGCATGAAAATCCCCCGTTTTACAAAGCCATTCAAAGAAAACCAAATGCTGGTTTGAAACCAAAAATAAGACTTGCCATTCATTATTTGTCAGTATATTCTCTGTATGAAGGCAATAAAATAACCTGACTGAAAAAAGCACTGCAGGAACCCTTTAAGCTTTGACGCACAGAAGCCACCAGCCGCTGGCAACTTCAAGCCCTAGCGCAGGTGTCAAAAGAATGTTGCCCTTTTGCATTAAAACATAGTATAACTGATCAAACTGATAATTAATTTCAGCATCATTTGTCCCAAAAACCACAATAAAATAAAATAACATGCACTTGCATCTCTGGGAAAGATAACACATTCGGCGATCGTAAAAGCAATACACAGTCATAGGCATATTGTACGATAGAAAGTTTATCATGCCTATGACATCATGCCGTAGATGCTAATAGGCTATACGCAGGTGTCGGAAATGTCCCGAACGAACATCGCAACACCGCGCTAATTAATTGAAAGCGATTGACTGATAGAAGCGGCGCAGGTTTTTTGTTTTGTTTTCAGCTCGTCATTCACGGTTCCATGGACTAAGTGGAACGCCGTCTCAATCAGAACTGATAAACCTTGTGTGTGTGTGAGTCTCCCCCTCTACCTCCGTCACATACGCACCGCAATTTTTTATTATTTTTTTTTACAACAAGCAGTGATCAGATCTCACCCATTCTATTAATGAAACCGTCTGTGTAACTTTGGACTGCCTTGCTTTCGTTGTATATTATACAAAACAAAAAAATGTTCCATTGACCTTGGTTCGGAACCAGCGAAGCCTCGATACGTGCACATCCAGCGCAATCCTTCTACTACGTGGTACCAGCGATCATAAGGCGAGCTGCAGTTGTCACACAACGCAGAATCGGCACCGCGCACGCACAGGCCACGGACTCGTGTTAAAAACCGGCACGAGACTGACGGAAGGTTTCATTTGTGTAAGGGGCCCATCACGGTTTGCTGAGTGTGTAACTCTTGACGAGGCTGTTAGTCGAGTTGACGGGACAAGTGTGCTTCTCTTTTTTTGTTTCGCTCATAGTTATACTGTACTCCGACCACTACTGTAGCCCGTACGCAGCTATATACCTTCTTGCAACATAATACAACACGGCCGAGGGAGTTAGACCACAGATATAGACACGCGAATGCACATTGAACACCGCACTCGCCTGGGCTGAATCGGACTTCGCTACTTGTTTCAGTGATAGTTACCGACGACTTTAGCGCATTATTAGGGATAGATTTGCTCCTAACTGGGAACCAAGTCCGTCTATTTGAAGGTGAGTGTCATAATTTTGTCATAATTCCATGTCATAGTTCTTGTTATGTCACCAATGTTGTGTTCTCAGTTCAACGTTCAAGGTACAGGGACCAATTTCATGGAACACGTTACCGTTAATAGCAAAAATTCTTCGCTTACGGTAGAAGACATTTTTTGGTTACGGTTAGCGTATTCCACGGAAAGGTGGTAACTTTGTCAAAGAAATGCAGATTAATTGGCAAACATATCAAGGATGATACAGTAACAGTCATCTGTGAAAATTCCAGTCCAATACGGTGCCTACTTTTTGAGAAAACGGTGGAAAAAGTTCACAGTTTTTCTGAAGTCTTTTCACTGCTATTTTTGATCTTTAAAAAAATCAACATTCTTTTTGGTCATTGGTTTAACTCTTTCCTTGATAAATACAGCATTTCAGGCAGAAAAAAAATGAAGTTTTGTTTCTACCATCATCATCTGTATACCCTGTAAGTCAGAGGTACATCTGTGAAGATTTTTGTTTCGGTATGCTACCAAAGTATGCTAGTACCTTTAAACGAATATCGCACTCCACAACAAACTCTGTACAACGTGGCAAAACGTTGTCAAAACATTTGTCAACCGCTTCGGTATCTGGTTTTCACATTCTTTCTTTCACGTATTTTTTTCACGTATTAAGCTAACAGCCATGACAATTTTTTTTCCCAACATAATTGCAGAGTTATCGCTCCAATAATTTGTATTTGATCGTTTCAGTCTGAACTTTTCTAATGTACGCTAGTACTGTAGGTTAACAACCACGGTATTTGCCAAACCTTTATTTTGTCAGGGTTATCACTCTAATTTTAGTTGGGATCATTTTTTTTGTATTACGGATTCGGTTTTAACGCGTGGACTTTGTACCAGTTGTGTTGATGTTGTACGGACGGTCGTTGGTATAAAGTTGCAAAGTTTGACCTGAAGTGCCAAAACAAAAATCAACCCATTCATTTGAGTTCAATTCGTGTATCGGCCCTCCGCCACGTCTAACGATGAATTTACATATAGCCTATACTCAATTGTGTGAACGGCGAATAATTATTGAATAAATATAGGCCATTTTCTTTCCGAGGAAAGGCCAATTTTGAACAATACGAAATTGAAACCAAAACCCAAAACCTGATGTTAAAGTTGGTAATAAAGATGTAATAATACATGATTGGTGAAGGTCACAGTACACACTTTGTCTTATCCAGCATGTAGGCCTACATGAAATGATAAACCTGTGAACATTTAAGCTCACTCGGACATCTGAGTCATGAGAAAACCAGACTAAATTTTTGTATGAAACATATTTCGAGAAAATAATGGTTTCGATCTTACCCCGAGATCAACACTGTTTTCGGTCTTTGTTTTTATTAATAATTATTTCTGGATAAAAACACCATTTCAGTCGGAAATATATTAACTGCATGTTTCTACCAGCACCATCTTCATATCCTGAAAGTTATAAGTAAATCTGTGAACATTTCTGTTTTTGTATGTTACAAATCCTGTACTGTACCTTTAAGGGATAGGCAAGGACAATAAGTTCTACTCTAATCATTTTGTTTGTTTACACCACGATTGTTTTATTTTTTGTGTGTTATATTTGTGAACTCCTTCTCGCGAAGTTCTGCCATATTTGTCAAATCACCACATTTAAAGGGCATATACAACATTGGTAACAAACCAAAACAGAAATGTTCACAGATTTAAGTATTTCTATTAGGGTATGAAGATGGTGCTGGTAGAAACATACCGTTAAAATATTTCCGCCTGAAATGGCGTATTTATCCAGAAAGAGTTAAACCAAACACTAAAAACATTTTTGATCTTGACAAGATCAAAAAATCTTTTTTGTGTTTTATATTAAGAAAACATGAGTCGAGTTTTCGCTATTTTCTCGGGAATCAGGTGTACGATTGAGATCAAATTTTCACAGGCTTATTATTTCATGTACATTGGACAACATGTGAGTGCTGTTCTGTCACCTTTACGAACGTTGTACACGCCATTTAAACACAACATTTCTTTACGAAAATCGATTTCCGATCTTAATATGTATGTTGAAACTAAAGGCCTTTGGATAAATGATTGTTTTTTCAAAAATAACATGAAAATACTTCATTTGAGTTAATCAGTCTGTTTTGATGACATTGCAATAATGATATTCCACCTAGTTGTCTTAAAAGTAAAAAGATTACTATGATAGTTTGTGCGAGTAGCGGTTCCTTAGGGCCAATTGTACACTAATCTTGCAGTCATTTGTTGCAATTTGAAGACATTATTCCCGAAATCGAATATTGCGCCTTTTAAGCCTTCAAGGTTTATTCCCTACCAACGTTTTCACTTGGAGTGAATTTCAAATTGATTTGCCCTGCGAAATTTGAAAATCCGAAATTTGTATTCCACCGACCGCTCAACCGTAAAACAAAACAGGTCGGCCAGTAAGGATTTCGCCGAGGGGATAATAGCGCAGATCAGATGTCAAATCATATTCCAGCATAATCTGTATTACGTTTTATTGTCGGTTGAGCCCATCGTTTTGATTTCTCAAGGTGCCGTGCAAATAGCCTCTAGACATGTTTGAGCAGGGGAGTCGATTTCACAAAACTCATCGTAACTTGCTACCAATCGTAAGACTTGTGATGCATTGCAGTCCTTTGTACATTTGGCCCCTACGTAACTCGAATACGATTATCATTCGTAGGGCTTAAATTCGTGAAATCGACCCGACCGGTGCGTCCCCTGAAGAATATCAACGTTTGGGAGAAACAGGGATGAGGTGGTCAAACCTGATAGGCTTGGTATATTTTTACCCTCGGTGGGATTCGAACCGGGACCCGGAGGGGCGTGTAAGGCGAGAGACGTCCCGTGGTGAGTCAACCACGTGCCAGCGTCTCATTTCAAGTCGAGAGGAATCATGCCCTCTCTGATAAATTTGCAAGCGATCTTTAGGAAAGGAGCAGGCCTTATATCACCGGTCATGCCGGACATTGGCCTTAACACTGACCACGCCCGTCCACTTGTATACACATAAGGACCAGTAATGGTCGCAGCAAGCCCACTCTCCTGGCGACACGTATACCGTTCTCTTTTGAGTGGGATTCGAACCGGTGACCCTGTGGTCAAACTACGGCCATAGAAGCATGTACCTTCACTTCACCGCAGTGCCACGGGGCGAGATTCTCCCACTTACAAAATAATTTATCCAGGAATACGTCCTAAAAGAAGCCAATTTCCTACAAATAAGCCAATCGAATGCCGAACGCCATTCACATTCGCAGTTTAGCAACCGCTTAGTTCTGCGTGGGTCGTATACTTCTTAACACGATCATCATTCTGCAATCATTATTGACTTTGTTGTTGTCCAGTTTACCCACCATAAACACAGAAACTCTGCGAGTTTATAGTATTATACGTTAACGAGTTCTGTTTGTTTTTGCTACGTGTTTGCCATCCGTTATAGACCACAGAGAACAGAATGCGTGACTTCATAACTGAATAAACCAATGTGTAAGGGGTTATTCTGTATTTCACTTGCAGTTTCGGTTGTCTATTTGGCTGGAGTCATTGTTGTCCACGCAAAGATTCCGTAATCGAACCCGGATTCCGGCCTAAATTTCTGGGCTAAGAGTGTTGACAGTGTGGGTTTGCAGAGTCTCAGTCAAAACCTACCAAGCACGGCAAATATTATTTGACTAGCATGCGAAACCAAAACCCGCTATAGTACCCGGTATTTTCCCTCGTTTTGTTCCGCTGTCTTCATTTTCATTCCGAGTTCCTTTGTGTGCGTAGGGCGGTGTTTATCCAATCCCAATAACCCCGAAAATGTACGTTCTGCACCAGATCCTACCAATAATATCTTACCCTAAAACTTCAGAAAAGAAAAATTACTTTTCATTTTGTTTAAAGGTAGTATCATACTTTTGTAAGAAACCTAAACAGAAATGGTCACAGATTTACGTATAACTTACAGGGTATGAAAATGGTGGTGGTAGAAACATACCGTTAAATTTGTTACGCATGAAATGGTGCATTTATCCAGAAATTAGTAAAACAACGACCGATAATCTTTTTGATCTTTTAAAATATCAAAAATAAAAGAGAAAAGACTTCAGAAATTCTGTGGCCGTTTTTCACGATTTTCTCAAAAAGTGGCCACCGTATGGGACTGAAATTTTCACAGATGACTGTTACTGAATCTTCCTTGATATTTGTGGCCATTAATCTGTATTTCTTTGACAAAAACCAAAGTATGATACTACCTTTAATAGTGTGTCAAGTTGTTTGTGCCACCAAAATTAAAACTAAATGTAATGCGTCCATAGTTTATCATGGAAAGTCTGGTTGATTTTGTTTTCCATTTTATTATAAACAATATTATAACCGAAAATGGTGAAAATTGGTGAATATGTGAAGATTTCTGTTGCGGTACGCTAGCAAAGTATGATAGTACCTTTAATACATGTATACATACATTTAGGCGATACTTGTAAATTAATCCTTTAACATTTCAATGAAGCTAAAGTGAAGTAAAATTGTGCGCTCGGCATTCGAAATGCGCGTGACGTGGCATATGAATATTCATGAGCATGAACGTGTATATAGCACAAACAACCTCCCCATCTATTCAGTTCTAGAGAAATTGGTGCACGCCCAATTTTACGTTGGTGGTACTCGCATTCAAGCATCCGCCCACATTCGTGTTTTGAATTGAGGGCCTTGTTATGTAAAGGCTCGCATAAGGCCTATACATCATTTCAGTAAGTTTGACAAACACACTTCTGACGTAAATTAAAAATTCAATTCAGTCATTTCAGTGTGGGAGTTATTGAAGAAAGCTTACTCATCCTTCGAATTTTTGCGTTAATTTCATTAATTGAATTTGTAATAAATGTGATTGAAATGTTCCGATGTATCAGTACTGCGTCATTGGCGTCATCCGTACATTGTAGAGTGTAAAGCCAAACTACGTTATGCCAAAATCTAGAATAAGTGAATTGTACGCCAATAACTGTCATTTCTCGCTCTTGATTACCACTACAATGTTATATGTACTAATAATAATAACAATAATAATTTGGGAGGCTTATCATCCTTAGTGGCAGCTGGGGTGCTGAATAGCGAAGGATGCGACTTCAACATGATCGAGTTTCTGACTTTCATAGGCGCCCTTGGCTGCCAGCCAAATCAACCCATATTATTATCACAAAGCACAGCCTGAGATCGAAAGTATTTAGTTTTTGTTGAGGAAGGAAATCCGTATATACCCCAGAGAAAACCCTCGTAGCATAGGAGAGAACCAACACACAACTCTACACACATGACCCAAATCGGGATCGAACCCGGGCCACATTGGTGAGAGACGAGTGTCTATTGAACGTTCTTTCCACCTATGCCCAAACGTTTTGTTGACGGATAATGAAACGAAATGTTGAAAAATTGATATATCCGACGCACTGATTAATTTGGGGTTTCTTTTCTAAAAAAATAATGTTAGGAACCACTAAATGTCCACCATTGATGGGGAGACATTCCTAGAATATAATATTTATTGACATGTCACTCTATGTGGACACTTCACATAATTTCATCGCGACACTAACTGCATGCTAAGTTTTCAAAACTGTTACCTCGAACGCAAACCAAGTATGACTAAGGATCGACTATTAAAGGGCGTTTACGAAATGGCGACTTAGGCTCAGGCTCAGGATCAGGATCAGGCTCAGGCTCAGGCTCAGACTCCAGCTCTGATACCCACATGCCAATAATATAGATGGTGGTTTTTTATTGAAGCTTAAGTTCTGTTGTCATTTTCAAACCAGAGAATTTACTTCAGAACCGCAGCCAAAAGCCTCTATTTTGATACCATTTATTTCAGAATGGATTCACGAAATGGAGCCGGAGCCCGAGACGGAGCCCGAGCCTCTTTTTCGTAAACGCCCTATATGTTTATCTGCACGTGTATACATGAAGCTTACAAAAGTTTGAGCCATGCCGCACAGACAAGGTGTACCAAACAATCCCTAGCTCGAAACCTTTTTCTTACAATGATGAATACTTTCTCGCGGCCGTTATCAAACCACCTAGCCCGGACCTTGCCATAGCCCCTGCACCAGACGATGGGTCGCAGCGATAATGGATGTTATCAACTTAACGGAGATCTTTATCGCCGTAAATGCGAGAGCTGTGACCCCGATGTTTTTAATTCGGCGGGGCAAATGATAGAACACGACAACTAAATAACAGAGTCACGGGTTTGTGCGTCGCAGCAAAAGGAGTTTTAGGTTTTTTATGTGTGTCTGATTTTTTAAAGTGACCCAGAATCAAAGCGCCGCTTGCAGAGACAATGCAGAAGCCTCTTTGCTTGAGATCTATTAACCGTCGCGTAATGGACCGTATCCCGTGCGTCACGGTTGTCGCGCAGTAGATGGATGGGCCCTTTTGGAAACTTAGTTTGATCTTTGTTTTCATTCATATAAATCGTCACGTATTTTGTCACCGTGAACGTTTGTTTCGTGACAAGCTTGGTATATAAAATCCTCAAAAACTCCGTTTCGGTATTGTTGAATTCGAAAGAGGCCACAAGGGGCCAATTTCCAGAGAGCTGCATAAAGGTAGTATCATTCTTTGGGTAAGAAACCAAAACAGAAATGTTCGCAGATGTACGTTTAACTAACATGATAATTATGAAGATGGTGGTGGTAGAAACATACCGTTAAAATTGTTCCGCCTGAAATGGTGTATTTATCCAAAAATTTGTAAAACAACGACAGAAAATATATTTTATCTTTTGAAAGATCAAAAATAAAAAAGAAAGGACTTTAGCAATACTGTGGCTGTTTTTCACTGTTTTCTCAAAACGTTGGCACCGTGTGGGACTTGAATCACGAATCTGTATTTTGTTTGATAAAAACCAAAGTATGATATTACCCTTAAGCACCAAAATTTGCCGAAGCACCAATTACCTTGGTATAAAATAAAATCAGTATGCTAGCCAAAACTCCTTTTGATATTTTTGCACAGCAAACCATGGCCGAATACAAGTCAAAAAGCAGTAAAACATCACATGAGAATTTGGTTGGTAATCCTGTTTGATTAAGGAAAACTTGTCCTGCTTAAAGGGATGGTACAGAATTGGTAAGACAAAATACACTTCATGATCACAGATTCACATAAAACTTACACAGTATAATGGTTATGATAGGAGAAAACATCCCATGAAATGTTTTTGTCTGAAATGACATATTCGTTGAGAAATAAATGAAACTATTTTCCGATTGGAATAAAACGCTTCGAAGCGATTTAATCATTCGTTGAAATGTGTACAGTTCTCTGTACACGGGTTTCACTATTTTCTCGTGACCCAGATGGCTGATTGACCTCAAACTTCTACAGGTTTGTCAGTTAAGGTATATGATGGATTACATAATGTGTTTTCACTGTCAGCCACGATTTTGTCGCAAAAACCAGTTCTGTACCATCCCTTTAAGCACAATGTGTTCTTAAGCAGCTCTATGAAATTGGCCGCATTATGTTGCATGGGACTACGGCAAACTGTCGCCGTTTGTTCTACACATATAATATCGGAAGATTAAAACACTAGATGGGAACCGCGTATCAGACGCGCATTCAGTGTCTAACGGTTTAGCCCATAGATAAATCACTAGATGGGAAACGCGTGCGCGCGAGCCATTACTTGTGCAGAAAACTTTCTTGCTGCTCATGGACGCGCTTAAAGGTCACGTGAATGAGGCGACGCACAATAGTAAAATGGAAAAAAACAACAACATCAAATTAACTGAGTTAAAGGGCTAATGTCTTTATATCCATATTAAGTTGCTCAAGGTAAATTCCCATTCAGACTTGAACATTTCTAATGGAGATCAATGGCCCCCACTCAGAAGGCGCGTCTGATACGCGTTTCCCATCTAGAGTTCTATTCTTCCGATGCATACAGTGCGTTCTGTACGCGCGTACAGCGCGTTACGTGATTTAAGTCTGGCCCGCATGTTGAAGCAAACGTTCGTTACCACGTGTTCCTGCAAAATTACAATAATAAAGAAAGAACTTTGGTGATAATTTAAAAAATAAAATGATACCTTTGATGAAAAACACACACCCAATCAACGATATAAGAGAACGCGATGTAGTTTAATATTTTCTCCAAGTAGATGACGCTGGATGTTAGTTTATCAACATGCATGGCTAGTGCGGCACCCGAGTATACTGTATATTTGTCATTAGACATTATCAATATCACGATCAAACCTTGGACACCGTCTACATATTGTGTACTTTTTTTTCTTCATTCTCCTGAAGATTGGAGAGCAAGATACAGACAAGAAGTGCTGCCGATCGTTAAATATGCATTGCCTTTGCTTGGACGAAAAATTGCAAATCATTTTACTCAAGGATTTACTCAGGGAGAATGATTAAGAAAGTCTGCATGTTTGTGTAACGCTTTTCAATTCTTGTTTTTTTACACGCTTGTAATTCTTGGGTTTTTTTTCATGGCGTTGAAGGTACAGTACAGGATTGGTAACATTCCCAAACAGAAAGGTTCACAGATTTACGTAAAAGCTTTAGGATACGCAGATGGTGCTGGTAGAAGCATAACTGTACGTCTGCTTGAAATGGTGTATCTATCCAGAAATTAGTAAAACAAACACCGAAAACAGTTTTGCTCTCGGGGTAAGATTAAAACCATTTTGTTATGTTTGATAAGAAAATTTGAGTCGTTTTTCTGTTGTTTTTGCTAATTTCTCGTTACTCAGATGTCCGATTGAGCTCAAATTTTCACAGGTTTATTATTTCATGTACATGCTTGATCAGACAAAGTGTGAGTGCTGCTCTGTGTCATTTACCAATCATGTTTGATACGAAAAAAAGGTTATTACCTATCGAAATTTAAAAATAGTTGCTACATCTACACCCAGCGTTGACGGCACTACTGGAATTTTGCCCATGGTTGTGTCAGAAGGCTAGATGGGTATGCCGTTACATGGAAGATAGAAAACAGTAGTATAGTTATTTCTCCAATAGAGCGTTATGCACTATCATTGCTTGTTTGACTGTTTGTAACTCGTTACACATCGGTACACAATTCCAAATGAACGGAGTCGTGCGCTCAAGTGTTAAAGGCACAGTACAGGATTTGTACCATACCCTGACAGAAATGCTCACAGATTTACGTATAACCTTCAGGTGATGAAGATGGTGATGGTAGAAACATACCGTTAAAATATTTCCCCCTGAAATGGTGTATTTATCCAGAAATTAATAAAACAAAGACCGAAAACAGTTTTGATCTTGTGTCGAGATAAAAACCATTCTTTCTGTTTTATAAGAACAAATGGAGTTGGGCTTTCGCTATTTTCTCGTGACTCAGCTGTCCGATTGAGCTCAAATTTGCAAAGGTTTTTAATTTCACGTACATGTTTGATCAGACAAAGTGTGAGTGAAATTCTGTGACCTTTACCAATCATGTATTATACCTTTCAGAAGAAAAAGAAATTCGAAATTATTTCTTTTTTATTCATCTGCTTTTATTATTAACTTTGTTACTAGGGCGTTCAACTTTGATGTTGCAACCATAGTACACACGCAGACATCTCCCATAGGGAATTGCTCCATCATATCACATTAGTATGACCATATTTTACTTTGCTAGGCTTGCTTGGCAGTCCAACATATGCACGTGATTACCATTATGACGATGCTGGGCTGTCCTTGAGTACGCGTAGGGAGAAAATAATTACGACCATGTGGGACTGGTGCATCGGTGCGTCAGATAGTCGTAGGGCTTCGGCAACCCGTGCAGCCTAATTCTCAAATGCCAGGAGTTTAAACGTGGATGACAGGTTTAAAGAAGTGAGAAAATACATTATTGTCATGGGCTTGACAATTCACTAAGAAATTACGTTTTACTACCATTTGTAATCCAGGGTTGATTTCCCCAAACTCATCGCAACTTACTATCAATCGTAGGACTTAAAATGCATTGCAGCCCTTATACATAAGATACGATGGGTTATCGATCGTAAGTTGACTTACGATCGACCGTAGGGCTTCGTGAAATCTAGCCAAGGTCTCCTATGCCTGGTTATCCTTCGTAACTCGACTTACGATCGATCGCAGGGCTTCCTCAAATCGACCCCTGGGGCCGATTTCACTAACGTTTACGATCATCGCTAAAGCCCAAATCCATCGCTAAACGGGAAAATTGCTATGCAAAGTAGCGATCGATTTTCTGTTTAGCGATGGATTTGGTCTTCACGATGATCGCAAAGCGTTAGTGAAATCGGCCCCTGGTCTCTTTGGGGTCTGTCTGTCTGTTTGTTTGCTTGTTTGTTTGTTTTTATGGGTGTTTGTTTATTGTTGTCTAGTGGTTTTAACGTCTCGCTTATGTCCAATATTATTTTTGCGATTCCCAGATCTGGGCTTGATTTCGCAAAACATTAAGATCAACTTAACGATGAGTTGTCACTTTCGCCATGGCGATTTGTATTGTGACATCACACTTTGCTTAACGATTAAGACTGTTTCACATTTTACGATCAATCCTAGTGTTTCGTAAAACCGGCCCCTGTTTGTGTAGTTCCACGTGTACAAGATGTTGTATGGCTTTTTAACATTAGTTTACATTATGAAACCATAGAAGTGCACTTTTTGAACAAAATATAATCATTTATTGCTATAAAAACAAATGAATACAAAATTGCTATAGGGTTTACAGTATTACAACTTTTTTGGGCTCTGTTGTTAGTGTAAGCTACACTTTGCCGATGTTGAGCATTAGCCCTTCTATTCATTGGATCCGTGCACAATAAAAGTTATTATTATTCTGCCGCGTCAAAAAGACTTCATTTGTGATGAATAAGCATTGGAACTGACAAAATGTCTCCACATAAACCACGCTATACATTACAACAACATATTATTCACGTGAAATCCATGTATTAGAACTTGAATACTTTTCACTTATACTTCCATAATGGTTGTCACGCTATATATTACAACAACATATTCTCCACGTGAAATCCATGTATTAGAACTTGAATACTTTTCACTTATCACTTTCATAATGGTTGTCACGCTATACGTTACAACAACATATTCTTCAAGTGAAATCCATGTATTAGAACTTGAATACTTTTTACTTATAACTTTCATAATGGTTGTCACGCTATACATTACAACAACATATTCTCCACGTGAAATCCATGTATTAGAACTTGAATACTTTTCACTTATCACTTTCATAATGGTTGTCGTGCCATTCGATCCCGCATGAAAAGTTGTGATTGATTACACTTTCTTGGCGTCTGTAACCCTAAGCCACGGTTCATGGGAGAGGAATTGAGATACATCTCTGACAATAAACTGTAAAGAAAAGATTTAGCTTGCCGAAGGTTCACTGCAGTAGTGCATGCAGTGTTAGTGTGCTGTAGTTACTTTGCACAGCTCACATGGTACTGAGGGATATATTTAACGTTTAAAGGGATGGTACAGAATTGGTAAGACAAAAAACACTTCATTATCACGAATTCACATAAAACTTACACAGTATAATGGTGATGATAGGAGAAAACATCCCATGAAATGTTTTTGTTTGAAATGCCATATTCGTTGAGAAATAAATGAAACTATTTTCCGATTGGAATAAATCGCTTCGAAGCGTTTTATTCATTCGTTGAAATGTGTACAGTTCTCTGTACACGGGTTTTCACTATTTTCTCGTGACCCAGATGGCTGATTGACCTCAAACTTCTACAGGTTTGTCAGTTAAGGTATATGATGGATTACATAATGTGCTTTCACTGTTTTTGTCGCAAAAACCAGTTCTGTACCATCCCTTTAACTCTGCCTCGGACTGTGATGCAAGTATAGCCCTGGACCGTCGAGTTCATTTTAGGACGTGAGGGGCCAATTTCCTAGAGCTGCCTAAGTACCAGAATTAGCACCAAAAATCCTGGTATAATTAGTATGCCAGCCAAAACTCCTTGTGAATGTTATTCCCAGCAAACATTTGCCGAATGCAAGTCAAGAATAGCAGACATCATATGGAAATTTGGTTGATAATCCTGTTTGATCAAGGAAGACTTTTCAAGCTTAAGTCTGCTTCTATGAAATTGGCACCTGCTCATGTTTCGATCGTTTAAGTAGGCTCATATTCCCATAGATAGGTCCCTATATACAAACAATAGATGACGCATTGCCTGCTCGTGGACGCGTCTTTCACGGCGCCATTTGTAAAGGGTAATTCAAATCCATTTTTTTATGGAACGCCGTTTCTATCTTCTTTAGATTGTTTGATTCGGTAATTCCATCACTCATTTTGCCAAATTGAATAATGGAATTTGCGAACAGAATGACAGAATGACAAACTGAATGATAGAATCGGCGACCGGATTGACAAAGCCACAATTAAAATGATGAAATTTGCGAAAATAATGATAGAATTACATACAAACAATCTAAGCCACCGAATAGGCCTATAGCTGAGGTGTTCCATCATGTTTCTGGTGCATAGCGTACCGCGTACGGCCAGCACTGCGTACCGCGCGGCTTACGCGATCGTTATAATAGACCTGTCTTTTGTTTACAAACATTGACAAGCTAGTTTGCAACACTTATGGGCGGCCAAATCATTTCGTCTTCTTGACAGACGGCGAGACCAAATTTAGCAAACTTTCCATAGCTGTACAAGTACATGCCATCATTGCTTGTGTTTATTTTGTATGCCTGGCTTTAAAGGCTCTCCATAGTTTCCGCCATGCTGGTTGGCAAAACCTCGGTCTTTGACGTTGCAAAAGAAAGGTTTATAAGTGCTTGAATGTTTATGTTCATTTTGTTACCTCCCCAAGATGGCCGCGTCCTGCATGCGCGGATAAAGTTCCCATTTGTTTGAGCACGGGTGCGTCATTTTTTTTTTTTTTTATATATCTATGCATATTTCTACCTGTTCGGACCTATACTAATGTATCAATCCGTGTTGGACTCGAAACTGCCAGAGACACAGCCGCACTGTAGTAAATCAATGAGCACTATGTGCATATGGGGGAAGATTGTCTAGGCGTTTGGTGACGCCAGCAATGTTTGTTTAATGTTCCCATGAGATTATTTGCTTTTTTTCAATCAAGTTCAGTATGAACACAATTCCCAACTGATCCTGACTTGGCTGTAAATCTGTGAATCTGATATTGAACACCCAAAATAACAATTTGTCTTCATTTATTTATTTGAATGATTTAGTTATTTACTTTTGGCTGACGTCAATGATGATGGGTTAAGGTTTTCGTGAGCTCATGTAACATTTCCCATTAGGCATACTGAAAAAGGCACATTAAAGGCAGCGTACAGGATTTGCGAATCCTCGAAAAAAGTATTGAGTTTAAGACAGAAAATGGACACAATAGTTCGTTAACAGTGCAAACAGTCACCATGGGAAATCTTGGTTCGTCAGATGCTGTGTTTTTTAAGGAACTCAAGATTAAGTGTCTTTTAAAAAGATCGTTCGGCCTAACGCTCTTTTTAGCATTTCGAAAGCGTAAAAGGGTACATGAAATAACGCCTGTATGGAAGTTTAAGACCTTCACTTCTGTACCAAATTCAGCCAAAACGCACATCTTTGCAATACGATTGAGCTAACTGAGAATTCGACCCACCGAGTTAGTAAATAACTAAAACGAGAACGTTAGCACTACTGGTTACATTTCCCAAAGCCTAATAGTAACAATCCTTTGCTGAACCAATTTGTGCATAAATCAGTTGGGGACCTCTACCGTGTATGTCCCATTGCATGGTAGCTAAAATGTTCACAATGAAATAATTATATCCATGGATTTGGAAAATTTAATTAGTAAAACCTTGGCACAGCAAAACCTGTACGCCTGCGTGAAATTAGCGACACCTCATAAAAGGGTCACCACTGAGCGCGGATCTTAAAGGCAGCATAGGCCTACCGGATTTGCAAGGCCTCCAAAAACAATTATTGCGTTTGAGACAAAAAATGGACTCAATAGTTCGTAAATAATTCAAACAGTCACCATGGGAAATCTTTGGTTCATCAGATGCTGGGTTTTTCAAGGAAATCAAGATTTAGTGTCTTTCCAAAATATCGTTCGAAAGCGTGGTGGAACCGAGAAGGATATACGGAGGGGATTCGAAGGAGTGCAATATTATTTCGGCCGTATTTCTGCTATCCAGATGAACGAAGCGTAATACATGAAGCAACGTCTGTAAGGAAGTTTAAGACCTTCACTTCTGTTTAAGTACCAAATTCAGCCAAAACGCACATCTTTGCAAATCATGCTCTCTTTAAGTTGGTATTCCTTATCCCGTAACGAAATGACACTTTAATGACATCCCATGTGTAACGTGCTCTACGCAAACACATACTGAGTAGCACAGCGTGCTTGTGCGCGTATGTTTTGTGTAAGGTAAGAAGTTGACACCTTCCTGTAGTAATTCAACAAGTGCACGTGTGCGTAACGCAATCGCACACGCCGTCCAACCCGTTGCTCAACACGGTCAGAGGTAACTTGCTTCGATCGACCCGGGCCCTTCGTCGCTTTGGTACCGCCTTCGTCACCTTGTGCCGATCCGGGCGAAGTATAAATTGGCTTGCTTTTTGGAGCATAGTCATATCTCTACAGTTCGAGCGCGTGTCGATATTTTGTTAATTTGCAAGTGTGGCATTCCATGCGGTTGTTACAGCGCGTATTACATGATGTGTCTCGCCTCGTATTAGTAAATATATTTCCATCTACAAGTTGAAACGTATTCAGAGGAAGGGGTAAAATTTAATCATTAAAAATTAAAGTTGCCAAAACGTAAGGTTAGATTAATCATGAAAGATTTGAGGCTTTGCAGGGTGGTAATTGGTGTGCGTATCGGTTTGCGGAAACTTCACGTAAGAATCGTTTGTACTTTAGCACTTTTATTTAGTTCGCACTTCTCGTAAGGTCCCAACGTTTCGACTAGTCTGCTCTAGTCATCATTAGGAGACAGACTATTCGAAACTTTGAGACCTTACGAGAGGTGCGAACGAAATAGACATGCGAAAGTATGACCGATTATTACTTGGTGTTTCCGCAAACCGATCCACATAGATTGATCATGATGAATTTAATCGGACGGAAAGAGGTCTTTCCGTATTTCTAAGTTTTGCAATTTTAACCAAAATCCGAAAATTGAAATTCATCTTCCCTGTTTTAACGAATGTATGAACCTTTGTTGTGACTGGTTTACAACATTTTGGAATTCATTTATAAGTTTAAGGAATTTCTCTATTCTTTAAGATTTGACAAACAGTCACGGATGTGTCGCCGTAACCATTAGGTGGTTCCAAACACACATCAGACACACATCTGTAAGAGCAAGCCCCCCTGCGCGTGAGATAACATTCGCCTACCGGGGATCGGCTTCTATCGCCCGTAGCCCTCACCGTGTCGAACACGGTCCTCACCGTGATGCATTTCGTAGCCCTCGAGGGCCAAGTCTCCACCACCGTCCCACGGGGACACGTTCCAAAAGTCTCGATGGAATAGAAAAAACCCATACGGTTTTGGCTACCATCGGTTTGGGATATTGCAGACGCACTAGACTCCCAATTGCTCCAAACAACGTCTCCTCAAATTCAATTTAGACCGACTCGAATCTCATATTTGTCTTGTTCATAAAGGAGAGAGTGGGAATGACGCAGTTGACGTACTTGTTCTTCACTCATGGCCCGAGGGGATAAAAGAACAAAATTATATGGCGGTCTAGAGGTGCAGTTTTTCAGTCAATGAGGTGGATTCTTGCCCGAGGAGCGAGACAACACTAAGTAGGTGCATAACCGAGAAAGCACTGCTTCGTCCAGATTGAACGATCGAAAATCGATGAGACTCGAGGCGTTCTACAAGGGCCATGACAATTTCAGATGAGCTTGAAGTGTCACTGTATATGGAAGTGTCTTTTTTATTTTAAAGAGCAATTCGTTTGATTTTTGCGATTATTTCCGAATGTGGTTTGTTTCGTTTATATTTAGTTGTGTACGTTTTGTGTATGCTTTGCTTTTTTAAAGGGCGTGTGTAGTTTTTGTAGTTGGCAAAGGTGACAGAATCGCGCACAGACTTCGTCTATAATCCAGCATGGATACATGAAATGATAAGCCTGTGAACATTTGAGCTCAATCGGATATCCAAATCCCGAGAAAATACCAAAAACCCGACTCAATTTTCCTCTTATAAAACATAAAGAAGGATTTTTGATCTTGCCAAGATAACAAATGTTTTGGGTGTTTGGTTTGACCAAATC
The DNA here is from genome assembly GCA_963971285.1 of Astropecten irregularis. NCBI lineage: Eukaryota > Metazoa > Echinodermata > Asteroidea > Paxillosida > Astropectinidae > Astropecten > Astropecten irregularis. Next base: position 13,057,120 of record OZ020251.1, on the reverse strand, counting down.
TGGATAAATACACCATTTCTGGTGGAAATATCTTAGCAATATGTTTATACTACCGCCATCTCCATACTCTGAAAGTTATACGTAAATCTGTTTTGGTTTTGAAGTCACTTTGGAGTTTGCTGGTCGTAAAAACATTTCACTTGTGAGAGTAATGCGGTTCAAGATATTCCAAGCTTCCAAGCTTAATAGGTGGTGATGTCCGAGCGCAATGAAAATGGTATGAAGGGGTACGTCATTGTTCATTCCATCGTAGAGCTATTTGCTTCCTAACTATCATGGTTTGCCTTGCCGCTCTTACTTTCACTTGCGTTAGTGAGTTTCATGGACCTATCTAGGAAGTCACTTTGGAGTTTGTTGGCCATAAAACATATCATTTGCGAGTACTGCAGTACAAGATATTGGAAGCTTCTTAGGTAAATTGTTTTGATGTGACGAGTGCGACGGAGACGGACGAAAGGAAGGTGGACTTTGTGTTCGTTCCATCGTAGAGCTTTTTTGCTTCTTAAATGTCATGGTTTATCTGCCTTGCTAGTTGCCACTCTCAATGTCTTTAGTACTAGAATCAAGACCCTGGAAACTCACTGTCGCCCCTTCTTGAACCACTACCAATTTTACACCCTGACTTTCAAACACGGCACACTGTATCTCAAAATTATGTCATACTGTATTTTCATCTGGTGAAGAGGCACCCTCTCGAAGCCAACTGAGGTACACGGTCAGTGAGTGTCTGGGCTCCAGTTAGTGTACGAGTATCAAGTAACCTTCGCTTGACAGGAAGCACTGTATTAGCTTGTCCGTGGCCCCGTTAGGTTTCACCTGTCGGTCGGATCTGAGAAGAACAGATCACAGGTTAAACCACGAAGCCTCCAACTGCTTGGTAGATGTTGCATAGGCAAATGGACGCTGTGCGAGTCACCAGCTTGGCGAAGCCAACCTCCAAACTGCTTCTGTCAAATTCTTAATTTAGATGCAGAGACATTGAGCTTGATGCCCCGGAAGCGTGGCACCTGAACAAACAGAAGGGTTGATACTTGACGATCAGGGACGCGCTGTATGCTTGGTCTGAGAGCTGGTGCGTTGACTCCATGAACCGCAAGCTGGGTGTAATGGATTTCTCTTATTTTGAGAAAGGTCTAGTAATCATAATCCAATCATGGACGTGCTCATAGTGAGATGTGTTCTTAAGCCCAAGTTTTCTTGAATCATATATTGCAAACATGAGCCAACCGCTGATGCCCGCCATTCTAATAACAGTCAGCTGTCCAGGGAACCAACCTACATATTCTCAAGGGAGCTCAGCCCCCTGAGAGGCATGATGAATGGTCTTAATGCTCTCGAGACGGTCTTACACATTGTCTAGTCCACATATAGGCCTACCCATTTTTCATACCTTCCGTACAATTTCATTTGTTCTTATGTACTGAGCAAATGGACAACTTAAAAGTATTGGTATTTGAACTTTACCAATGGGAGACTTCTGAAAACCGGTCTTCAAGTCAACAGCGCACGCGCACGCAATTGTGAGCATGCGCGCGTTGTTTTGCGCCTGCGCTGCGTGCGGAGGCGCTGTTAAATTGAAGACCGGTTCTCAAAAGTCTCTCATTGTTTTCATGATGTAATTAGGACCGAATATCCCTTGAATAATAACCTTCAATTTGCGACGGATGGGGGTTCTTCCCTTTGACCTTAAAAAAGACACATATTAGGTCTACGTGTGGGAGAACACGCAACGTCTTGGAATCTTGCATTATGTGGACGTCCAGTCGTAAAGTTAGTATTGGTTCACGACGTTGTTATTACTCAAACGGACGAACCGATTACACGCACGCACGTACATGTACGTAAAAACTTCTCCGCACCAACGTCTTGGGAATCCTGTAAAGGCTGTCCACTTTTGTTTCTATGTCCAAAAACACTGTATGTATATACGAACAAATTTGTTTAACGCACAAGATCACGAGTCCTGCACATCCGGATCCGATTTTTGCGTACCCTGCATTATGATGTGGATCCCCAATTCTGGGACCCGTGCGTAAAACAAACAGTCCCTATACTACGCCTGTGCAGTCCGAAGAATGTACGATTTTCAACCACTTGGAACAGAGGAATAAGGCAATGGAACTTGCTTGCAATGAAGTGTGCAAGGTAAGGACAACAATGCCATCACCACCCACTTTTTCCTAATACAAAAATTCTTAATAAATAGAAAAGCATATACAGGCACGGAATAGACGACCTTCGCACGTTCCTGACAATTGTGTTTTAAAAATAGAAATTTCGAAGACAGACTGACTTTCTATCACATAGCTCTGCCACGTGCATGCATTCTCCCTGACGTGGGCTTGCCAAAAATGTCCCTGTTAATGGAAATACGTGTCCACACGTGAAGTCTGGCATGCAGACGCCGTGTACAGTTAATTAGGCACGGCCAAGAAATATGGCAAGAAAGCTATACATTAATACTAACAGTATGAGCTGTCAAACGCGTATACTGTAATGAAACAGAACCTGGCCGCCGCGTGTGTGTTTTAAGTTGTTTGTGCATTATCGTCGCCTTATACTTTTATTTTTGGCGGGAAAAAACAGACGACTTGTGTATCGATCGCGTGACAGGCGCCGTATATAGCCAGCCCTGTCATCCCGTCAGGCTGGGCTTGTATACTATATCCCATACAACAAACTGAATTATAGCCGTTGTAATCCACCTATACCCACCGAAAATAACCCCACGTTGTGATTGTAGGGAAAACAGAAACATTTGCAAAGATTGGCTAAATTGCCTGTCACACGCAGCTAGATTTAGTGAGGTTGCGTGATAATTTATCATTCACATTAAAGTAACCGAATGGTCGGGTCCGGCTATTGGAAATTGAAGTTTAAACGACGTTAACCATTTGTTTGGAGTTATAGAAGGGCTTGACGCTTTTCGATCCTAGCAGGATCTATATCGAAGGCTAAATGAAAAGAGGACAAGAACATGCAGGTAAAGATACACATAAATGGATGAGAGGATCGGGACAAAATGGGGTATAAGGAGGATGAAGCAGTTTGTACCCTGTCAACATTTTCGGTACCAAGGTATACCTATAGGCAACATTGTTACCGAGATTGTCACCGAATATGTTGACAGTGTACATCACTCTAAAAAAAAAGGTAAAAAAATCATGTTTTTTTGTTGTGTAAAACTGTTGGGTACAACTGTTGTGTAACATTTTACTCAACGTTGGGCAAACTGGCGTTTTCTGCAGTACCTCCAACTTGAGTAAAATATGATGCACAACAAAAGGGTAAAAATCTATCCAATAAAGGGTAAGAAATCAAACAACACATCGACGAGTGTAGAATTGGAGCTTTTTACCCATCAACCGGTTTAAAAGAAGCTTATTTTACACGGATGACGTGTACGAAAATACGATTTGCACGTGAAAATGGTAAACAGTACTCCGAACGGGGTAAGCTTGTGCCGTGTGCTGACATGTGCTCAAAACGCACCATCATGTATCATCACCATTAACGCTGCAGTTAGAAGATGGCGGTGGAAAAGCCGCCGGAGACATGCCGGAGTTGTCAATCTTTGATTCCTGTGTTCAGAGGTAATTCAGTGATCTGTTTGTTCTATTTTCTTGCTTCCACAAACTGTATACTGAAATAGCTACCATTAGCTAGTTGTCATCATAGTTCATAAGCCATCATTGTTTTCCATTTCCATTAGGTTGAACAGTCACTAATTCATATCGCATTCAATTTAAATATGTCATTATTTTCTTTATTTTTACGAAGGTATTGGCATTGAGGACTATGTGAAGATAAACCAGCGTAGCAGAAGCCAGCCGTTCATCTAAGCAGTTGGGGGAGAGCAGAGCTCGGACCGTATACCTTCGTCATCAGCGACAAGCCATCCCCTGTGAAAAACTCTTTCAAGCAGTAGGCCTAATATAATTTTCTCTCACTTTTTGAAGTGATTTCAGACTTTCAGAAATTCAGAGTAGTGGAAGAAACTTACCAAATTGTTCATTTGATACTCACAATGCCGTGAAAGAATGACCAAATAACGTGTGTGTTATTATCAATCGTTAATATTTGTGATTATTTTTGAAAAGAAAATATATCATTTATCATCCTCTGTGGATTTTAGAAATTATTCCCCATAACACAAATATTAGTGTTTTGTTTTACGATTGCAGTTCAAAATGTATTAATTTTTCTCTAGTGTGTTTTATGAAATTCAATATCAATGGATGGTGATTTCTGATCGTTTTTCTGACATGAACTTTTAAATGGATGATAAGCAATGATTGATTAGCCATGTTATACAGCAGTGAATCAACTGAAAAGCATGTGAAACCGAAACAGTTGTTTAAGAAATCATTTGAAATAATTCTAATACTACATACAATCATAGCTTAATCAGAATATATAAAGAAGTTGATTTTATGTTAAGAAAAACGAGCTCAGGTTGAATAAAAACACAGTAACGTGTGAATAAGTTGATCAAATAACGTTATGATTGTAGTGTTTCTTTTCTTCCCCTAATTTGTTTAACCGAGTAGCAGGCTAAAAATTACTCAACTAAAGGGTAAAAGAATAGCACAACTGTGTTGGGTAAGAACATTTTACACAATATCTGGGTAAGAATTTTACACAACACCTGGGTAACATTTGGGTTGGGTAAGGTTTACCCAACTTTTGTGCGATGGAGGGAACATGGTTGTTTCTGGGTAAAGTCTATTTTTACACAATATTGGGTTATAATTTACACAGGCCTGTGTAAATTCTTACACATCGAAAGTTGGGTAAAATTCTTACCCAAGTCGACAACCATGTTCCCTTTTTAACCTCAAAAGGGTAAGAATTTTACCCAATTTTTTTTAGAGTGCACTGAACATGTCGCACCATTATCACGGTAACATGTTGGCCAAATGTTTCTAACTTGCTAGTGTACACAGGGCCCGAAGTCGTGTTGCCCAGGTGTGTTGCCCTATAACTGGGCAACATAATTACCGAAAATAATACCAAATCGTTGACAGTGTACACACTCTGCTTGAACGTGGGTAAGATCCTTCTGTTATTGAGCTTTCGATAAAGATCCTGCTAGGATTGGAAACGCGTCAGGCCCTCCAAACTCCTTTCAATTTATACATTTCAAGCCATTTTTTTTGTCTGATAAGCAGTTTGCAGCAGTTAATTACATGTAGTGACGTTCAATTTTGTTCGTCGTGGAAACAAATGGCACTAAGCTTAGGCCAGCGTTTTTACTCAAAGACTTAACCTGAGGAAACAACAACATGTCCTTGACCGCGATTGGTAAGATAGCATGTGGTTATAGGTCCTCGACCTTTGGGACTGTCAGGGGTCAAAGGAAGCGATGTTGTATCATAATGAATGTCATACGGGCAACCGTTTAGTCCGAACGTCCAAGTTCTATCGGTCTAATATCTGTTTTAACACATGGGGGCCTACTTTATTAAAGGGTCTCTGCAATAGGAATATTATTGCTTGAACATGTGCCAAAAAGCAACTGTTTTATGGGGTCTGTGATTTTACCCATTTCCTCACACTGTTTCAGGGTTGACGACACGTTTTTTTTTGGTACGCTAATTAGAATTTCCATATTCATGATCAAAACTGTGATGTTATCTGTGGGTAACTTAGAGCAGTAACCCAATTGATTTGTGGACGAGAAGTTGGGGTTGTTTTATCAGTTTTCTGAGAAACGTTTTCCTTCTCGATTGGTTTTTATTGTGCCGAATATGTTCGTTTCACTCAACTGGTGGTGTATTTTCTTTTGCTACACCATTTCTTTAGGGCATGTTTGCAATCTTCATTTTCAATGTTTTATTTTGTTTTCATTATGCTTTCGCTGTTGGTTCCCCACATGAGCATGAAAATCCCCCATTTTGCAAAGCCATTCAAATGAAAACAAAATTCTAAGTTTGAAACCAAAATAAAACTTGACATTCATTATCTGTCAGTAAATTCTCTGTATGAAAACAATCAAATAACCTGACTGAAAAAAGGGTACTGCAGGAACCCTTTAAACTGTCCATGCATGCTCTCGTGTTCAGAGTACGCAATGTTTGTTTTAGCGTGTTAGTTCAGCTGATATTTAAAAGCAGCATATTGCGAACGTATATCACTGCTGTACCTCAGTATCGTCTTAGGTTTCCACATTAGGAGAGCTAACCTGCATCCCGAATGCAACTCATACCTTCAAGAATCTCGGAGTTCCTTCAATCGTGTTTTTGATATTGACCCCAATGTGCTGCCTTGCAGCCAATTTCACGAAACTTCAAACGTTGCGTACGCAACATTTTGTTGCGTAGCTTACGCAACATTTTCATGCCTCGGTTGCACAAGTTATGGCCGTTTCACGAAACTTACGCAACATTTCGTTAAATCTGCTACAGCACGAGGACCAAGTTTGCTGGTGTCGATGACAACTGTAAAAACAATTTTAAGAGAGGTTTTGTGGAAATAATGTGGGGAACTGTGGCCGAGTGGTCCGGCGTGTCGAACTCAAGATCCTGCGGTCAATCTGTAGATTGTTGGTTCGAATCCAGCCATGGCTTTGTCACATATTGCTCCTCTTCACAAAGATGTGAATGGGTACCCGTGAGGGTGGATTTGTGTGCTTGATTAGCCCCTGTGCGCCTTATGGTTGCCGGGGCTGTATGCTCCCCAAGGAGTTGAGATGGTTTCAGGAATGTAAATTTTGGCCCGATGACCAGAGGTAATAATAATGTACAGCGCTTTGATCTTCTTGGAAAGGCGCATTATATAAAAATGCCCGTTATTATTATTATTATTACTATTAAATAATGGAACTGAGGAATGACCATTAGAGCTGAGATGCGGCCACTATGGGCCTACTGTTTAAAGTTCAACACAGTATTTTATTCAGTGTTGGGTTAATTTTCCTCAGTCCATTTTATTCGTCGGGGCATAATCACCTTTGTGGCGGCTAGGCGAGATAGACCCGTCTCTTAAAGGCGCAAAGTTCCCCTGACATACCACCTGGGCCCAATTTCACGGCGCTGCTAAGCACAAAAATTTGCTAAGCATGACATTTCAGTCTTCATAAAAACAGGGTTAACAACCAAATACCCATGTGTTGTGTATCACTTGTGATTGTTCTTTGGCTGTTGTTTACTGACCATGAATATCAAATGGAATTTTTAACTGTGGCTTGCTTTATTGGGTAAGGCATTTTTGTGCTAAGCAAATTGTTGTGCTTAGCAGCGCCGTGAAATTGGCCCCGGGGCCCAATTTCATAGAGCTGCTTAGCACAACAATTCGCTTAGCATAACATTTCTGTCTTAGTAAAACATAGGAATAACGACCAAATGTTCGGTTTTGTGTATCACTTGTGATTATTCTTTGGTTGTAGTTCGTTTACCATGAATATCGAATGGATTTTTCATTGGTGGTTTGTTTTATTGGGCAAGGTATTGTAGTGCTAAGCAATTTATTGTGCTAAGCACTTTTATGAAATTTGCCCCTGGTGTACGAGGGCGTGGAAACGCCTCCAACCCATCTCACGTATACCGCACCCAACCGATCCTCATGACAACATATAATGGAAAAGACAACACAAGACAGATAAGAGTACAGATTCATAGCAGGCCGGGTATTTAAGGTGTTGGTCGTAAATCGTATGCGTTGATATCGAGGTGCGATATTACGACGTTGCCTAACGATGAAGATTAAAAACTGTCATTCACTAGTGTGAGATATGCCACCCAGAGAATATTGGTAGCACAGTTATATCATCCCGGCATTCATTAAAATCTTCCCGAGTAAAGAAGCCTGCCGTTAAAATGCCCGCGGTCTACAACCCATATTCTCATTCCATGGGCCGATGCAGCAGCAAAAACTTTCATTATTCTTCATCACAATAAAAGATGACGGCATTTCTAAATGAGTTCTATCTATCACAGGTTTCTGCAAGTATTTAGAGCCACTTTTCTGTACTCAATTTACCGACTGTGAATGTCTCAGTGTTTATGGTGACAGCATCGGATTTTACAGAATTAGTGTGATATTGTGAAACGGCAGAGCACAAAAGGAAGAAAAATGCTTATTCGTTTTGAAATGTTTTTTGTTTTCTTTTATGTGATGACATTTTCGATACCAGCAAAATAATGGACTCGATGGATCTTAAGGATATCTTGTGCTCGAGCATTATCGAAGTTTCGGGAACTTTTCGTATGAGTATTTTCCCATTTGCTTTGCTCAAGTTAAAGAAAGAAAATTCACGATTCCAAAATCAAAAGTACAATTTCAAAACGACTTGGGAAAAGCGTTACATGGACAAGTTTTGATTTTTGATAAATGGGTAATGCTTGGAGTTGGGAGGGCCTGACGCGTTTCGCTCCTAGCAGGATCTTTATCGTAGGCCATGGCCTGACGTTTCGAGGCTCAGGCTCAGGCTCAGGCTCAGGCTCAGGCTCAGGCTCAGGCTCAGGCTTTTAGGCTATGGCTAAAGCTCAGGCTCCAGCTCTGTCATCCATATGCTGAAAATATAGGTTATGGTTTTCATTGAAGCTGAAGCTCTGTTTTCCATTTCAAACCAGAGAATCTACCTCCGAACTGCAACCAAAAGCCTCTATTTTGATACCCGTTTAGAGTGGATTTGCGAAATGGAGCCTGAGCCTGAGCCTGAGCCTGAGCCTGAGCCTGAGCCTGAGCCTCCGTTCTGTGTTTGTACAAAGCCTTGTGCTCACATTTTCCTCTCTTTTATACATTGCAGACCGATACATACCATCATACTGCGAGACAGCCGTCGGGACCTAGACTAAAAACCTCCTTAACTTCAACAGAAGCAATCACGCCAAAAAGAACCGGGACACGAACGAAGTAAAACGAAAAAGGTAAGTTACCTACCGGGGCAATGATGATGAGTAACTGCTATCATCTCAAACTGTATGAAAGATCTGTTTGAGAACTAGACCTAGCACTTTTGTGGATCAAAATCGTCAGAGTTTGTGCCGAAGCATGCACGGCGTGAGACTGACAAAATTGGCGCTAAGTTGAACGAAATGAGAAACATGTTATAAGCATCCGTTCGGACTTTATCCAACGCGTGGCGCGCGACGTATAGATGCTTCTTTCTTTTCGATCTTCCTGCATCGTGTTTATTTTTCGGTGTTGTAGTAATATGTCCCCTACATTGCCATGTCGGTCAGTGTTAGGGACTCTTTTTGATCCCGTAGTAAGAAGTACATATACTGTAATAGAAACGTTATTTTTGACCACTTACAGCAAAAAAAAATCGACAAGCCGATAATAGTACGAAGACATTTGTTTCAAAAATAGAAATCATCTTTCTCTTCTTGTTTTTTATCATTATCATGTCTCATTCTTAGCACTTTCTGCGAGATTTAACTCTCAGTCACTCACGTTCTCGTGAACTTTCCATCCATCTTGGTTTAAAATGTTACCGACGGCTGTTTGAAAAAAAAAAAGACTTGGGAAGAAAAAAGAAAGGAAACAATCGCTACGCATGAAATTGTCACAATTGTGAGAAATCCATCTGAAAATGATAAATATTTCCAGACGAAAAACTATTTGATTAATATCTTTCAGATACAATAATATATTGCAGAGTCTAGCCATACAGAGCTGCCTATCATCTGCAATGCGTATATGCTTAATTTTGCACGTCTGGAAATTTTACATTATGACTATTTGAACAAAAATTACGGTCTTGAACAACAAAAAAATAGCATAGTGACTCGCTCAAGCACTAATGAATCGGGCTCCGTCGTTCTTTCCGGATATTCTGCCATTGTACCAACATGTAATGAAATCAAGTGTATTTTAAGCATGAGGACATAATGCTATAATCTGGTATTAATCGAGCATAATGTTTTATTGTGGATTCATTATTTAGGGATACATTTTAAACACAGAAGCAATATTATTTCCGGGGAGGATGCTGAAAAAATAAGTCTTACCGTCATGTAATTCTTAATATTTTACCACAATGAGCGTATAGAAATTCCTTTTTTTTTATTCTCGTGCATTTATTTTTTTTCACCATATACGTCAGTACAGCTGCTTTTGTTCGTGGTCTACGAAGCCCAAGACTTTGACCGGCAACGTAAATAGTATAATACTGGACAATTCAAAGCCTTTGAATAGCTGATCAGGGCAGAAGAAACGCGGCGACTCCTTAAACCATTTTAATATCGCAACATCACTTATGCTCCATAATTATATACAAATGTACAATTCATAGTTTCGTTTTGTCTTCATGTGTATGTTTTTGTGTGTGTCGAGGTCTGCTCTTATAAAAATACCAAGATAAATATAAAGATGACTTGTCAAAATATCACCATAGTGATCTGTGTGTTACACAACTAAAAGTCATTTTCAAAAATACGGTACAGGGTTTGTTACATATCCAAACTGAAATTGTACACAGGGTATAGAGATGGTGCTGGTAGAATGCTATTGTTGAAATATTTCTGCCTGAAATGCTGTATTCATCCAGAAATTAGTAAAACAACGACCAAAAATAGGTTTGATCTCGGGGTGAGATCAAAACTCCTGTGAATAGATTTAAAATTACCTTGAGCGTTTTTCACTGTTTTCTACAGTTTTCGATGATGATGATAGCTGAAAATCTTCTCATTAATTTATGCGTATCTTTACTTGCGTGTTCTTGTCTAGTCATTAAGCCTTTGGGAAAGATCCTGCCATAGGATCGAAACTTTAGGCCCTTCTAGCTTGCAAGTGTTGTGAAGTATCCCTCAATATTTCACTTTGTGTGTTTTGGTGATATTTTCTTCGATTTCCCTCGTTGCAATTTGTCAAGGCATTCTTTCGGTATGCACTTTTCATTGCTGTCTCTTTATTTTGTATGGATCACACGTTTATCTTGTCAGACACAAATTATTGCATTTCATCAAATTTCACGTATCTCTCACACATGGCCTACTTTCGAGTGAGGGAATACAAGTAGAACAGGTTAGGAGAAATAAACGCAGGCACTCTAAACAGAATTAGGACTCACGATTTTTGAGTAGACGGCCATGCTACCCACCAACAGGCACAAATGAGACACAAGTTGATATCCTGAATATCTGTCAAAACTACCTTTCTTCAAACCAGTTATTGTAAGTACCGGTAAGTAAGTAGCGTTGACTTCTTATTAAGCTGATTCTTATTCTTATTTACATGGCAGAACTGTCCTGATTTGCCAAACATCGCCAGTCCAGCTAGACTACGAAAGTAATCCAAAATATGTGTAGAAGATTTGCCTGGCTCAGAATTAAAGGTAGTAGCATACTTTGGTTTTTGTCAAAGAAATACAGATTCATGGTCAAAAATATCAAGAAAGATACATTAAAAGTTTTGATAATTTCAGTCCCATACGGTGCCACCTTTTTGAGAAAACAGTGAAAAATGGCCACAGTATTTCTGAAGTCTTTTAAAAGATCAAAAAAAAAATTCGGTCGTTGTTTTTTTAATTTCTGGATAAATACACCGTTTCAGGCGAAAATATTTTAACGGTAGGTTTATACCAGCATCATCTTCATACCTTGAAAGTTATACGTAAATCTGTGAACATTTCTGTTTTGGTCTCTTACCAAAGTATGATACAACCTTTAATGTCCCAGGCCAAATCTTGCCTGATATATATTCAAACCCTATTCATGAACTCGATTAAGTTGAAGGCTAAAAAATCTTTGGCAGGGATGAGGGGGAAAAAAACCTGTCGACTACACTCATAATGATCATTGTCATCAGTCTTTCAAAACAAAATTCCTTCCTTCTCCGATGAAAGGCGTCGCATTTGCACGGCAGGGTGATCTGTCAAAATCAGGCGGTCGTTTGACGGCAGTTGCAAGCGCAGTGTTGTCCGCCCACGTCGCAAACCGGTTTGTATACAGAAAGTTGCAAGATCACTTTCACCCAAAATCACAACGACCTCGTAACTTTTGCCAAAGGGAAGGCCAAACCCTGTAGGCAGTTCCATAGCCATACTTTGTTTGGTTGATGCATAAGGATACAAGAAAAGGAATAAAGACTGGATTTTTATTTGTAAGCTGAGTCAATTTTTTAACCCCGGTGGTATTGGTTTATTCAAAGCCTTTTGGGTGAAAGTATTAATGGAATGTTTTTTTAACTCTGAATTTTATGCCATTCGACGAAAGCACATGTTTTTTTTGTTTCATACTGCATATATAATAACCATGTAGGAGTTCAGTATATGTGAAAAAGGAAAAGAACACGATTTATATAAAATTCTAGGCCTGTTGATATTAATTATGAAGAGCAGGGGTAATGTGGGCAGAACGAACAGGAACGAGATTACGGAACGGATCAGGATCGGGAACAAAATTTAAAGGTAGTATCATACTTTAGTTTTTGTCAAAGAAATACAGATTTATAGGCAAAAAATATCTAGTCTGTGAAAATTTCTGTTTTGGTCTCTTAAAGGCATTGCATACGTTTGGTAATGACTCTGAAAATTTATGGCAATAAAAACTTACTTGGCGAGAAGTACAGCTGCTTTGGATAGTATAATGCATATTGAGAAACGTTCAATTCGAAGTACCGCGGTTATGGAAAAATATATCACTTTTTATCTCCAAAAATTATGAATCTGAGAAGCGTTATGGCCGTAACGCTTCTCAGCTATTGACTTACTGTTATCTGGCGTGAAATAACCGCTCTAGTTTGTCGCCAAAATCTCACAAACGCTACCACCTTTTGAATTGAAACTTTCACAGGTTAGTTTTATGGTATATATATACAATTATATTGGTTTGAAACAAACAATAGGCTCAAATTACCAAACGTATGCAATCCCTTTAAGTATGATACTACATCTAAGACTAACCGGATCAGGCTTAGGAATGTGAATCATCAGGTTTAGAAATAAGAGCATGAAACAAGATTTCGAAGCGGATCAGGATCAAACAAAGGTAAATACCAACCGGATCACCCGAATCAGATTTAGACACTCGAACAGGGATGGGATTAAGAAACGGATCCGGAACAAAGTTAAAGACTAACCGGATCAGGCTTAGGGATATCAATCATGTTTAGAAATAATAACAGACAACACGATTTCGAAGCGGATCAGGATCCAGAACAAAGCTTAGGGCTAACCGGATCCCAAATAGGATCCCGAATCAGATTTAGAAACAGGGACAGAAATAGAATTTAGAAACGGATCAAGAACAAAACTTAAGAGAAACCGGATCAGGATTAGGAATGTGAATCAGATATAAAACCAGGAACAGGGATAAAATTAAGACACGGATCAAGAACAAAGCTTAAGACAAACCGGATCAGGATTAGGAATGTGAATCAGATATATATATAAACAGGAACAGGGATACGATTAAGAAACGGATCAGGATCAAGATTAAAACTTAAGACTAACCGGATCATTAATAGGAATATAAATCAGATTTAGAAACAAAACAAGGGCAGGGATAGCATTAAGCAACATATCAGGATTAGGAACAAAGATCAAGAACCGGATCAGAAATTGGAACAATATTTCTCTGTGATTGATTATAAGATTATACACGCAAAGGTTTATACAATTAAGAACAGCAACATCAAGAACAGTGATAGATACATCTTCTAACAACATCATACATCTTCCCACCCTTGTAGTGTGTTACCTTTGATCTTGCCTATCTGACCCCCACCCTTTGTCTGATCTATCCTACCCACCACCACTCTCATACTACCCCCTTCCCTTTGTCCATATCCTCTGACCCATCCATGTATGCTTCCTTCACTTGCACGTTCTTGTCCTTCGTCATAGCCTTTGAGAAAGATCCAGCTAGGTTTGAAACGCGTCAGGCCCTCCAAACTTAAAGCATTTGATATATTTCAGGTCATTTTGGCTGATGAGCAGTTTGCAACAATTTACTACTTGTATTAACATCATATAACAGAGTATGGTACAACAAATCACAATGGATAATCCTCCCTGTTTTTGCTGCCTACCAAGTAACTAAAGCAGAGTGTAAACTGTCAACAATTTTGATAACAATCTCAGTAACATATTGCAGGTACGTTGTTGCTGAAAATGTTGTCAGTGTACACAAAGCAAAACGTGTTGGGTAACATGTCACAGCAACATCTCGGTAACATGTTGGCCAATGTTGCTAGTGTACACAGGGCCCAAAATCGTGTTGCCCGGTGTTAAACTGGGCAACATGTGACCGAAAATGTTACCGAAGTTGTTGACAGTACACATCAACATCTTGGTAACATGTTGGCTAAAATGGCCAAAGTCGTGTTGCCCAGGTGTGTTGCCCTAACTAGGCAACGTGTTATACCGAAAACGTTGACAGTGTACACTGTGCTTAAAGCGAGGGGTATTGGGTTTCAAGGAGCTTTAATCTTGCCGATCCGACAGGTTCAAGTGCGTTTTCCTTTGTGGAATGAAAGCTAACAATCCCCTTCGGCCACGGTACTGAAACGACTTGAAAACGGCACAAGGGAGAACGTGCTTAGACTCGCACAATGTCCACTTTATAGCACGCACGTGCACCGCTTCCCAGTCCGCACAGACCAGCAATTTCCATCACCACGCTGTGGTTATAATTAGGGGCGTTGACGAGGTTGCACAAGTAGGCGGTGACAGACAAGCTATCCTTCTTTAAAGGAGGGTAGGAGGAAATCACCCTTCCTCTACTTCAGAGGAAATACTCCGCAGATGCTTCGTTGTAGCCTCATTCAGGTCCATGCCTTTCCCCCTGGCAAGAATCCCATTTCCAATTTCTTGTCTCTAAACAGGTGCCATCTTCAACCATTACACTAGCCTTCTGGCTCCATGCCTATAGTCACACATCTGGACAACGGGAAACACACAGGCCGGCAAATGAAGACAAAACAAAAACCCAATCAATTCGTTCCAACAAAATTGTCTGACATCACTCGACAGCAATCCAGGATGTATTCAATTACAAACTCCAGAAAACAAAAACCAGGTTGTCAGATCGGTGTCCAAACATGTTCCTAGACTAAGCTCTTCGGCATCCGGGAGATTGAGATGTAGGGGTTCGCTGTACTTCTTCCATCCTCTTATAATTTGCTTCGTTTTATCTAGGCACGTCGCGTTCTTTAAGCCACCAGACTTGGCTGGGCAATTCACTCTCCATCAAGAACGGAGTCTCGCTTTAAAAGCTTTGTCCGTCGGCTATAATACGAGCCAGAATCTCTTTAAGCCGCCTCTACAACAAGAGCACGCGATGAAGATGGTGCAGATTGTCAACTAGTAGGTTTTAGACGAGATCAGAACAAAAACAAGAGCTGGGAAGGGGCTTTTTTTTCTTCTGAAGATGTCTGAAGATCTCCATTCCGAAGGATGACGCTACGCGCTGAATAGTTAATCTAAGCAGATCGTGAGACGGTGTTCAGTTGAATAACCTGGGGCTCTACCATGACACGCGAAGAGCTTTTTGGCGGCAAATTGTTGCTTTATATACCTTTTCCGTATACACTGTAAGCACTGGGGGAATTACTGTATTTGTTGGTAATTGGAAACTTTTGAGAACCGGTATTCAAGTCAACGGCGCACGCGCACGCATTTGTGAGCATGCGCACATTGTTTTGCGCGTGCGCCGTTGTGCGTGCGCGTGCGCTGTTGACTTAAAGACCGGTTCTCAAAAGTCTCCCATTGCTACTTGCTAGTATTGTTGTGAAGTTATTCGCTTGTGCAGGGAACTATTATAGTCCCTTCGAAGAGATGTGATGTTAGTCTATCTGTAACTGTTTCTTTCTTATCATGAAGTAATTTATTTGTAGAAATGGATACGATTTCATAACAGAATACAGAACATAAACAAATTGTGAATATTAAACGATTTTGGTCGGGAAATAGATAATATGCAAATAAGGCTTGCCCCTCATTAACTTGGACGAGCACTGTATTCTCAGTGCTTGTGAGAGCACGTGAAAAAGTCACATGCTGGCTCAGGTGGGATTTGAACCCACGACCTCCTTCGTACTAGTGCAGATACCATACCGCTAGACCACCAAGCTAGCTGGGGTCAGCGGGGTAAATCGGGTCCAATATCGCGGCGGGTACCGCAGTAAATCATAAATATTAAATGATTTTGGTCGGGAAATAGATCATATGCAAATTAGACTGAACAAATTGATGCTTGACTCAATTTATTTTGTTTTCTTTTTATATATTTGGTGTGTTTTTTTGCCTTTTGTTTTGCAAAATGATACGACAAATGTACAAACAATAAACAAAACAACACAGTTTACAAACAAACAAAACAAACAATTCAGCTCAGACCCGTCAATTTACATGAAGTGTTTTCTTGTTTTATAAAATGCTTGGAGTTAGGGAGCCTGACTCGTTTCGATCCTAGCAGGATCTTTCTCATTTTAGCCTTTGAGAAAGATCCTGCTAGGATCGAAACGCGCCAGGCTCCCTTACTCCAAGCATTTTATAAATTTCAGTTCATTTCCTGGCTGGTGGGAAGTTTGCAGCAGTTTATTACTTGTAGTGTTGTTGTTGTTGTTGTTTTGCAGTTATTTGTTTGATTATTTTGTGGGTATAAATGTTAAAGTCTCAAAGCACACCAATACCAAACAAAGTTATGAAGCTAACTTCAACCTCGAACTCTCTTATAGTTATGAAACAAATATTTTCTAAAATGTCTAGATATTAAAACGAAAGCAAAACCCACGTGCCAAACATCACAAGTAGTATATGACTATATAAAGTGTACATATTATTCAGAGCATGACTAATCGAATGCTTGCGAGAGTAAACACGTTATCGAAAACAACAACAACAATAACAACAAAAGCAAAATTCGTAATGAAAAGCCAACTCTACTAACCGTCAGTCTACCGAGACGATTTTGACTGCAGACAAAAACTCAATTCACAATTAAAGTTACAATGTCATTTTTTGGGGGGCAACCCACAGACGCCCACTGTTTTGTTGGGCATAATAAATTGGACAAGTTTGAACGCTTTTCAAATGCCCACACGGTTACCACGCATCGGCAGTTCTTCTGTGTATAGGGCCAACGACACTGGGCTTACAGGAGGAACGAAACTCAATTTCACCTCCAGAAAATAAAAATCAAATCATTCAGTTACGACCTAGTTTGTTTTCATGGCTAAAGTGAGCAGGAGTCTCTTAAAATCGACTTGCTGTCAAAAATTTAGCAGCAATTCATGTGGGGTACAATTGTTTTCAGAGTTATGAACGCGCCGACACCGTGTGCAAGTAATGAACGTCATCCCACGTTTTTTTGTGGACATTTTTGGAAGCCATGCGTGCACCCAAATTACAACAAATATTGACTTTCGGATCGGTTATGAAAACTTTTGGATGACGGGACCCAAGAAGGCGCAATATGTGATCTTAGACTGCTTCTTTAGAATAGAGCTCTCTAGTAAAATATTTTGTTGACATGGGATGAACGATTTCAGGGGCTGATTTCATAAAGCTCCGCGATGCGTCGCAAATCGATTTGCGACGCGTCCTAGCTGCGACGCATCGCGTAGATGCGGTGAGTCTATAGATAAAGGATGCGTCTTAACTCTTGCGACGCGTCGTAAGTTTTATCAGCCCTAGGTTCTATATCGACCATGGGCCTTTTTTTCACGGTGCATCCATCTTGTCACCTTCCTTGTATACCGGTTTTAAATTATAACACCGATTCTAAAAAACGAAAACGGGTACCATACTATTTTCCATGCAAGTCTTGGTTTGATTGCACTGCTTCGAATGTAGGATAAAATGCACAGTGAATAAGGCACTATCATGGCGTCCTTTGATCAAGACAACTTTCCCATTTTGTTGTTTTCCCTTTGCCCTATTGGAACCAATGAATGTGGGCAGTACACTTATATTCGTTCCTTTATGAAGTTCTTGTATCGAAATGAACGGATAGTCTAACCGGATCGAAATCAATCCGGGTAGGGACTAGCTTTGAAAATCTCAACCCGGTTCCAAACTGCATTTGTATGGCCGTGATCCGTGTCGTACGAACCGGTTCACCGTAGTGTGTCTCTTCGATCCGGTTCAAAAATGTTCCGGGCGGAACCGGGGATGATCCGGGTAGGATCCGGGTTGGTTTCAACACGGATCGAAAAGGAAATGCATGTACACGTGTAGTGTGAAGCCCCATAACAGCAGCGAGGAAATCAATATTCAACAAGGGAGGTTATTCATTTTTGTTTACACGAGTGATATGTTTCGGTCATTTTCTGGGGAACTTATCGCTTGGTAAGAACTAGAAGATTCTTTTTTGAATTTGGGTTCTACATATTAATTGGTTCTATCGCATTACATGAATGCACCTTAACGGATGTTATTCTAGTATAGCAATAATTCGACATGACCGTAACATAGCATATCATAAGTGGTGTTTTTCCAGTCGCGTCAGAGACTTGGTCACAGTGGGCATGCGGAATCATCGGCTGCGTTATTCTTTCGCGCAGAAACTAGTAATTCTGAGTAGTCAGTACAATTCTTCACACATTGTTTCCTTGTCTTTTAGCGTATTGGTTATCAGGGGCCAATTCCACGTCCCTGCTTAGCACAAAACTTTGCTAACCATAAAATTTCTGTCTGAATAAAAACAGGATTAAAAGCCAAATTTCCATGAGTTGTTTATCACTTGTGATTGTTCTTTGTCTGTTGTTCGCTGACCTTGAATATCAAATGTAATTTGTAATCCCGACAGTGCTTTGTTTTATTGAGCAAGACATTTTGTGCTAAGCATGTTCTTTTGTTGCTTAACAGCTCCTTGTAATTGGTTTTCATCAGGCTAATTTTGCTCATTTTTGTTCCTTCCACATACACCATCGTGTGGATCTCGCTGTAAGATACACAGTTTCAGTTCCATTGACGTTAATCCAATGAGCTGCATGACCATTGAAGCGAGATAACATGTTCATTTCCTATCGGGGGAAATGCCGCGAACATTACCGGCAGAGTCGACCTGCACCGCGCGCCGATGATCGGCGCGGCGGCCCCCGTGGCCACGGTCGGCCTAGTCCCAAGACACAAATCGAGTTACTAGCTTTCGTCCTCGGAAAAAAAAAATATTCGAAGTGAAGATTATCATATCTACATATCTGTTTTATTATCATGGCACTGAGAAGTTATATAGAAACCGGTCATGTTAGATATTTAAAAAACTCATCAAAAAAGTTCTGCAACTCAAGTTTGAAAAATGGTATCTTTTTTTTGTTACTGATCTATGAACGGTGAAACTGGTATCATTGGAAAGCGTGATAATTCCTCTTTACAATGATGTGTCATTAATGTAATCGCGGAATGTACAATCCTAATAAATATGCAGCAAATGAAATGTTGCAAAATTTGTTGTTTTCAGTAGTGAATTCCAAATCGTTTCGCGGATGGACTGAGTTTGTTTTTTTCTCGTTTTACATTTTTTCAACATTTCACTTCTGACTTTGCCCTTTATTAAAGAGAAATGAACATTCCATGATTACATAATCACAACAAATGACACATCATTGTAAAGAGGAATAATCACGCTTCCCAATGATACCAGTTTCACCGTTCATAGATCAGTAACAAAAATTATATCATCCCACAAACTTGAGTTGATTTTTTTGTTTTTTTTTTTAGGGTACAGCTTCTTTTGCATTTATTTTACCTCTAATATCCGACCACTGGAAAAAATCTTTTGGACTTCAATTTTATTGATAAATCACATTGGTAGTGATACAGCACATGTTGTATCACTCTTATTTTCGTATTGGATGGTTGGTGATGGTCATTCTTAAAAGGTAATATCATACTTTGGTTTTTATTAAAGAAATACAGATTCATGGGCAAAAATACCAAGACAGTACAGATACACTAACAGTCATCTGTGAAAATTTCAGTCCCATACGTTGCCTACTTTTTGAGAAAACAGTGAAAAACAGCCACTGTATTTCTTAAGTTTTTTCTCTTTTATTTTTGATCTTTTTAAAGATCAAAAAGATAAATACATCATTTCAGGCGGAAAAATGTTAGCAGTAGGTTTCTACCACCACCATCTTCATACCATGTAAGTTATACGTAAATCTGTGAACATTTCTGTTTTGGTCTCTTACCAAAGTATGATACTACCTTTCATGTCGTTTTCTCTCACTTGATTATGAAAGTCTGATTAGCATCGCACGTATAGAGTCCAATATAATCGTTGTATATCAAATTATATATACATCTGTTTCGTAGGTAATATGATTATTTCCTTGTGCATATCTATAATTATATCGTATTAGATTACCACGTAAGAAACAATGAAAATGTGCAATCATCATTATTTGTTGAAGCACGTGTGCATACATAAGGAAGATACATTGTGTGTTCCTGTTTGGTCAGCTTGGCCATAACTGCTCAAAACTGAAAATTGTCCAAACGTTGGGAAATCATGTGGACATCATGTGGACATCGTGTTGATCAGTACATTTATTCGAGTGATTCGACTGATGTATACAGTGCTATAGCACATTGTAGCTTGATGGCCAAAGCGAGACTTGTGCTGAGTCAAAGTAACCTCAGCGGCAGTGGGTGCGAACATTTCCAATACCTGGGGCCTGTTCAGACTCAGGCTCAGGCTCTGGCTCAGGCTCAGGCTCAGGGTCAGGCTCAGGGTCAGGCTCAGGCTCAGGCTCAGGCTCAGGCTCAGGCTCAGGCTCAGACCCATGCTCAGACCCATGCTCAGACCCATGCTCAGGCTCAGACCCATGCTCAGGCTCAGGCTTAATTTCATGAATCCATTCTAAAATAACGGGTATCAAAATAGGGGCCTTTGGCTGCGGTTCGGAAAAAGATTCTCTGGTTTGAAAAAAAAAAAGGAAAACAGGGTTTCAGCATATATTTTCAGCATATGGATGACAGAGACGAAGCCGGCCTCCTGAAACGGTGCAGATATTTTATGAAAAAGTCCCATTGTTCGTAAAACACTAGAAATACACTACATTAAACGGTTATGCTACATTATATTTCACCACGTGCATCGGCCAACACAAAAAAACATCACTTATGCGGCGGACACTTACCATCCCGCCCCACATTTTTATGGAAATCTTTGCAAATTTCCAGAAATAATCAAATGGCGGTAGACGCTCAATCTCTTTAGCCATGACATAATTTCTTTTTCTCCGACTGACACGAGAGCGTATACGTATTAAGTATATACATAGAAAACATGCAGAATTGAAATGAAACCCTTTTCTTTCCTTCCTCAGTCTGCAAAGGTCATTTATGTGACACAATTTGATAATAAGAATTTTGCTCCGCGGGCTTAAAGCTTTTTAAAGGGTTTTGACATCGAATTACAGGATGGATAAACCGTGCTAACCTGGACCGATTTCACTAACGCTTTGCGACCATCGTAAAGCCCAAATCCATCTCTAAACAGACAATTGATCCCAACTTTGTGTAGCAATTTTCCGTTTAGCGATGGGTTTGGGCTTTACGATGATCGCAAAGGATTAGTTAAATCGGCCCTGGTATTCCTTGGGCTAGACTAAGGAAGCCGAACTGTCGTGCAAGTTTATCGGTCCCACTGATTTGTCCTTACTATACACTGATCCGACGGCGCGACCATGGAGGTAGGAAACACCAGCCATTACTGCAGTGTCCCCGCCCGTATTTTGTCATGCAACAAAATAATTCACACTTCATCCGCACTCTATACTGTAGGGTGTATGTCCCCTAATCATGGGACGTACACCCTGCAATGGGAGACTTTGGAGAATCGGTCTTCAAGTCTACAGCGCACGCGCACGCAATTGTGGGCATGCGTGGGTTGTTTTGCGCGTGCGCTGTTGTGCATGCGCGTGCGATGTTGACTTGAAAACCGTTTCTCCAAAGTCTCCCATTATAGAGTGCATGCAGCGGAGCGTAAATTCTTTTGTTGCCGGAAAAAGGTAGACTGGACACTGCAGTAATGGCCACGTTCACAAACACCAAAAAAAAAAAAACGCGACTATTTGTGTCGCGCTGCAAATCGCGACCCAAATAATCGCGCTTTTTTGGTGTATGTGAACGTGCTTAATGGCGGGTGTCGTATCGGTGTACATCTTTCTCTGAAATTTCACGTCAGCTGTTCTTTCGCATTGTCAATTATTCAAACACGATTGTATTTGTTGCATGTCCGCTACCATGACAATTGGCCCATCCTCTTCTTGCGATCAAGGCCGAGTAGTTGCATCAATGATGATTAATTATTTAATATCTGTCAGGAGGAGAAACATAACAGGGATGAGTTATTGGGGTCCGTCGCTATGTCAACGAATCCATGCGCATGCGTCAATTTACTGGTAGTATAGCAAAACATCTTCACCCCAAACAGGTGGAGAGCTTAAAGGTAGAATCATACTTCGGTAGCATACCGAGACAGACATATCCACAGATTTACATAACTTACAGGCTATGAAGATGGTCATGGTAGAAACACTCCGTTAACATGTTTCTACCTGAAATGCTGTATTTATCCAATAAAGAGTCAAACCAATAACCAAAAACAATCTTCTGAAGATCAAAAATAACGGTGAAAAGATTTGGTTGAATACTATGGCCGTTTTTCATCGTTTTCTCAAAAAGGGGGCACCGTATTAGACTGAAACTTTCACAGATGACTGTTAATGCATCTTCCTTGATATTTTTGCCCATGAATTTGTATTTCTTTGACAAAAACAAAGTAGGATATTACCTTTATTTTTTATTCAAGTTATTTCTTGTTTACCCTGGGTTTCCCTTCTCAGTGAAACACACACTGTTTTCCCGAGGTTCCCAGCAATTACAATATGAATTATTAAGGATGGTGCTACACGTGACCGAGTAGCAGGGCTTTCATGGGCGCCCTTTTGCAGCCAGCCACATCAAGCCATATAATTATAATCACGAAGCACAGCTTAAGAACGAAAGTGTTTGTTTTTTGTGGAGAGAGAAAAATCGGAGAACCCGGAGAAAAACCCTTGAAGCATAGGAGCGAACCAAACGCACAACTCCGTACTCACATTCGTGAGAGGCGAGTGCCTAACGCACTTTGCCACTTACGCCCTCAATGTCCCCACCTTTAAGATTGGTGTATACCTGGCGGCCAGGTCCCTTTTCCAAACCTCGGCTCCGGCTCAGGCTCCGGCTCCAGCTCCATTTCTTGAGTCAATTTTCAAATAACGGGTATCAAAATAGAGACTTTTGGCTGTGGTTCGGAAGTATATTTTCTGGTTTGAAAGAGAAAACGGAGCTTCAGCTTTCAATGAAAACCCACAACCTATATTTTCAGCATATGGATGACGGAGCCGGAGCCGAGGTATGGAAAAGGGCTCCGGTAACCTTGGGCTTGATATTGACGTTGCCTTCATTTATTGACGAGTGGTTTGTTTGGGTCGGGGAAGGCCATTTCATCGCTATTAGCAGTCTATGAATAATGAATGACATGGATGAACAATACATCGCCGCACCTTGTTTATTGCATCGTGTTTACTTATTCATATCCAAACTGTCGTTTAAGCATTGATCACAAAATGAGCAAACGTTTCTGCGTACGTGTTCAATCTACCCCCACCCCCACCCCCACCCCCCCCCCCACCCCCACAAAAAACAACAACAAACAAACAAACACTTGAAGGTAAGTACAGGACTAGTTTTAAACATACCTAGACAGAAATGTTCACAGATTTACGTATGCCTTACAGGTTATGAAGATGGTGCTGGTAGAAACATACCGTTAAAATATTTCCGCCTGAAATGGTGTATTCATCCAGAAATTAGTAAAACAGAGATCAAAAAAAGGTTTTCATCTCGGGGTAAGATCAAAACCATACTTTATGTTTTATAAGAAACAAAATAGTCGGGTTTTCGCTACTTTCTCGTGACTCGGATGTTCGATTGAGCTCAAATTTCCACAGATTTTATCTTTTCACCATTGTACATGTTTGATCAGACAAAGTGTGAATGCTGCTCTGTGACCTTTTCCAATCATATATTATACCCTTGAACCATTTTTTTTTTCAATAAAGGCACTTTAAAATTGATTGATTGTTTTCTTTTTGTTTCACATTAAGATATTAGTTACTTACTGGACCAACATAAATTAGATTACTGTATGTATTTTAATAGTGCAGGCGCGCTTCTTTCCATTTTGTTCACGAGATGTGTCTTTTGATCTATCGTAGATCACACCTTAAATGTAATATCATACTTTGGTGTTTATCAAAGAAATGCGCATTAATGGGCAGAAATATCAAGACGAATACAGTAACAGTCATCTGTGAAAATGTCTGTTAAATACGGTGGCCACTTGTTTAGAAAACAGTGAAAAACCGCCACAGTGTGTTTTTTCTCTTTTATTTTTGATCTGTTAAAAGATCAACAAGATTTTCGGTCGTTGTTTGTTTCATTTCTGGTTAAATACACCATTTCAAGCGGAACAATTTTAACGGTATGTTTCTACCACCACCATCTTCCTTCCCTTGACGTTTCTACGTAAATCTGTGAACATTTCTGTTTTCGTTTCTTACCAAAGTATGATACAACCTTTAAAGATGCAAACACAGTTTGGATGAATGATTATGTTCCCGTTTGAGCGACCTATATACTTAGCGAACAGTAACATGACGTCATACCTCAACTAGCCTCGTTTGGAGTGAGTTCGAGTTCCCTCTCGTTATAATCATATCTTCACTGACCCGTTGTAACTCGGTCTGAGGCGAGCCGTGGCCGCACCGCCGTGGGAGGAGTGGTTATTTTTAGACGGTGGAGGATGATGTAAAATTATCATCGCAGGCCGTAATTTCGACCGTGGTTTCCCCTCTGAGGCTACCCCTGCGGACGCCCCGAGGTTATTTCAGACCCCTCCTCCCCCTTTAAGGTTCTCTGATAATCGACAGTACGTGTCATTGAAAGTGTATGGATCACAGAGCTATATTAAAATTACTAGAGCGCTAGCTCCGTGTACAAAGTGAAGCCTGCTGGGCGCATCCATGTTTGTGCGCAAACCTATGGGAAAACACGTTCATTTGCATATCTGCGTTGTGTTCTATACAGGTGCGTTATCGAAGCCAAATACGCCCGAAATCCGACGCACCTTTGGTAAATGCGCGTTTCATTTAGCGCCGTGCGCGCACACGTTCTGCACTTCAGTCACGCAATGATTGCAAGCGTCATCAAGACGCACAACCGGAACCGCTCGCACATACTTGCGCGTTGCATGAAGAGTACACTCTTCGAAAGGCATTCCAGTCGGATTGTTCTTGTTAATGTTCCATAGACACGCACACAAATTCCAAATGACTGCGCCCAGGACGGCTTCAAAGCGTCTACGCACGGAGAACGCGGAGCTAGCTATAGTATGGATGCGTTCGTTTTGCTTCGACGGGGCAGCCCTGACCTGGGAACGGTCGCGTCTTATATACTGCGCAAAACAAGCCGAGAAAGGGTTTGGACAAAGTTGACTGGTGTCGACTCGTGGAAACTTAACGAACGCACCTATATAGCTTTGTGACGCTGAGTGACGTCATGACCTAAAGCGCCCTCTAGAAACGTGTCACGGGAAATTCGTTTTCCCCTGGCGATCCACAGAATGACAGGGAAATGAGCGTTCAATATTGATGGCAAACACACGGGTTTCCACATGTCCTTCCATTTTTGCCGCTCTTATTAAAAACAAACATCATGAATGATTCATGACAGATGTTTATGAATCCACAGCGGGACTGAGTCGTTCCGGGACTTCTGAAAATTGTCAAACAGTTGTTTTTACATTACTAAAATACCCCCCCCCCCTGATATTATCGACCAATAGGTATAATTGGTTTCAGATTCCACAGTCGCCTTTTCTTTTTATTTAAATGCATGGATTGAGGGCGCACTTTACGACTACTGGTAAAAATTACAGGTCTGATGCAGCGTTCTACGGGTGCATTCGTTTAGCTCCCCCGGGTCGACACCAGTCAACCTCGTCCCCATTCTCTCGCTTGTTTTGTGCAGTAAAACACGACCATTCCCAGTAAGGGCTGACCCGGGAGAGCTAAACGAATGCACCCTATATTGCCTTTTGTGACGTAGAAATATTATTTCTGCTGACAGTTGTTATTTCTAAAGCATTCATGTTTATTGCACTTGTATTGTAAGAAATTTTAAATGAAGGCTTGCGCGTTAACTTTGCACTTCCTTAGTCATATAATTCGTGTGTTGAAAGTAAGGGTAGGCTATTTTTAAAAAGTAAGATTTTTTTCCTTCTTTTGATTCATTACGGTTTCTAGAGGTCGGTTTCACCAAACTCGTCGTAACTTACTATCAATCGTAGGATTTAAGATGCATTGCAGCCAGGCGCGGTTATACGGGGGGCTGGGGGAGGGGCTGTAGCCCCCCCCCCCCCCCCCCCCCCCCCCTAAAAAATGTTGTCTAGCCCCGCAAAACAATGCAAGTGAAAAAAAAAATTCTTGAAGATACTGGATTTTTTCTGTTATTAAGCGCCAATAGCGCTGCGCACTTGCGCTAAAAATAGCACCGAACCTCAGACAAACATTGCACCGTGGCCATGCAAACGTGTGGTGAGTGGAGGTATGTGTGCGCGTCGCGCGTGGTGGGACGTCATTAGTGCGGAACGCTATTACATTAAAAACGCGGTGTGTGGGCTATAGTGTGCATGTTTTTCGACCCCTAATAAGACATAGCAGAAGCGAGTGTTAGAGGAACCCAAAATATTGGGTCTTCTAGCCCCCCCCCCCCCCAAAAAAAAAAAAATAATGGCTCTTCTAGCCCTTAAAAAATGTTGGCTCTAGAACCGCGCCTGATTGCAGCCCCACGTAGGATACGATGGGTCATCCTTCGCAACTGGAGTTAAGATCGATCGTAGGGCTTCCTTAAATCGACACCAGTGGGCAATTTCACGAACTTTTTAAGATTTCTAAAATCCATCGCTAAACGGAAAATCGATCACTACTTTGCTTATCAAATTTCCGTTTAGCGATAGATTTGAGCTCTAGCGATGATCGCGGCAAAGCTTTAGTGAAATCGGCCCCATCACGACTGTAGAATGTAAACCGTTCTATAAAACCCAACTGCAGTGCTGAATGGCCGCTGGCGTATTTTTGCTTTCTATATGAAAGTCTATGGCATAGAATCTCACCATCATTGGTGCTACATCTGACATAAATTTGGATTGATTTTGTGTATGATTTTGTTCTTTTGTATCCCTCCTTATTCCAGGTTTCAAAGTACGATCCCAAGCACCACACAGCAAGAGATGGATAAATTTCTGGCCGTCCTAGTCCTACTATCCTTAGTCCTAGCAGTTACAAGTAACACGGACGATGACGGAGAGAAACGAGGTTGTGCGTAAGTCCATTCTGACGATTCTTCATCAATACAAATCCCAAAACCTCATTGCTATGAAAATAAATTTCACAATGTTCACAGAATCTCCCAAAGAAAAGAGGCCGAGTTTGAAATACAAAAATCTCAACAATTCTTGGCCCCCTATTTACGATATTTTTAACATAATTACAGATCGTTCACCTAGGGCTTTCTAAAACTTGGAACGCATCGCCCCACATTGAGGGTAAACTACAAAAGGGACGTGGATATACAGAACAAAATGCTCTAAGAACAAAAGCAAAAGTACGAAGCTGTATTAGGGACATGCTGAAAAATACATTTGTACGTGTTATAATGTCGTACGTACGAGATGTAAGTCGTACGTACGAGATGTAAGTCGTACGTACGATATACATCTCGTACGTAACAGATATGATTCATAAGTCGTACGTTCCAGATATAAGTCGTACGCACGAATAGATAAGAATGGCACAAAGAAACCGGTCCATTCCAGAGAGTGGGTATCACTAAGCAAAAGCTTGCTACCGCATCACGTGATATAGCAACATTGTCCTAGTCTGGGAGATTCAGACAAGTCGTTTTCTTTCTCTACAGGATGAGGGCCGGAAGTAAAGGTGGCAAGTGCGGAAACAACGTATCTTTCATTAAAAGATTTTACGATGCTTACAAGCGAGGGTAAGTCAGTCGCACAATCTAACACGTTTGATAATAAAGGGCAATACATTTTGTCGGCAAAGAATGACCGTTGCAATGGGAAATTTTTGAGACGTTGGCGGCAGCAGACTGAATTACCTTATTGCTTTCCCTGAGCATGCGCGCGCAATTCTGAGCGTGTACGCGTTGCTGTGCACGTGGGTGCGCGTCCGCTATCACTTGAAGGCCCAGCTCCAAAATCTCCCAGGAGATGTACCAGAAGATGGGCCACAAGATGTACTGACGGCAGCTCCTAGCATTTATTATTACAACGCATCCTCCAAAACGAACTCGCTTGGTGGCGCCCTTCTGGTCCCCAATTGTATATACAACTTGTTCAATTTAAAGAGGATGTTCAACACTCACCTAACCTCGCTTTATTTGCTTTATTTGTTAGAACTATAATAATTAAATTACTTGACATGAGAAAAAAAATGTTTATCTCACACTGAACACTGAATTTTATTTAATGAAAAGGCTCCGTAATGTGACGTCACGGAATCACACAGATTTGTCTGCTGCCCCCATTGACGACATTCAGACAGTTTCAATTTTGGGGTAGCTTGCGGGTTGAGCATGTTGAGAGAAAAAGCATCAAAAAGACTCTTTCTGTGTTCAGTGTAAGATAAATGTTTTTTTATCATGTAAAGTAATTTAATGATTATAGTTCTAACAAATAAAGCGAGGTTTGGTGAGTGTTGAACATCCTCTTTAATAAATTTGACCCCGTCATTTAATTTTATCATGCCAACCATTGGCATACATTTTGTACCTGTATACACTAATCCGAACACAGTTTTTATGAGTAGCGGTGCACCATTTTGAATTCTAACCTTGTACTGTTTGTCTTTTCTTAACCCCGCTTTCCGTCGCAGGCAAGCCGAGACGGACCGTGCAGCGGACAACGGCTGGGAGAACATAGCAGCAGAGAGGCGGGCTGAAGAAATGGAGACAGTGGAAGAGAAAATACGGCTGTTGGAAGAAGTCCTGAATGAGCTCAAAGGAGATGCACGCATGAAATAGTCGTCGAGTTGCAGTCACGTTCAGACTCCGAAGAGGGGAAAAACAAAAATAAACAGCAGTATAATTCCCCCCAGACTGATTGACCACGATACACAAACCACAACACGACATGTCTTAGTTTTTAATTGTTGTTTTCAGGGGCAAAAAATAGTTAAACGATTCACAGAAAATGAATGTATATAATAATTTTAAGTCTACATTTGCGATATGCATCGGTTAAGTATACATAATGCTCTCTATTGGTTAAGCTGTTTTTGTTGTGGGGCATAATTATATTATACAAAAAAGAAACGATTAATATAGAGGACTGTACTATTTTTCTTATTAACGGTTTGAAGGTAATTCACCTAATATCATTAATATTATTTTTAGTTGATGTTTTGTTTCAATATTATGTTCAATGGGTAATGCGTAGAATCTGTAAGCGGCCTTTTAGTTAAGTTTTCCTGATTGATTAACGGCATAATAATGGTGAGATTTATTCTGGTTTTAGGTTTAAAGTCGCCCACACGCCAGCTGTAGACGCTTCGAATGTAACGAAAGAGACCTGGTAGGGAAACTATTATACCACCCGTCATTATATATACAGAAACTAAAAGACCGAACATCGGGGCCGTGTCGACACAGGTCGTCCCCGGGGCGCACCGGCGTTTTTACCCCCTCCATTTCCACCCCGGCGTCTCGCTACGTGATCGCTTCGTCAAAACCTATACCGCGGGGCTCAGCAACAGGCATACCTCTTCCCTGAGCGACCGCTCCGAGAAGGCTCTCGCCCAGGGTTGGAAAATCCCCCCCCCCCCCACTCTGGATTTCACAATTTCACTAAGATAAATCTTAAGATGAGTTGTTCAGTATCACCATAGTGATTTGTATTGTGACATCACATGTTGCTTAGCAATTAAGATGAATTCACACTTAAGACCAATCTTCGTGCTTCGTGAAATCGGCCAGGGGTCTTGAGCTTGGGTGATTTCGCCCTCATTGTCTAGACCTATCTCGGGTTGACCCTAGGGTAAAAATGCTTAGTGTGAAACGTAGCCTATAGTCCTACCCCGCATCGCCCCGCCACCAACCCCCTCAGATTTGCTCTAGTGTGAACAGACCTATAGTCTTAATATCACAAAGTCTTTGAAATTCAACTTCCTTTTACAAGGACGACATTTTTGTAACCGTTCGAATTTTAAACGTCGGCATGGTGGGTACGAACAGTAATTGTATAAAGGGAGGTTTCAAGTATGAAAACTGTGTGTGGAATTTTGTTCAAAGAATATATACAGGGTGTCCCAGAAAAAAACCGCAATACTGTGTTATGTTATGTTACAATTAAACTGTTTCTATGTGATACAACCATGTCTTGGCTATCACCATAAAGAATTTAAGCATATTGGGGCTGAAATTGGCGAAAATATGACCAATTAAAAGAGTACTCCTTAAAAACAAATTTGCAAGGATAACACGCATAGTGGTCAATACACACATAATACCACTGTATGTATGAAAGAAAGATGAAAATCGTGTTTTGAGGTTGGGTAATTCAGTTTTAGTTTTTTCACTAAATTTTAGTCAAATTTTGCTCAAATTCTACATGGTGATAGCCAAGGAATCGATGTATCACATATTTGAATGTTGAAGTGATAGACAGATTAATTTTCATATAATAGTTCACGACAAAAGTGTTGCGTTTTGTTGGGGGACACCCTGTATAGGGCTCACTTCAAGACGAACTTATTTTGGGGGAAAGGTTGACTCAACTAGCTGTTTATTCCTCTGAAGCTCTTAAGCCACAACAAGAAATATCATTTCACGTCACCTCTTATTCCATCATGTTCATATTACAAAAAAAAAAAAACATCCCTCTCACTGAGCTAAGTGAGGCTTCTTCACCCCAGCTATGTATTAAAAATCCCATATAGCAGCTCAAATATTTACCTCAGTTTCAAAGTAGGACACAGCCATACTACAAGAAAATAAAGTGTCGTGCTATAATGGGTTATCCGTAGAATGAAAGAAACAAAATGGGCCCGGTGTAAAACCCTCGTCAATGTCGGCCAGTACTAGAGCTATGTAGAATATCAAATCTTTAGGACAAAATAATTATTCAAAACTGTATTTATGAGGCAAAGTTGAATTAATTAAATAAGAAAATTAAAACAAGCAAATTATCAATCGAATAATCAATTAATCTGGATACAAAATGAGAATTTTGTAAATGGCCGTAGACTTCCTTTAATACAAACTCTGGTTGCTACAGAGCAATGAAGGGCGCCCTCATTTGAATCAAATAACCAACAACACTATAATACTCTTGCGATCCGAACCACACTAAAAGGGGAAATAATAGAAAACAAATAATTATGTCCTTCTCCCTACGTAAAGTAAATGTTGTAAATGGCATTATAACATAAATGTTACAGCCGAAACATCTGTTTATTTTGAGATCTTATCATTTATCAATCTTTAAAACCTTGCAATGAATGGTCGGGCATTAGTTTTCTTTTTAGAATTTATTAATTTGGTTGTTTTGGCAGAGATAAAAATAAAAGGACGGCCACCCATGTCATGTCTAAGATGGCCACACGCACAAAATAACCCAAAGAACCTTTCTCCAACCCAGTAGTTGCTCAGTGTAGGCCTATTCCCTTGTTATATAATGTGCCTTGCAATTAACAATAGGCGTAGTATATTTACGTTCATTTGATGCGTCTCCAAACCCCTATATTTTACTAATATTTGGTCCAAAGATAAAAACAAATGTGTACCCTATCCTGAATTATATAACAAAGCATTAAAAAACAATAGAAGCATTTAAATTTTCATTGATTTATTCACAATAAAGACAGCAGCCGCCCGAAAGAAACATATTTTGTTGATTCCAAATTTGGCCATGATACCATGGATTGTACAGATTATGGGAGCCCGTGTCCTTAATCTCTGGCTGTGGCCGCGAATTACACACAAGTCTATAAATAAACGGCTGCTGTCACTGGCTAGTGGCTGCCATAGGGGCGCGTATAGTAGGAGCTTTATTCACATGAGGTCAGTGACATGGTCGGTAGGGCAAGCGAAAACATTCTGGCACACTTAAACTAGTGAGCTAATGCGTTACTAACATGTACTATGGTGGTCAATATGTGTGATACTCTGGGCCGACGTTTAGATTTCCGTGCCATCCACAACAAAGTACATTTGACGGGAATTTGTTCCGTTAGTCGTTGCTGGTAGTCACCTTCAATTTAGTGTGTGTTATCGATGTCTAATAAAGGCTAGCAGTTCCAGCAGCCAAAACGTCGCAACCAGCAACACAACATCTTGTGACTTCGATCACTTGTTTGTCCTTAAAATGTATATTATTGTTGAAGATGGCGGCTCCTCTTTTCCATGGAAATCGAGATGTCAAAGAACTATTTCTACAAAGCAGCCATGCATATCGTTTGTCAGAATGTATTATAATCGAAATAGCATTCAAAGTAGTTTATTTGAAACAGCATCTTAATGAGGACTAAATCATGATCCGGTTCGATTTGAGGGCGTGTAAGGGTTTAAATTTGACAATCTCAATAGAGGGCGCTATAAACTATTCCCCCCTGTAGTTATTACTAACCAAAAGCCAATGTGTGTTTAGTGTTATTTTCATTGTAAATTAACCTCATATGCACATGTAATTATTAAGTACCGACTATTTACTGTAATGCACTTAAGCTGAAATACGGACAAGAATGTGTGAACTTTCTAAAACAAAGTTTACTACTTCTTTTTTCCTCGAATGTAAATTTCAAAGGTTGACTAATGAATAACAAAAAAATGGTTGTAAATAAGATATAAAACTTATGACGTATTGGAATGGAAGTCTATAATTGAAAGATGGCCCGGAAGTTGTTTCGACTTTCATGCAGTTTGTGCACATCTTCCGGGCCCACTATCAAGCTACTTTCAGAGGCCTGTATTAGGACGTGGTATATACAGTAGGTGACGTAAGTCGAGCACAATATATAGGAGTCGGCATTTTTTTGTTTTGGTTGAGCAATGGTTATGTAACGGATATTTAGTAATAAAGTAAAGGCTTTGAAATATATGGCTCAATTTGATTTGTTGTAGATATAAAGGAGACTGTTTCGACGAGACTACGCGAGTTTCGACGAGAATAAGCCAGTTTCGACGAGACTATGAAAATTTTCTTATTTTCACGAGATATAATTATATTCCATTGAAAAGTGAACGAAGAACAATGACTGGAGCGGGATTCGAACCAGCGATCTCCGGAATATTGTACCAGTACTCTTACCAACTGCACTATCCAGCCCTATGTTGGTGGTGTTCCTAATAGTTATTTATCTTTGTTCGTTTGGCAGTCAGAAGCCATGAAACCGCGCACATTTTTTATCGATACTTTACCAATGCTGCAACCTGAGAAACAGTACATATGTCATACATTAACACTAACCCTCCTACTGCATTAATACATGTGCCACAATTCAACACACATTTTCTTTTCCCGTGGCAAATGTGGTATCCTGAATACCACAATTCACCACAGTGTGATTTGTGTGGTATTGCGTGGTTTATGTAAGCAGCTCTTGTCTGTTGTGATATGTGCAGAGGGTTAGGGTTAATATCCAGTCCCCCTGTGGAGATTGTGGCAACTTGTGGTAAGCAGCTCTTGTCTTGTGTGGAAGGTGCAGAGGGTTAGGGTTAATATCCAGTCCCCCTGTGGAGACTGTAGCAATGTGTGGTAAACAGCTCTTGTCTTGAATGGTAGATGCAGAGTGTTAGGGTTAATCAGCTTTCAAAAGAAAAACAGTGTGGAACGGATGACGAAACTCAAACAGATTTTAAGAACTGGACATCACGAAAGAAATTGACATATATCAAGCGGAAAGTTTTCTCGATACCGAACGCTATAAGTGCAAAAATTCTGACGACAAAATAAAAACCGGAAAAGTCTGAACGAGACATTGACGATTTGACGCGATACTGTCGACTTTTTGTCACCAGACAAATGTTTGTTTTTTTTGGTTTTCAATCTTTCTTGTTCCTCTGTCACTAGCAGCAGTGTTGAGATCACCAGTTCAGAATCGGACTTTGCTCTTTGATATCACCGTGCAGAAGCGACAGTATGAGCTCATAATGTCATCAGCAAACAACGAGAAGTATATTGAGCCAGTCAAGTGTTTGGCAATTGTATTAGGCATCCTGTTTCAGTCGAAGGGGAACTGCTAAACGCTAACGATATTGCAAACACTAACTCAGTTCCACTGCCGATGGGAGAGAAAAAAAAAAAAAAAAAAAAAAAAAAACAGGCTCAAGTATACCTACTTCAATGGGTCGGTGGATTTTTTTTATACACGTTTCACGACGGACAGATCTACTAAGGCCTGTAATTATTTCTCAAAATAGCTTGACAGCGCATGTATTGAATTTGATCGCATAAACGTATACTTAATTGCCGGTCGCTCGCACATAATTGTAATTAACTAGTATAGTTGCAAAACAATGGCATCAGGCTACTTCAGACGGCGACTTAACGTGTGACAGGCGACAAATGATTCTCTCCCATTCCTGATATCCATGGGCCTTTTCCAAACCATCGTTCTGGCTCCATTTTTTAATCCATTCTAAATTAACGGATATCAAAACGGAGGCTTTTGGCTGTGGTTGGGATGTGGAATTTCTGGTTTGAAAAGGAAAACAGAGCTTTAACTTCATTGAAAAATGACAACCTATTTTTGTTAGCATATGAAAGACAAAATCGAAGCCGCAGCTGAGGTTTTGAACAGACTCATGGTATCATATGAATGCTTTCTAACCTTGGTTATGTGATGGTGATCTCTGAGAAAGCCAGAGAAAAGTTACGCATTATTCTCGCGAGAATTCTCGAGATTTCAACCGGCCAACTTCTACATTCAATGAAAGATCGGTTCGGTAATTTCAAATTACAGAAAAAATAATAATTTCAGCCTGACATATTGGCATTTTGGAAATTATCTAAGGGCTTTTATACGAAACGGA
The DNA here is from genome assembly GCA_963971285.1 of Astropecten irregularis. Taxonomy (NCBI): domain Eukaryota; kingdom Metazoa; phylum Echinodermata; class Asteroidea; order Paxillosida; family Astropectinidae; genus Astropecten; species Astropecten irregularis. Next base: position 13,022,070 of record OZ020251.1, on the reverse strand, counting down.
GGCTCTGGCTACATTTCATGAATCCATTCTGAAATAAAGGGTATCAAAATACGCGTAGAGGCTTTTTGCTGCGGTTCGAAAAAAAAGAAGAAATAAATTCTCTGGTTTGAAAAGGAAAACAGAGCTTCAGCTTCTATGAAAAACCCACAACCTATATTTTCAGCATAGGTCAGACCTGGAGGCTGAGACTGAGCCCTTATGAATGTGCGGGGTGCAGACCAGTAAATAGGTCCAGATCAGTCCGCGGAGCTCGTAAATTGTTTGTGTTCCCTCCAAATCATTTTTATAAAATCATTTGCTGGGCCCTACATGGGAAGTCTTGTAAAGAAAATGGATGGAACCCGGTCGCCAGAGTTTGGACTTTCAATTTTGAGCTGTTTGGATGAATTCTGGCCCTAAAATCGCTCTACTTGGGTCTGTAAGGGAGGGGTACATTTTTTGAGTCAGGCACCAGTCAAAATGGCCGTTATCAGGGTATTTTCCTTTGGATGGATTTTTCGCAAAAAGTCATCGATTAAAAGAAAATTGAAATTTTCAGCTTCATTTTGGTGTATAGCTTGAGTGTCTGAGAAACTTCTGAGTATTTTTAATATTTTTTTTTTTATTGGCTATTTAGCATGGGAGCCTATGGGAATTTATTTACTGGTCTGCATCCCCCATGAATTTGCGTATTCCTCAAAATGGCGACGAAAGGGCGCCCTCTTGACAACATTGACGTTGGCCTGTACACCATTGATTCCATTACAGGTAGCAAACTTAATGTTTCTGACAACTCTCAAGGATTCACCAGGGACGTCGGTCACTCTCAAGCATAAGTGTCCTTTCACATGATGACACTTTTGTAAGATTTCTCAAGCATGAGAACATTTTGCAAGGCTTATGAGTTTTCTAAGCATTGTGTGAACAAAGCTTTATCTTAATACAGTCTCTAACAGATCCTCAAAAGATTTAAGGAATTATACAAGCGAAAACAATGATTCCATTTAAAGGACATTTCAACATGGCTGATAGTATTAAGTTTTTGTTGTTGTAAAGTTTGCTGTCAGATTTTCGACACGCAAGCGAATTGGTGTATTAAGTAAACAAAAATACCATAGATTGGAAGCCTATAACACCAGCACAAGGCAGACTTTTGCCCCCAAATCTCATCTGGGCTGCGTTAATCATTAATAATCTCTAATTCATGTGTGTGCAGTTGACTTTTGGTGATGTGTTTTTGCGTGTGGGTGGACACAAACGACTGTTCAGGGCGCCTATAGGACCACAGATTTACTACACTACAGCTCAACACAGCATTGTTCTGATAAGGCCTTCTACACACAGCATTGAATTGACGTTCCCTGAAGTTCACGCCTGAACGACCGCAATTTTTCTTCTATTTGTTTGAAATGTCAAGATAGAAAACAATGGCTTTTGTTGTTCTGGGTCCATTATAGAAGATCTTCAAGTTACAAATCAGACGACACAAAGAGGAATAGACAGCGCAAGGAATTCCTGGATTTCTGTTCTTTTTTTTGTGTATAGGTAAGAGAGCGTGACTAATAATAGCATAGGAATGATTGTATTGTACACAACACAGGTTTGAGCCCATAGGCTTATTCGTATATTTTTTTTATGAATTGCAGAGATCAAGCAGAATGGCAGCTTGGGTCTTATGATTAAATTTAAACCCCTTACGATGCAAAAGTGCGGATGAAATTAAAGATTGAAATATCACTAATAGTCCAATAATGTTTTAATTGCCAATGTTTAATTAATTATACATTTAATTGGCATTGTTGAATGGTGCGCTCTACCGCATCTGCAATCTAACCACAACGAAAAGGCTTCCGTATTTAACAATCAAATATTTGCTTGGGGTTTGGAGAGCCTGACGTTTCGATCCTATTAACGGGTCGTTCTCAAAGGCTTAAGAAAGATCCTGCTGTGATCGAAATCTCAAGCCCTCCTAACTCACAAGCATTCTATAATGTTCCAGTGGTCGATTTAACGCAGCACTAAAACTGATCTTAAATCATGAATCAATCTTAATTGCTAAGCAAAGTGATGTCACAAAACAAATTACTATAGTAATAATTATTGACAACTCAATGATAAGATTAGTCTTAAGAAGAATATACACTGTCAACAATTTCTGTAACATTTTCAGTAACACGTTGCCCATTTAGGGCAACACAGCTGGACAACACGACTTCGGGCCCTGTTTTAATACACTAGCAACATTTGGCCAACATGTTACCGAGATGTTGCTGCGACATGTTACCCAACTCGTTTTGCTCTGTGTACACTGACAACCGTATTTTCAGCAACAAGGTACATGTTACCGAGATGGGCAACATGTTACCGAGATTGTTACCGAAAATTTTGACAGTGTACACTCTCAGCTTTAAGGTTTGGTGAAATCTGCCCCTGATCATTATTTTGGTTGATGACCGATTTCCAGTGGTTCATTACTTGTATTAATTAATCAAATTTTCGCTCTGAGTTTTTGTCCGACAATGGTCCTCTTTCTTTCCCTTTTTCTAGAGAGGATTTACCTTCATCTTGCCCCGAAACCGGGATCGAGCATGGGCAAGCATTTTGCCCTGTTATTGTTGGTGGTGGTCGTCATGGCAATGGTTGCTGGGCCAACCGAGGCAAGGAGGAAAGGCCGTTTAAACTGCGCGTAAGTTCAAACAATTATTATCATTATTTTCATCAAATGTCATTGAATTGAAATGAAAGCTAGAAATACCAATTTTACATTCGACAAAATAATGGTACCTAGGTTTACAAAAGTTACAACATAGTGACTTCAATTTGTTTTTAATTATGTAGATTAATTACAAATGCCAATTTAAAGACCAAATTTACCAACCAATACAAAGGTCTGAATATGATCGATAGAAATAAACCTGTTTTTCTTCTAAAAATTAAAGGTACGGTGCCCACTTTTTGAAAACATCGTGAAAATCGGCCACAGAATTTCTTAAGTCTTTTCTTTTTTATTTTTGATCTTTTCAAAGATCAAAAAGATGTTCGGTCATTACTTTACTAATAAATTTCTGGATAAATACACCATGTCAGGCGGAACAATTTTAACAGTAGGTTTCTATCAGCACCATCTTCGTACCCTGTAAGATATACGTAAATCTGTGAACATTTATGTTTTGGTTTCTTACCAAAGTATGATACTACCTTTAATGATGTATATAGGCCCGGGCTTTAAGGCTAGAGCATAATCTGTTTAAAAATAGTATCATTAATATTTTTGATAATTCGCGGTACCCGCCGCGATTTTGGACTAGATTCACCCTTCTGATTCCAGCTAGCTCGGTTGCCTAGGGGTATGGCATCCGCACTAGCAAGGAGGAGGTTGTGGGTTCAAATCCCACCTGAGCCAGCGCATGAATGTGCACCAACAAGCACTCATTAGTCTGTGTAATGCAGTGCTCATCTACGTCTATAAAGGACGAGCTAAAATTGCAAAGTGGCATCGTTGGGATATTTCGACTGGTGTGTGGACAATATCCAATTTTGTCCTACATCATATATTATCCAGTATTACTAAGCTGGTACTTTAACTCGGGTGAGGTTCGAATTTCCGACCACCAGTTTATCGATGACTATTATACTCCTTTGTGTATACGTTGCAGGACGAGGGCGGGGCGATTTGTGGGATGCAATAGCAACGTGTCGTTTTTCAAGCGGCTCGTCGATGATAACTACAACAAGTAAGTGAGACCATACAATGATGAAGATTTATTAGCGACTGGAATAGAGACTAGCGCCGGAGATTAAGAACACACAATGTGTATCGAAAAGTTATTTTTTAAAAGATCACGAAAGTCACATACATGCTCCTTCCCAATGCTTACAAGTTCAAGTCACAGTTTATGTTGTAGTCCGCGGGTCGATTTCGTCAAACTTATCGTAACTTACTATCAATCGTAGGACATAATGATGCCTTGCAGCTCTACTTATGATACGATGGGTTATCCATCGTAACTCGAGTTACAATCGATCGTAGGGCTTCTCGAGATTGAACCCCACATCTTGCCAGCAATATTTTCAAAGTCAGACAGATTCACCTTTACTAGACCTCAAGTTTCCAATTCAAATTTAGCTTGGCATGATGCTATAAACGCTACACCATTGACTTGAGGCAGTATAAACTCCACTCGAGTCGCATTTTCTGTTCTAAATCTTCGACCCCTAACTCCTTTCCGTATAGTGTCCTTACCCATTTTTGTGACCGCCATGACACATGACATTATAGGCGAATCGCAACCACTAACTGCATACCGTTTTTGCGCTATTCGAGGCAGTTGAATAACTTTTTTTGTACATTTCACTTGATTTCTAATTATCGTAAACTAAAGCAAGAAAAGATTTTTCAGAAAAAATAATGCCACTATAAAAACACACAAATAAAAATTTGCGCAGATTTGTGTTGTACGATGTATTGTTATACGTCATTATAAACATAACGAAACTGCGCAGATATTTGGGAATAATTTTGTGATGTACGATGTATCAAACATCACAAATATGTGCGAAGATATTTCTGATGTTCGATGTTCCTCCTGCGCCACCATTCTTTGCCGTCTTGCGCATGATATTCAAAGTTAATTTCACACTGTGAGTAATGTAATGCGCGCCCCATAATTATGTCATGTCGACCACCGCATTTTGCACTGGATACGAAACCACACTATTGCCAGGCAAATGAGTGAATTTAGTAATTTGGCCCTTGCCAAAGACTTGATACATGATCATTATCACTGCATCCCTGAATTAACGTGCACTAGTCTGACTATTATGCACTGCATTTCTGGTATATAGAGGGCGCTCTACCACTTCCATCGAGCCGTACGCTTAAATACAATGCCTTGTTTTTGTTGTGAATTGTGGGGCTAGAGTAAAACCCGTTCGTTCCTCTCTCCGTTCTTTCCAGCAATTTAGAGGTTGAGGAGTCCCCGTCTGATCAAGATATGGAGACGAAGATACGACTTCTGATTGTCCTCCTGAGAGAACTGGAATCTAGCACAACGAAGGAATAATAATAAAATTACATTAATGATCAAATTAATGTTCACTTTGTATTAATTTTCTGTCTGTAAAAACGAAAAATCTATTGCAACGTTATTCACTGCAAGTGTAAGGACATTTTTAGAGCATGTCTTGAAAAAAAAACCCGGCCATTTATAGTAACGTGGCAACTAAAGGAAACAAACCAGAATGCTGTTGTTTTTTTTGTTTTTTTAGATAATATTAAATACATTCATATCATAATTCACAATGTCTTGAACTTCGTGATTGTTTTAAAAAACGCATTGGAATCTTTAGGGTTTTAGTTCAAACAAAAATAAACAAATACTGCTTACCCTAAATCTCCCGGAGATTGCTGCAAGAGTCACCACAGCAGCCGTGTGGTCCGGAACAGCGTCGACAGGCTTTTAAGTTGTTCAATAACTAAGTCCTATATTTCCTAAGTCTTGGCCTAATTTAGATACTAAATTAATGTACACTAATGATAATACTAAGTTGTTGTTAAGTTGGCCTTCCACAGGGAAAGTAGCTGTATAGGAGTATACACTGCCAAGTCAGTTGCTATCCCCGCTTCGAGCCAACCACTAAAGATAAAGGAAAATCACTAGACAAAATTGAGCCTACATGTACAGTAGATGTTGCCTCTACGAAGTATAACTGCAGTCTGTTTTTTTTAGCGAGTAAAAGCAATACATGCTTTTACTCTCTCAGTGAGAAGTTAAAGAAAAGACTATTGTACCCTCCTGGGGTTACAAAGGAAAGGATTACATAACTACTGGCACTACCTACTTAAGACTCTCCCCGGTCAGGGTGGAGTGAATTAATTAGTATTCCTACTGCATATAAATATCTAATACCTACACACAAAAAAGGGGGTTGTCCTTAATGGGCCAACATTCCTGGGTTGGACTGTAATGGAATTCACTACAAATTCGTTACTGTACAGGGTCTTCCCCTGAAAAAACGCAACACTTGTGTCGAGAACCATTTTATAGGAATTAAACTGTTTATCACTTCAAGATTCATATATGTGATGCAGCAATGTCTTTGCTATCACTATTTATGTAGAATTTGAGCAAAATTGAACTAAAATTTAGTGAAGAAACTAAGTTACCCAACCGCAAAAACCGATTATCATCTTTCTTTCACATACATTATGTGTGTATTGACCGCTATGCGCGTTATCCTTGCAAATTTGTTTTTTTTTTAAGGTGGAGTACTCTTTCAATTGGTCATATTTTCGCCAAGTTCAGCCCGATTTTGCTTAAATTCTACATGGTGATAGCCAAGACATGGTTGTATCACATATCTGAATCTTGAAGTGATAAACAGTTTAATTTAAGCATATTGCGACTACAATGGGAAAAAATATGACCAATTGAAATAGTACTTCCTAAAAACAAAATTGCAAGGATTAAAAGGCATAGTGGTCAATACGCAGATAATGTGTATGAAAGAAAGATGAAAATCGGGTTTTGAGGTGATTCAGTCTTAGTTTTTTCACTCAATTTAAGTCAAATTTTTCTCAAATTCTACATGGTGATAGCGAAGACATAGTTGTATCACATATCTGAATCTTGAAATGATGAAAAGTTAAATGTTCATATAATAGTTCCCGACACGAGTGTTGCGGTTTTTTTTTTGGACACCCTGTATAACTATTCCAAGCAATCAAAAACCAGCTCAAATGAATGTAATATACATGATTGTAATAATTCAATCTGTTTAATCTTGTAACGATTGTTTATATTATTTATTAATGCATTATAATTCAAAGTTTGTTTCTAATAGTTTCATTTTCCATTTTGAGTTTATCTTAAATGCTTCATTTTAAAACTTTTTTTTTTTGGACACCCTGTTTAACTATTACAAGCAATCAAAAAGCAGCTCAGATTAATGTAATATACATGATTGTAATGATTCAATCTGTTTAACGCTCAACTTGTAACGATTGTTTATTTTATTTATTAATGCATTATAATTCAAAGTTTGTTTCTAATAGTTTTTATTTTCCATTTTGTGTTTATCTTAAATGCTTCATTTTAAAATTGTTCCACTTTAAAGGGACAAGAAAGCTTTTACTGCACATAAGTAGATCCGTCTGGTGGTAAACTTCAAAACTCATAAGATAATTTTTCGCTTTAAATTCAAATTTAACCGAGGATGGGACCTTAGGGAGACTTTCCCATAGGGTCGTGCATAAACTTTACTTACCTATTTCTGAACATCCTCCAAACCAATGAACTTGAAATTGACATTATGTTCATTATTCTCTGATGTCCACTTTTAGATGCTAACGTGTCTCCCTAATACCCCATTTGTAATTATTCCACTTTACCTATTGAATTCCTTATTAAAAAGGTAAATTTCGAACAATGTTTTGCAAGTACGCAGTGTACACGTGTGCTTTGGAAAAAAAAACAATTCTTCAGATGTCTTTGAATTGTTTGTAAATTTAAGAATGAAAGGCTTAATTGAGAAAGTGTTCAAGATTAATTTGAATATTAAATGATTTTTGGTCGGGAAATAGATAATATTGTGAGAGCTCTCACAAGCACTGAGTATACAGTGCTCATCCACGTCGGAGAAGGGCAAGCCTAATTTGCATAATTATTATCCATTTCCCCACCAAAAATCATTTAATATTCATGATTTACTGCGGTACCCACCGCGATATTGGATTTGATTCACCCCGCTGACCCCAGCTAGCTCGGTGGTCTAGTGGTATGGCATATGAACTATTACGCAGTAGGTCGTGGGTTCGAATCCCACCTAAGCCATAATGTGATTTTTTTCAGGAAACTTTAATTCAATTAATTTTAAATCAATAAAATGAACCATCATTAGCAGAAAATGGATTCTCATTAATCGTCATCCTTTTTCTATAGGTCTGAATCATTTGTGATTTTTTTAAATGATTATTTGTGTTGAATTATGACTGACTTTGCGCTTGTTTGACGGACAAAGTAAATAGCGCCCTCTCTTGACATATGTACATAAACATAACAAAATAATGTGGAAAACAGATTTGACACATGTATAAGTATCACTAATTTGTATGTCTTTTAATGGAAAGCATACTCTTTGTTTACGACGTACACAGCGGTAATTAATATAAGCAGAAAGGCAAAATTGATCGAAGGATACAAAATAAATACTTACAATGAAGTACAAAGCGGTTTTATAAAAAATATTCAAAAATATAGAACATGCATGTATTTCAATATTTTTTTTACAATAATCCTTCTTACCATACCAGTATCTAGGACAAAATAAGACAAATGAAACTTTATAGGTACAACACAGGATTGGAAACATACCCAAACAAAATGTTCACAGAATTACGTAAATTTTATCAGGGTATGAAGACGGTGTTTGTAATAAACATACCGTTAAGACATTTCCGTATGAAATGGTGAATTTATCCGGAAATTAGACAAACAAAGACTTCAATCTCGGGGTAAGATCAAAACCATTCTTTATGTTTTTTAAAAGACAAATTGAGTCGGGTTTTTGCTATTTTCTCGTGACTCTGCTTGCATGTCCGATTGAACTCAAATTGAACTCACATGTTTATTATTAACGTGCTGGTTCAGACCAATGGGAGCCTTTTGGAGAGTCGGTCTTGAGTCAACAGCGCACGCGCACGCACGCGCAATACAACTCGCGCATGCTCGCAATTGCGCAAGCATGGTTTGAGCGTGCGCTGTTGACTCAAGACCGACTCTCCAAAAGTCTCCCATTAAGTGTGAGTGTTGTTCTGTGACCTTTACCAATCATGTACTGTAACTTAAAAAAAAAGAAATAAACCTGGTAATACAGACTACAAATAACAGAATAACAACAAATAAACCAACAGAAAGACCAAACGACAGAGAATAAGAGAAAGAGATATCCCGAAAGAAAATAAATATAGGCCTATGCAATAATATGGGAGACTTTGGAGAACCGGTCTTCAGCGCACGCAATTGTGAGCATGCGCGCGTTGTTTTGCGCCTGCGCTGTTATGCTTGCGCGTGCGCTGTTGACTTTAAGACCGGTTCGCAAAAGTCTCCCATTATAATCAATACAAGCCTTCGTTAAAGATCCGGCTAGGATCGAAACGCGTCAGGCCCTCCTATAACTCCAAGCAATAATTCAAACATGTATAACTGCATAAACAATGTAATTATGTACCCAGGATAGCATAACACGTGTATTTTTATACACACAACAACAAATTGTAAAAACATGGGGCAAAATCATAATCTGCAAGCCTAAAAAAAGAACATTTAAAACGACATACAGCGAACATTTATTTTTGCAACGAATATTTACCATAGCTTGCTTAACATTTGAAGTAAATTGAATCAAACTATAAAAACCCATTCACCCACCTCTAGAATAAAAATAGGACATATTAAAACAGACAACAATAGGTAGAGACAAACATGGAAGCCCAAATTGTGGTCACCTTTTTGTTTAGCTCCAGTCAACTCAATCCAAGTATAGTCACGGTTGAGCCGTAGTCAGATAAAGTCACTAGTTATTTTGTTTTTCGTCTACAGTCAAGTCACAGTTAGTTGCTTTAAATGTAGTATCATACTTTGATAAGAAACCAAAACAGAAATGTTCACAGATTTACGTATAACTTACAGGGTATGAAGTTGGTGGTGGTAGAAACATACTGTTAAAATTGTTCCGCCTGAAATGGTGTATTAATCCAGAAATTAGTAAAACAACGACCGAAAATCTTTTTGATCTTTTAAAAGATCAAAAATAAAAGAGAAAAGACTTAAGACATACTATGGCCGTTTTTCACGATTTTCTCCAAAAGTGGGCACCGTATGGGACTGAAATTTTCACAGATGACTGCGACTGTATCTTCCTTCATAAAGAAATACAGATTCGTGAGCAAAAATATCAAGGAAGATACAGTAAAGGTAATCTGTGAAAATTTCAGTCTCATACGTTGCCCACTTTTTGAGAAAACAGCAAAAAACGGCCACAGTATTTCTGAAGTGTTTTCTCTTTTATTTTTGATCTTTTAAAAGATCAAAAAATATTTCGGTCGTTGTTTTACTAATTTCTGAATAAATACACCATTTCAGGCGGAACAATTTTAACGGTATGTTTCTACCACCACCATCTTCATACCCTGTAAGTTATACGCAAATCTGTTAACATTTCTGTTTTGGTCTCTTACCAAAGTATGATACTACCTTTAAGTCAAGTCGTTTTTTTGTTTTTCAAGATTACACGATAACATTTATAACAGTTCTAAGCAATATCAACAAAGGAAAATCTCCAGACATGTTTTATGTACATAACTTATGTAAATTCATTGTATAAAAAAAAGAAGTAGTTCGTAATTAGCTTCATAATGTCCGATTCTTAATAAGAGAAAATAATGTTGACAAATCATAATTATTTTGAAAATTTTGTTAAGTTTAGTTATATACGTTTTGGTACGGAGCTCTCCTAGTGCCATTTAATTTATCCAGATTACATAATTTATCTTGCCAAGTCGACTTTTGGAATGGTAAAAGTTGCCTCGTCTCAATAATTTATCTCAACAAAATAACTTAAAATGAAAACGAGAAGTCGACTTAGTATTATTTTTCACTGATATATTTGATCTGGCCAAGTCAACGAAGTGCATCTAAACAGTCATCTTATCCTGATAAATAACCTTAGTTTAGTAAGTCGTCCTTACAAGGTAAACTATCAGGACAAGTCGACTTCCTTCTTTCAGTAAGTCGTCTTGGCGAGCAATCAGGATATGTCGACTTCTTAGTTTTCACTAAGTCATCTTGTACAAATAAATCATCTCGATAAGACGACTTTTAGGGCTTAATAAGTCGACATGGCGAGATACATTATGTGGTTATTTGGATATTAAGTGGAATGGCACTCGTGGAGCTCCGTATTTTGGTAACAGATCAAGTCGCAATTATTTTTGTTTTGGCAAGACACAGGCCCACAACTGAAAAATGTGACTCGGGGCCTAACTTGAGCATACGTCATCGAATGAAAATGAATAATTACATTGTATGGTTAATACCAATGTTCAAGCTGATAATGTCAATATAATGTCAATTGCAACTGATTTCGGTTGTAATAGAGTTCTTTGACGAAAAACAAACACCATAAGGCCTTTACCGAGGCCCACAAAAACGCAATGTTAGGGATTGGGCCACATGGACGAAGCCGAAGAAAGGCTTCAGCTTCGCCATGTATCTCAAGCCCTTCATTTCATTTTGGACACAAAATTCATCCCAAGCCTAGCTTCAAACCTGAGGGGCGTTTACTAAACGGAGGCTCAGGCTCCGTCTCAGGCTCCAGTTCCTTGTTCATGAATCCATTGTGAAAAAATGGGTATCAAAATAGAGGCGTATGTGTGTGATAAAATAGATTTATCTAGTTTGAAAAAAAAATAGTTATAGCTTCAGCTTCAATGAAAAAGCACAACCCTTTTTTCAGCATTTGGATGTCAGAGCTGGAGCCTAAGCCTAAGCCTGAGCCCGAGCCCGAGCCCGAGCCCGAGCCTGAGCCTGAGCCTGAGCCCGAGCCCGAGCCCGAGCCCGAGCCTGAACCTGAGCCTGAGCCTGAGCCTGAGCCTGAGCCTGAGCCTGAGCCTGAGCCTGAGCCTGAGCCTGAGCCTGAGCCTGAACCTGAGCCTGAGCCTGAGCCTGAACCCGAGCCGCTGTTTCGTAAACCCCACTAGTTCCATAAAGGCTCCTAGCACAAGCTGTCATCCTGGTATAATGTCAACATCACCACCTGGCCACTTGCATGCTATTCACGCGTTCCACGAAGCTAGGACTCGAACTGTTGTGAACAAACTCCGTGGCCCTATCACCCATCTACGTGTTGGCACTCCAGGCATTTTTGCGTGGGATGTGCAGCTATTCTCGGGTCGCAATGTCAAGCCATTGTCATGTACATAATGCATTGACACCACTCTTGTCATGTCAAACTATTATTCTCTCTCCACAATGCTTCACAAAAATGTCAACCTTTCGAAGTTAGTTTAGAAATACTTCAGTCTAGAGATTGTGATTCTTGGGGCGTACTCATTGTCCATAAAAAAAAGTCACAGTGTCAAATTTTAGGATGTCATGTACATGTAATTATGATAGGCTTATGGGAGACTTTTGGAGAGTCGGTCTTGAGTCAACAGCGCACGCGCATACCATGCTTGCGCAATTGTGAGCATGCGCGCGTTGTATTGCGCGTGCGTGCGCGTGCGCTGTTGACTCAAGACCGACTCTCCAAAAGTCTCCCATTATGAAAGGTTTAATAATGGGAGACTTTTGAGAACCGGTCTTCCAAAGTTTGCAACTTTATTCAGCCAGAATTTGTTCCAGGAGTTCTCGAAGCCGTTCCTCTTGGTCGTTATTCCGCTCCATCAGTTCCTTTTTCCTCTCGGCCTCTTGGTCTCTCTCGTGCTGCAGCAAGCTCCTCAACTGGTCCCCCTCCTCCTGGGCTTCTCTCTCGAGAGGGCTCCCTTTCGGCTCCTGTTCCGTTTCGCCGTCTTCATCACGCTCCTCCTCCTCTCGAAGAAAGTTTAGCGCCCTCTCTAGCGTCTTGTCGTCCAGCTCGGCCAGGTCAAAGTCCCGTCTGTGAAATGTTTCAAGTGAAACAAGTAATAAGCCTTCGAAAAAAAGATATATCCTGCTATAGAATCAAAACGCGTCATGCCCTCCTAACTCCAAGTATTCTTCTCTAAATTTCAGAAAGGTATTGAGGAAAGTTCGATAGTTAACCATCTGAACTTGGTAGCTGGGATGCTGAATTGTGGAGGATATGGCTACAACGTGATCGAGTAGCAGGCTTTCATGGGTGCCCTTGGCTGCCAGCCACATCAACCCATTATGATCACGGAGTACAGCCTAAAATCGAAAGTGTTGGATTTTTGTGGAGGGAGGAAAACCGGAGAACCCGGAGAAAAACCTTCATAGCATAGGAGAGAACCAACGCACAACTCTACTCACACATGACCCAAGCCGGATTCGAACCCGGGCCACATTGGTGAGAAGAGACTAGCATATAGTACGTGGGACTGTTGCCTCAATGTCACAAGTTCACCCTCAATTACGATTGGTTCATTGTCGCACGAGTTATTTGCATATATGCAAATGATCACAGAGTGGAAACTATGAGGTCATCTGATCATGGAGGTACAAATATGTCTGCCTCCATGATCTAAGGGGTTCACCTATGTAAATAGTCCCAACATCCGTCCGCCGAGCTCATTAATAAAAGTTAAGCACTCAAATAAATGAGAGAGTTCTGAGAGCCATAGAATTCTGGGATTGAAGAAATTTGGCACTGGACCTCCTGACTGGACTCTGGGCTTCCATTTGTGACCATTTGTGATGCAATTCGGCGAGAAAGTGGGTCTATTTCAGCCGCTTTGCAGATGGATGTTTCTTTTTTTAAATGGCTTCTTTGACTGGAGTGATCCATACCTTGTTGCAGGGGTGGACAGCTGAGAATGAGTATATATTTAAGCGTCAATGGTCTACCCACCATGAAATTAAAGGTGACATGTTCATCATCATTTTTCTGTGCAACTTGAACACCTGTGAGAGTTCTGAGTATTTTAAATTGATTTTTGAAGAATTGGGATTGATCACTGTTGGCTATGGGAGTTTATTTACTTGGGTGAAACCTAAGGGGCTTTTATTTGACTCACCTTAGTAGTGCACTGATGAGAGTACGTCTAAAAGTCAGATCATGTCGGCCATTCTTGCACTCAGATTCTGGACGCCTGGATATAGAATGGAAAGACAACTCAACTCAACTCAATGTTCTTGTGAATGTAGGCCTTCCGATTGATTGTGAAAATACTATCACAGGAGGACTTCGACATGTTAGAACATGGAGGTAGTATAAGGTGACCAGACGTGCCCGATTTCTGGGGACAGTATCCGATTTGACAGTGCCGTCTCCGATGAAAAATTGTCCCGGAAATGTCCCCGATTCGACGAAATGCCCCCGAAAATTGTAATTGTCCTAAAAAAAAACTGAACACAAATGCTGTGCTGAAGAAGATCCATTCTTCAAAGAAGTATGCGAAGACAACCGCCTAAAACATGTAAGTATGTAACCCACTCATGTCAACTGGACAAGATGTCCATAGATGCCACCATTTTGCATGTAGGCAACATCTGGATTCAATTTTTTTTTTTCAAAATTATACCCCTCCCCCATGACACGGATCACTGTCCCCGGATCATCTCAACAAAATATGGTCACCTTAAGGTAGTAGAACGATCAGAAATCATAATGTTTCAGTTTAAGGTTATGGTATTAAACCGACGGCAGAATGAACTTTTCGTTATTTCTATACAATTAGTTATAACTCGCTTCAAACTGCTCATCAGCCAAAATAATGACCTGAAATGTATAAAATGCTTTGAGTTCTAGTTCATTCCTGCTTCGACAAAATGAGGAATATATACTTGTAGGAGAGAGAGAGAGAAAAGGAGTTCGAGATTTGTTTTTGCCAAATGTTTCCATTTCATTAACTAACCTCATTTTGGTTTCAGATATAGCGTATTCGAATAACCGATCGTTGAACCAAACGGTTATTTATCTAATATCCGAAATATATTGTAAGTCCCCGGTGCACAATTGTTAACTTTTACTGAACCGGATTGCATGGAGGGTTGAACTAAACAGTTATTGAAATAATAGCCAAACTATTCGGTAAGTCCCTGCCGTAATATTAACCTAAATTGAGCCCGATTGCATGGAGGGTTGAACTAAACGGTTATTCAAGTAATAGCCAAAGAATTTGGTAAGTCCCTGCACTTAATAACCTAAATTGAACCCGATTGCACGGAGGGTTGTATTAAACGGTTATATAAATAATAGCCAAACTATTCGGTAAGTCCCTGCCGTACTATTAACCTAAATTGAGCCCGATTGCATGGAGGGTTGAACTAAACGGTTATTCAAGTAATAGCCAAAGAATTTGGTAAGTCCCTGCACTTAATAACCTAAATTGAACCCGATTGCACGGAGGGTTGTATTAAACGGTTATATAAATAATAGCCAAACTATTTAGTAAGTCCCTGCCGTACTATTAACCTAAATTGAACCCGATTGCATGGAGGGTTGAACTAAACGGTTATTCAAGTAATAGCCAAAGAATTTGGTAAGTCCCTGCACTTAATAACCTAAATTGAACCCGATTGCACGGAGGGTTGTATTAAACGGTTATATAAATAATAGCCAAACTATTCGGTAAGTCCCTGCCGTACTATTAACCTAAATTGAACCCGATTGCATGGAGGGTTGAACTAAACGGTTATTCAAGTAATAGCCAAAGAATTTGGTAAGTCCCTGCACTTAATAACCTAAATTGAACCCGATTGCACGGAGGGTTGTATTAAACGGTTATATAAATAATAGCCAAACTATTCGGTAAGTCCCTGCCGTACTATTAACCTAAATTAAACCCGATTGCATGGAGGGTTGAACTAAACGGTTATTCAAGTAATAGCCAAAGAATTTGGTAAGTCCCTGCACTTAATAACCTAAATTGAACCCGATTGCACGGAGGGTTGTATTAAACGGTTATATAAATAATAGCCAAACTATTCGGTAAGTCCCTGCCGTACTATTAACCTAAATTGAACCCGATTGCATGGAGGGTTGAACTAAACGGTTATTCAAGTAATAGCCAAAGAATTTGGTAAGTCCCTGCACTTAATAACCTAAATTGCACCCGATTGCACGGAGGGTTGTATTAAACGGTTATATAAATAATAGCCAAACTATTCGGTAAGTCCCTGCCGTACTTTTAACCTAAATTAAACCCGATTGCACGGAGGGTTGAACTAAACGGTTATTCAAGTAATAGCCAAACTATTTGGTAAGTCCCTGCACTACTATTATCCTAAATTGAACCCGATTGCACGAATTAAACGGTTATATAAATAATAGCCAAACTATTTGGTAAGTCGCTGCATTATTAATAACCCATATTTAACCGAATTGCAGAATGGGTTGAACTAAACGGTTATTGAAATAATAGCCTAACAAGTTGGTAAGTCCCTGCACTACTATTTACCTATATTGAACCGGATTGCATGTTGGAATGAACTAAACGGTTATTCAAATAATAGCCAAACTATTTTCGTAGATTCCTGCTCTATTATAAACCTATATGGAATCGGACTGCATGTAGATTTGTACGGTATTTCATTAAGCTCTGAGAGCAAATAAGAAACAGGATAATATGGCGACATGAAGCAACCCCATTCGGATTGTCCGAGGTTTTCGTATACAAACGCCAGTAAGTACGAGCTGTCTTTCTTTGGGCAGACCACCGTGGCCGGAGGGGCTATAATTGCACCATAAATTAGGCTTATAGCGATGCCCCGGCGTCATTGTGACACAGCATTTGAAAGAAACTGGTGGCTATAAACTGTATCCACGGGGGTTTCTTTCTATGTTTTTTTTTTTCAAGAAAGGGGTCAAACCTTACCCAGGGGGACACAGACCACTGGCTTGCACCGCCGACAAAATGAGGAGAAAGGTAGACATGGCGGCGAAGATAACAGCTCCTTGACACAATCGAGCCATTTTCAGTCTTCCTCACGACCTTAAAATTCAACAACAGAAACAGAGAAAAGAAGTGTGAAATTCCAATTCATTCAATTGTTATGTTTAATGGTAGTATATCATACTTTGGTAAGAAACCAACACAGAAATGTGCACAGATTTACATATAACTTTCAGGGTATAATTATGGTGATGGTAGAAACATACCAATAGTTTTTTTCCGCCTGAAATGGTGTAATATAGGACTATCTCTCCAGTCAGTGTGTGATAGCATTCACCATTACACAGTTCTCATGTTGTGTGACGTGACCTTAAAGGTAGTATCATACTTTGGTAAGAAACTAACACAGAAATGTTCACAGATTTACCAGAACTCAAAGGGTATAAAGATGGTGCTGGTAGAAACATACCGTCAATTTTTTTCCACCTGAATTGGTGTATTTATCCAGGAATTAGTGAATCAACGACCGAAAATCGTTTTGATCTTTTAAAAGATCAGAATTAACAGAGTTTAGACTTCAGAAATACTGTGGCTGTTTTTCACTGTTTTATCGAAAAGTGGGATTCGTATGGGACTGGAATTTTCACAGATGACTGTTACTGTATCTGTCTTGATATTTTTGCACATGAATCTGTATTTCTTTGATAAAAACCAAAGTATGATATTACCTTTAAAGCAGAGTGTACACTGTCAACATTTTCGGTAACACGTTTCCGAGTTAGGGCAACACACCTGGGCAACACGACTCTGGGTCCAGTGTACACTAGCAACATTTGGCCAACATGTTAACCAATATGTTGCTGTGCACTGTCTACAATTTCGGTAATTTTTTCGGAAACATGTTGCCTAGTTAGGGAAAACACACCTGGGCAACACGACTTTGGGCCATGTGTATACACTAGCAACATTTGGCCAACATGTTACCGAGATGTTGCTGCGACATGTTACCCAACTCGTTTTCCTCTGTGTACACTGACAACATTTTCAGCAACAAGGTACCTGGGCAACATGTTACCGAGATTGTTACCGAAAATGTTGACAGTGTACACTCTGCTTAAGTTCGGAAGGAAAGTGATCAATTATCTTGGAAAGAAGAACAAATAAGCATAAACCAATGGGGCCCTGTCATTGCAAAATGGTGTAACTCGTTCTGTTTGTTTTGTTTGTTGGGGGGGGGGGTGTTTGTTTGTTTGTTTTTTCACTTGTTTGAGATTCAAACGGTTGTAGGCGAAATGAGGGCGATTTTCCATTGGGCAAAGTCCCTACGATGCATCGTCTTCAAGTTAACATGCTCTATCTCATTCATTCAGATACATCTCTTTGCTAAAACAGAAACATGTAACATGAATTGTGCAACACAAGATACACCCTTTTGCCCTACAGATCATTGGTATTGAGTTTGTGTAATATGGATTTACACCCTTTTGCCGAGACAATGCATTCTACAGGAGCGATGCTAACTTGACATACACCCTTTTGCCAAAAAAATGTTTTCAGATGGTCAACATTGCTTGTGCTGTCAAAAAGGAGTATCAAGTTTAAAATGCATGTAATGTGAAAACAAATTAATCACAGAAAATGGATGAAACTTAAAGGTAAGATCATACTTTGGTTTTTGTCAAAGAAGTACAGATTCATGGGCAAAAATACCGAGACAGATACAGAGTAACAGTCATCTGTGAAAATTTCAGTACCATACGGTGCCCACTTTTTGAGAAAATCGTGAA
This sequence comes from Astropecten irregularis, assembly GCA_963971285.1. NCBI lineage: Eukaryota > Metazoa > Echinodermata > Asteroidea > Paxillosida > Astropectinidae > Astropecten > Astropecten irregularis. The sequence goes on along the minus strand of OZ020251.1, from coordinate 13,003,752 downwards.
AAACAGCCACAATATTTCTTAAGTCTTTTCTCTTTTATTTTTGATCTTTTTAAATATCAAAAAGATTTTCGGTCGTTGTTTTACTAATTTCTGGATAAATACATCATTTCAGGCGGAAACATTTTAACGGTAGGTTTCTACCACCATCATATTCATACCCTGAAAGTTATACGTAGATCTTTGAACATTTCTGTTTTTTGTTTCTTACCAAAGTATGATACTATACCTTTAGTGAGAAAAATACATGTAATCATAGAAATTTGGTGAAACTATACCCTACCTTCAGTACGTCATTTCAGCAACATTTTCTCTAAATTAAATTTGCCCAGAAAAAAAAAGTGGAACTAGACAGAATCTCTTAATTGAATTGGCTAGAAAAAAAGTCGTACTAGACTTGTTTTTGCAAATACAGGCCTGGGCCAAATGGGGTCTGAAGATGTAGGAGCAGAGTTGAGAATTTGGTGGCTACGTGGTTGATGTGTCACATCGGAACCATAGCGTATGGCATGCAATGAATCTCACAACAACAAAAACACACTATAGTGAAACTCTTACAGAACGCCGTAACAAACAAAAACTACCCACATTATTATTTAGTTCACCGATTTTCAGGCATGACATACCATGAAATGGATTGCCTTGACACTCCAACAAAAAACCCTCTGTGTGCACGCGTGACCCTTAGCTGGGACCATGAAAGAAAGAAAAAATGAATATAATCGCTGTGAATAGAGAGACCACAATGCTGCAAAGAAATCTAAAGCCCTTGGGCTCTGGCAAAAGGTGTTCCAGCCACAAACATCAGAATCAAACTCCCACGCCGTAGCCCTGTGCAGTGAAAGTAAGAAGTCTGGGACAGAATAAAAGTCTGACAATTTATGGGAGTCTCCTCAACTATTTTCACGGCTGACTTAAGCTCTTGTGCGCGGAAAACGACCCTAATTCTATGCATAGGGCTGGCAGACGAGTCGTTGGGAGTTGAGAGTGTTTTAGAAATAGCAAATTTTTGGCCCAATACAAGGGTTTACACCATGGCAGCCATCTTAGATTTTCATCGCAACTTCAAAACGAGGCACTTCGACTCATGCGCACTTTCCGAAGTGTAAGCTCGTCCATTGTCGAAGACAATACACGGGTTTACACTTCGGCGGTTTTGATCGCGACTTCGAAACGAGGCACTACCACGCATGCGCTTTTTTAGAAGTGTAAACCCGTGTATATAGGATGATCAACAAGAACTCATCATACGTCATAACTTACGTCACACGAAAAAGGAGAAGTCACATCTAGCCAAGTACAGGTGCTGGTTCCCACGTGACAAGTATGCTCAGAATTAGTGCGTTCGTTTATCTTTCACTAGTCGACACACTTGGTCAATCTCGTCCCTACCCTCTCACTTGTTTTGTGCAATATACCCGACCCTTCCCAGGTCAGGGCTGCCCCGTAGAAGCTAAACGAACGCACCGCAGACTGATTTAATTGATTTATAATTATTCCTAGTATCTTAAATAATAATTACAAGTATGATAATTTATAATCAGAAAAAAACGCCTTCAACGACGACAGTGTGTCATTCAATATAATCAAAGCTTTGTATCAGCCACATTAATCCTAATATTACACTTCTCTTATCCCGTTGAAATAAAACAAAGCAGGAGAAACACCAACGTTACAGTAATATAGGACTATATCTCCAGTCAGTGTGTGATAGCATTCACCGTTGCGTTAAAGGTAGTATCATACTTTGGTAAGAAACCAAAACAGAACTGTTCACAGATTTACGTATAACTTACAGGGTATGACGATGGTGGTGGTAGAAACATACCGTTAAATTTTTTCCGCCTGAAATGGTGTATTTATCCAGAAATTAGTATAACAAAAAACGACGACCGAAAATCTTTTTGATCTTTTAAAAGACCAAATATAAAAGAGAAAAGACTTCAAAAATACTGTGCCTGTTTTTCACTGTTTTCTCAAAAAGTGGGCACCGTATGGGACTGAAATTTTTACAGATGACTGTTACTGTATCTGTCTTGATTTTTTTTTGGCCCATTTTCTTTGATAAAAACCAAAGTATGATATCCAACCTTCACAAGTAGACAGGGAATGTTCTCTATATAATTCACATAAGTCATTTTATAGTTCATTGGTTCGGAGCATGTTCAGAAATAGGTAAATATAGTCCGTGTGTAACCCTATACAACGGTCGCCCTATTTGCTGAAAACGTTATAACGTAATGGCAGGTATTTATACGCACTGTAGTGTACAAGACCCTTTCTAACTATAGAAATAGCAAAATTGAACTGCATGCAATACGTACACATTGAGCAAAATGCTTGCAAGCTCCCACGCTTTTTATACACTCTCACGACAACAAAATGTTCCAAAGGAAATGATTGATTAGAAGTAAGAACTCTCACCTTGCAGAAAGGGAAAAAATCCACGGGAATGTTGAGAAACCTTTTCCTTTTGCTGCTGGCTAGTTGTTTTTGCACTGTAAGTTACTGAAGTCCAATTGGTTCCGTGGTGTTAGTCGAAAAAAGAATACTTTAGGCAACCAGACCCATGTACCTGGCCGTTGTGTGTTACGGGGGCAAGTGGCTGTCGAGCCCGCTACGACTATTGCTACCGCAGTCCAAAAGTACAGTGCAGACAGTGTGGTAGGAGCACAACACAAAAAAATACACCCAAAAGAAAACAACGTGCATACCGAAGTTTAACGTCCTTGTTACCTGTATTTTCTTTTCTAGTACAGTCTTTTGAAATGGTGTGTTTTTATAGGGTACACAATTCAGGGTTTTTTTTTCATTCCGTTCTTTTCATTCTTTCTTTTTTTGTTGTATATATATGAGTGTATATTGTGTATATTCTAGGTAGGGTAGTATTTTTCTTTTCAAAGAGTGTGTGATTTGGGGCTACCCCCCCCCCCCCCCCCCCTCCCCCCTCGCTAGGCTTGTGGGTAACTGGTGGGCGGGAATCTTATTTAAAAAAAGGGGGGGGGGCGTCGTGTGGGATGTTGACAACTCATTCTGTTCAGTGTGATTTCAAAACGGATTTTGGTTTTCAATTTTTCATGTGGGAGGCAAATCAATGTTTGTGTAGCTTTAGTGGGTATATATTCTGAATGCTACGATACGTGTTATGGTAAATAGTTAGTGCATGAGTTATGCGCGCCCGCTCCTTGCTTTTGGTATTGTGGAGAGTTTTGTTTTCATAAACTGTTGACCCTTGGAATTGTATTAAGTAATTTGAATATGATTCACACCTGAAAATGTTTGGCATTATGACGAATATAATGATGATAATAATATGAGTTCAATAATTTGATTTTCTGTTGAAAGATAAATGTCTGTATTTGTCCACGTTGGCAATTTAAACATACATGTAATGTATTCCATTTTGAATAGCTCCTTGACTTATATAGATTTTTCATTAAGAATAGATTGAAGTTTTCACACAGATGCGCTCTAATTTTTCCAATATTGTACTAATCGTTATTTTATATCATATTATTTTGATTAATTATGTAATTTTATTTGATTAATTAACCATTTGTCATGCCCAATTTGCACTCAGCAACGGTAGTGGGTTGCCTCGGCCTAGTGGTCAGGTGTATCGTACTCAAGATCTCGTGGTCGATTCCTTTCGTTGGTGGCGTCCCTAATAGTCAATAATTATGTGTTCGTTTTGGCAGTCAGAAGCCATGAAACCACTCACATACCTCTATATCCCAAATTGTTAAAAATTGTCACGTATTTTCAAGCTGTCGTTATTTTTACCAAGAATTGGGTAATGGGACGAAAACAAACAAAGTACAGGCCTACCCAGTGGGCTGGTATACAAATAGAATGACTTGTTAATATAACGAAGCCCCTTCAGTGTCAAAATGTCACGCAAAATATACCATTAGCATCACCTGAACAATTTTTATTCAGAACTTATTTTACTAAACATATTTACGCAGATTTAGTCTTGATTCGTGATGAAAGTGGAAGTTAGCATTTTTCCATTTTTGTAAAATTATTTTACTTTGGTTATTTTTTTTTCCTTAAGCGGTTTAACAGGTTGCTTAAGTATTTGTAAGAGTTTGTTCCCATGTATAATCCCTTAGCCCAAATACTCCCCTCCAGCAATTCAATAGTTTGACAAGTCTCAACGGACGTTTTCAAAGAAACAGCTTGTGTGCTCGACCCAATTTCGTTTACATATCCACCTTTTATCCTATTTTCCCTTATTCTTTTCAAGTTTTCGGGGTTTTTTTTATGTGGCAATGGGAATATAACAAATGCACCTGCAACTTGAAATGACATGTTTGGGGGGAAAATCTCACTGTTGGTCGGTTGGCTCAGTATGCCTTATTCACGGTGCGTCCATCCTGCATTCGAAGCAGAGCAATCAAACCGAGGCTTGGATTTCAAAAGTCTGATACCCGTATTATCTTTTTTATAATTTTCGCTATTTTTTCCGAAGGGTATACAAGAAAGGTGAGAAAACGGCTGCACCATATAAATAAGGCCTATATAGCCTAGAGGTTATTTCAAATCTGCGAACAAAAGTGAGAGTAACATACGTTTAGAATGGCATTTTGCATATGTGGGCCACAGGAGCAACATAATATCACAGTCTAGACCGCTGTTAACATAATCAAGTCATCGGGCTTCGTTCTGTTGTTTTATCAGTATCTAAAACTGAACAATAGTTTATAATTACAAGCGGCGACGCGAGTGCAACAGACCGCCAAAGAACATTTCACGCAAGGTCTCTCGGTATTTAGCGTGGAAACGTGAGAATTGATTCTTCCCGGTTGGTTATTGCGCATGCTCCATCCACTAGTATCCGACATATTATTATTTTTTTTTAAATGCATGGTATTTTCGTAGTGTTTATTTAATGCTGTTTTCTCATCAATAATTCTGTCGGATAAATAATAAATCAGGACCCAATCTTTGTTACAAAACAGAGATTTTCACAGATTTACCTGTAACTTTAGAGAAAGATGGTGATGGTAGAAACATACGTTTAAAAAGTTTATGCCTGAATTAAATGCTGTATTTATTATAGAAAAGAGTAAAAACAATTACCAAAATCAAAAATCAAGATCAGAAATCCTGTGAAAAAGATTTTTAAAATACCGTGGCTGTTTTTCACTGTTTTCTCAAAAAACGGGTAGGCACCGTATGGGACTGGGAATTTCACAAAATGACCGTGTATCATTCTTGATTTTCCTGCCTATGAATATGCATGTCTGGGACAAAAACCAAAGTATAATATTACCTCCAATACTGGTCACAGCTCACCTTTGTCAACCGAAAACAAAAATGGAACAAATAAATGAAAAAGAAGAAGTCCAAAATACCTAAAACAGTCTTCGTGCTTATACCACTGACAACGGAACCCACTTCCGAATTTTATAAATATGTACACACAAAATACACCCACAAACAACACACACACCCAAATGTACACAGTTAGGCACACACACACCAAACAGTTGATATGTCTACTATACTGTATACTCTACAAACATAATACGCATATTTGGGTTGTCTGGCTGAAGAAGAAGATACAGTTTTATCACCTCCCATACTGGTGAGCGACCTTCAAAGGTGAGGATCAATTTGTGTTTTGTGGGAAAGTTGGAGAGAGAAAAAAAAATGAGAAAAAAAAGGACAAACAGATCTACGGACCAACCGCATGTTTTTTTTTTTTTTGTTTTTTTTATCACATTCCATTTATTAGGCATACTTTATCTTTTATTGAAGGCCTACTCTGGCTCGATGGTCAGTGTTAATATTCGGGCAGAATCTTTCTCAAAGTGTGAATGGACAGAGACAAATTATACCAGGAGCCAATTTTTCATATAGCTGGCTGCTTAAGCACCAAAAAATTGCTTAGCACCGAAAACCTTGATAAATTAATAATAAATTCAATATGCCAGCCAATACGCCTTGTGAATTTTATGCTCAGCAAACAATGGCCGAACACAAATCATAAGCCGTACGTGGACATCACATGACAATTTTGTTGGTAATCCTGTTAGATCAAGGAAAACTTTACGTGCTTAAGAATTTTTTTGTGCTTAAGCAGCTCTATGGAATTGGCCGCCAGATCTTGTAATCTGGTTGATGTGCAGTTTGCACCAGTATGTTGTGGTTTAAAGCCTATAGTTAACCGAACAGTATACCGCCCTCATCGGCGAACACAGTTGCGGCCAGTGACCAAACTTGTCAAAGTACACAATAATCCGTGTGCGGGATTCCATGCCCAAAAAATATTGAGCCGCTGCTAAAAGTCTTTGCAATAAACATTGATATTTCTCGCAGTAAACATTAACATCTGTGGCACTAAATAGTAGAATTCGATGCACTAAATCGTTTCACTGCTAGTTTTATTTATGTAACAAGTGATATGTTCTGTTATTGACATTTATTGCCTTTTTGCGGTCGTGAATCTAAATATCTGAAGCCCTGTAAAAAAAAAAAAAAAAAACAATTTCTGCCTTAAAGGGATGGTACAGAACTGTTTTTGCAACAAAACTGTTGCTGACAGTGAAAACACATTATGTAATCCATCATATACCTTAACTGACAAACCTGTAGAAGTTTGAGGTCAATCAGCCATCTGTGGGTGACGAGGAAATAGTGAAAAACCCGTTTACAGAGAACTGTACACATTTCAACGAATTAATAAAACGCTTCGAAGCGATTTATTCCAATCGGAAAAATAGTTTCATTTATTTCTCAACGAATATGGCATTTCAGACAGGAACATTTCATGGGATGTTTTCTCCTATCATCACCATTATACTGTGTAAGTTTTATGTGAATCTGTGATCTTGAAGTGTATTTTGTCTTACCAATTCTGTACCATCCCTTTAAGCGCAGACATATATCATAATACCACAATAACAAGTGACATGGCTGACATAATTACACGAGTCTAACCATCTATTTTTTTTTCCCACTGGGCGTCGCTATAAATTAACGCCCTCATACAGTTGTAATTGACCAACACAAATCTCTTCTGTTTACGAGTAATCCTACACCCCGTAGTTTGAAGTGTTTTGTTCGTGTGACGACTGAAACAGTTTCTGCAATGATGTCTACGGTCAGTACTCGGTTAATTGGCCACGCACAGCCGATGGTGGGGTGTGAATGTATATCATTTATCATAACCACTAAACCATTGCAAAGTTTTCTCGACAATTCTTGGTCAGCAAAACTTGGAGTTATGACGACACACGTACGCCCTCTGTCGGTGACTTGCTTGCATTTCCTAAAACCTCTATAGACCGTTCTTTTGTTTATAAACATTGGCTGCTGGTTGGCATGGGCAGCAAAATGTTGCAAATCATTTCGTCTTCTCAAAAGACGGCGTGACCACATTCAACATTTTTGAAAACTTTTCATAGCTGCTGCTGTAGAAGATACATACCATCATTGCTTATGTTGTTTCCATTACATTCAGCAATATAATAATAAATATTTATTATATTATTTTAATGTTTATGAAACGTTGTGTACACATTGGGTAAAATATGTGTTAATTTTTTATGCCTGGCTTTGATGGCTCTCCATAGTTTCCGCCATGCTGGTTGGCAAAAACTCAGTCTGTGACGTTGCAAAAGAAAGGTCTATAGGTCCAGTGTTTTTCCCAAGCCGCGGATCCAATCCCAGGCCAAGCCTCCGGCTCCATTTTGTGATTCCATTATTTTTTAAATAAAGGGTATCAAAATAGAGGGTTTGGCCTGCGGTTCGGAAGTAGTCTCCTCTGCTTTATGAAAACCACAAGCTACAATATGTTCAGTATATGGATGACAGAGACGAAGCCGGAGCCCGAGCAGGAGTTGGGGTTTGGAAACTCAATTAGGAACCTTTTTTCCGACGATTCTTACATGTGCTGAAACCCCAATGTCAATGAGATTCCCGTTCCTATCGGATGGAAGATAGGAAGAATTCTGGTGGTTTTTTTATGGCTTGTGATAGTTACTTGCTTCCTGCCTGAGTTTTGTTTTAAATCATATTTATTAAATTGATTTTGATTGATTTATAAAAAGATTGAAATCAAATAGTATCTTAAGGGGAGCAAATAACAGTGACTGAGCTATCCAGCCCCATTTTGACGAACTCCTTAATAAAAGTAATTTTTGCTATTTCTATTTGTTGTTGTTTCGGTGTGTTTGTTTGTTTGTTTGTGATTGTGTCTTGTTGCTTCAACCCAAAGCAGAATATCAGGCCTAGCATTGTCAGTATTATGCTTGTCGTCATCGGCACACGCCCTCTTGTGGCGACTTTCTGCATTTTGTGGGGTAACTGCATTGCCAACATTTTGTGGTCGGCTCTTCTTCTGAAATAATTCCAAAGCATTCAAAGTCATATGTAATTATTATGGGAGGGCTGGGTAAAAGAAGGAATAGAAGACACAGACGATACCAAAAATTCAGATAAAATTCCTCCAAACGTCCTTCAAATTATCTGTTCTTTTACTAGTCTGTGTATTTCAATATCTTATGTGACAGCTCGTAAGCTCTCTTTCTTGTATTACTGAATTAAAAAAAAGAATCGTTCTGTAAAATGCACGATGTCAACTTCATGAAACTAAATATTTATTCGTCTTTCCCGAATTTACATTTTCTCCATTTTTGACCGCGCAGGACATTTTCTCGCTGACAATGGGAAAACATTTGGAGAGTCGGTCTTGAGTCAACAGCGCAAGCGCACGCACGCGCAACACAACGCGCTCATGCTCACAATTGCGCAAGCATGGTTTGCGCGTGCGCTGTTGACTCAAGACCGACTCTCCAAAAGTCTCCCATTGACTCAGCTCACCTCAATTCTGGAGATCCGTCCTCGGCTTGTAACCTCCACTTTTATTTCTGCTTTACCCAATTATTCGGTTACACGAACCAAAGTAAACCGGGAAGAATCACTTCAAAGTAACGGATCCGATTGCCATGCCAGTTGACACGACTCCATATGCACCGAGGCGAAACGCGTTGCCGCCCCATCTCCCGTGATGTATAAGAGCGCTGCCCTAGAAGTAGTTAATGGGCCATCTTTGGTTACGTCTTAACTTTCAGACGGCAAGATGTGGGGCACCTTTCCCCGGCATTATTGCAAAAGTTTAGGAAGTGTTTCATGTGCGTAGAACTAACATTGCAACAAATGCATGTATACATAACTTAGGAAATGCGTTCAAGAATCGTCTGGCAGTGTGATATGTATGTTCTTCAATGCTAACTTCTTCTTATTTTTGTTATCTGCCCAACCAGTCTCCTCTTAATCCCAACCAATCTCTTCTTAATCCCATCTCAAATTGTCTTTATTAAGTTATACGTAAATCTATAAACATTTCTGTTTTGGTGTCTTACCAAAGTATGGTACTACCTTTAAGCGAAGATCTGTGACCATGATCCGCGCTGTATCGCCGTTGGAGAAAGCCGTGAACGCTATAATCGAAGAGTGAAGCATCTGTGACCGATAAACTTCAGAAAGAAACCGTCACGATAAGAGCAACTTGAGGAGGGGGCAAGACCGACTGAAACAACCGGATCCAGCCCGGATGACATACATACTTGGAAGGACTTGCACCAAGAGACAGAAAAATCGTAAACACTTAAAAACAGTCTTTGAGTCATACTGGAATTATGAATCTTTCAAGTGCGGGGAAAATTGACAGCGGAACCTAATTAGCACTGGCACCGGGGCCAGCTGCAGTTCTGCTCGGTATGAAACGGACGGCAAATGTGCTTCCTGCGAATTATTAAATCGAAAAACTTAAAGGTAGTATCATATTTTGGTTAGAAACCAAAACAGAAATGTTCACAGATTTACGTATAACTTACAGGGTATGAAGATGGTGGTGGACTAAACATACCGTTAAAATGTTTCCGCCTGAAATGGTGTATTTATCCAGAAATTAGTAAAACAACGACCGAAAATCTGTTTGATCTTTTAAAAGACCAACAATAAAAGAGAACAGATATAAGAAATACTGTGGCTGTTTTTCACGATTTTCTCAAAAGGTGGGCTCCGTATGTGACTGCAATTTTCACAGACGACTGTTACTGTATCTTCCTTGATATTTTTGCCTTTGAATCTGTATTTCTTTGATAAAATCCAAATATGAAATTACCTTTAAAGCTTCATTTGCTGGAATGATGTTCAAAACTCACTTTATTTTTATCATTGCTATCCAAAGTTGTATTTTTTATTTGCAATGGGCGGTCCATAGATATCATAATCCATTTCATTGAATCAATAATATCATAATCAGTTTTCTTTGTTGTTATTTCATGATTATATTAATAAAAAGCCGCATCTTCTTTGTGTGACCCCCATGTACTTTCACAAGTTGCAAGATTGCAAGTGCTGCGTGTATCTTAACTGATCCTTGGGATGTGGCAGTATGCGAATGGTTTCTTGGCTTCTGACTGCCAAACGAACACAGATAATGGACTATTGGGGACCCCACCAGAATAATGCTGGATTGTTCATTTGTTAAGAGTACCTGTACGGTATTCCTGAGGTCGCTGGTTCGAATCCAGCTCCATTAATTTTCTTCTTTGTTCACCTTTTAATGACTTAAAATCCGGTCATTTTCCATTGTGGTTATTTGATGGTTATGATTATTACATCATCAATAATTTAAAAGTATCCTTTGTCATAATAAAGAAGTTAAAAATAGCTGCAGTGTGTAACTAGTAGTATGTACTGACAAAAACAATGACAATGATATTTTATTTCATGATTTGATGAAGTTTCGTCTTAAATAACAAAAGGACGATAGAGAAGTTTACATGTACATGTCTTTATGGTGTAATTCGAGCGTGTTGTTTTGATGCTTTTCCTTAATTCAATTTCAGTCCACCGAAATTACTTTTGTCTTCGAACAAAGAGAAAAAAAATCCCAGCTGGATCTCAGAGTGCGAATTTTAAACTTCGTTAATTATTCAAGACAGAACACCGTCATTCCATTTTACGCACAACTATCCAATATCATAATTGCAAGAGAGAGATGTATAATTATGCGTTTTCTGAATCTGACTTGGCCGCTGTGACTGCGGTGTTGCACTCACGTTCGTGATAAGAAAAAAAGTCATACGCTATTTCGACATTTTGTCCCAATGGTGTACTCCTGACAGCGAGTCGTTCGTTATACTTAAGCAAGGTAGATCGTTGGAACGCCGTACCGTGAGGGGTCTAAATGGTCCTCTCGAGGATCGTAAACACGGGTTAAGCACGGAACAATTTGCCACCCAAAGTGAGGAATTATTCCAATGCAAGTGCCAGCTCATAAAATAAAAAGAAATCTGTCACTTTGATAATTATCTCGTTATAACTTGAAGTAATTGTCTGTTTATTTGCACGTGCAGGCATTCTAAAAGAAGTCCACACTGGGTTCAGGTGCCGGGGTCCTGCGTACAATTCGTCCGCGTCGTGAACATTTAGAAATAATGGTAACATACCCATTCAAACAGAAATGTTCACAGATTTAGGCCTGTACTTATAACTTTCAGAGTATGGAGAATGGTACCGGTAGAAACATGCCGTTAAAATATTTCCGCTTGGAATGCTGTATTTATCTAGAAATTAGTAAAACAACGACCGAAAACAGTTTTGATCTCGGGGTAACATCAAAACCATTCTTTATGTTTCATTATACAAATATATGCTTCGCCTTGGGAACTAAAGTTTGTCAACTTGCAACACCTCGGCAGCTAGAATCGACTGTCCACCCGAAATATACCATGTGATATCTGTTTTACTATACCTCATGCATATTCACAATTTCGTCGAGATCGGTATCATTAAGTGCAGCAAAATGTTCCTGTTCGTGAGCCGCCATTAACTTAATGTAGGGTCGAGGCTCACGCACGCGCGCTGCAAACTTTTCCTAGAGCTGCGCAGTGAGATGTTACACTGCGCAGTGAGATGTTACATGTGTAACAGTTCCCCGGCCTACTCGCTGGTGATCAGCAAATATATCCACTGGCACGTGATAGTGAAAATACCAATTTTGATTCGGCTATAGGTCATGAATATTTATGAGGTATAGTAAAAGAAAATATTGAGTCCGGTTTTCGCTATTTTCTCGCGACTCAGATGTCGCATTGAGCTATTATTTTCAGAGTTTATTTAAATTTCATGTACATTTTTTATCAAACAAAGTGTGAGTGCCGCTCTAAGACCTATACCAATCATGTATTTTACCTTTAAGTTATTCTATCAAATTTCTTTGGGGAAAACAATTTGCGTTAATTTCAACAGCAACTATATTGGGTGTTTATCCGAAATCCCGAATTGCAACAATGAAAGACGAAATGTGTGGAAAACTAATTAGTTATTTCGAATTCGTGCTTTTGTTATTTCGAATTACGAGTTTGTTATTTCGAATTACAAAATCGATCCTTCGGATTGCCGATTCGTTATTAATGATTACTAATTCGTTTATTTTCGGATTGCTAAATCAATATTCCGGAGGATTTATTCATTATTTCGGATTATTTGGAATTTGTAATTCGTTATTCCGGATTACTAGTTCGTTGTTTCTGTATATTAATTCTTTATAACAGATGACTACATTATCATTTCGGATTACTGATTCAAATTTCGTTTACATGATTCAGTATGGGTTTCACTTGCTTACCAAATTTCAAAAGGACAATCTCTTTTTTTAATAAGCACAGATTAAAGATAGTATCATACTTTGGTAAGAAACCAAAACAGAAATGTTCACAGATGTACGTGTAATTTACAGGGTATGAAGATGGTGCTGGTAGAAACCTACCGTTAACATTTTTCCCCCTGAAATGGTGTATTTATCCAGAAAACTGTAAAACCAGTGAACGAAATTATTTGTGTTTTTTTAAAGATAAAAAAAAAAGAAGGAAATACGTAAGAAATACTCTGGCCGTTTTTTACGGTTTTCTAAAAAAGGGCACCGTATGGGACTGAAATTTGCACACATGACTTTTACTGTATCTGTCTTGATATTTTTGTCAATAAATCTGTATTTCTTTGATAAAATCAAAGTATGATATTACCTTACATACACACAGATTAAGAAAATTGTACCTGAACGTTCAACAACAAAATCACCCTTCGCAATTTTGGTCGTTCAAATTCTGAACATAGTGCTTAATAGCCGGGTAACTGAAATTCTGGGCAGTTGAACTTTCCTGGGAAAAGAACGAGTGAATCGAACCTGTTTTCTTTTTGCAAATAATACCTACACAAATCTCTGTACTCGTATTGGTAGGTCGTTAAAGGGAGCAATAGGATTTGCAAGGCCTCCAAACAAAATTATTGAGTTTGAGACAGAAAATGGACTCAACAGTTCGTAAACAGTGCAAACAGTCACCATGGGAAATCTTGGTTCATCAGATGCTGGGTTTTTCAAGCAAATCAAGATTTTAGTGTCTTTTCTAAAGATCGTTCGTCCGAACGATTTGGAACAAACTTAAAGTAAACTATTCTTCATGTTTTATAAGAAAAATCGAGTTGGGTTTTCGCTATTTTCTCGTGACTCATATGTCCGATTGAGCTCAACTGTTCACAGGTTTATTATTTCATGTACATGTTTGATCAGACAAAGTATGAGTGCAGTCCTGTGACCTTTACCAATCATGTATTGTACCTTTAATCACGTGTTCTTTGATTGCGATTCGTCTGACCACGTGGCGAGGCCAGTAACCCACACAGGTCTAGAGGTATCTTCTTGATGGCTTTGTAACATTGAACTCCCACTGCATTAAACTGCCGAGCCAGCCATATGGTAACGTGAGGACATACAGGTATTGCACAAAATGGATAATGAATGTGATTCTTGATGATATATGCAACATTCCATCCCGTCTGCCACACCTATTGAAATTATCCTTCGCACTTCATTCATAAAACATTCACAGTTTGTAGAATGGCATTGTGATAAATGGATACAGCATGCGTGTTGGTGTTTCGTATTATACGAATCGGTGTAGTCACTTATGGCAATAATTCTTTCTTTGGAGAAAGCTAAGATCTCATTTGTTTTTTAATTTTATTTAAAGGTAGTATCATACTTTGGTAAGAAACCAAAACAGAAACGTATAACTTACAGTTACAGTACATGGTATGAGGATGGTGGTGGTAGAAACATACCACTAAAATATTTCCGCCTGGAATGGTGTATTTATCCAAAAATTAGAAAAAAAACAACGACTGAAAATATTTTTGATCTTTAAGAAGATCAACATTAAAAGAGAAAAGACTTAGGAAATACAGTTTTTTTTTTCACTGTTTTTTTTTTCTTCAAAAAGTGCGCAGCGTATGGGACTGAAATGTTCACAGATGACTTTTACTGTATCTTCCTTGATATTTTGACCATTAATCTTCTTTTTTTTGATAAAAACCAAATTTTGATTTTACCTATTTTGTTAATATACGTTTACGAAGAGATAAAAAAGGAAGGAGACAAAAGTTGCGTCTTTTATCGGTTTGGAAAAACACCATTATTCGTTCGTACTTTTATTTTGTCGCACTTCTGGTTAAGTCTCTACGTTTCGACTACCCTGCTCTAGGCATCATCAGATCGGAAGACGACATGATGACTAGAGCAGGCTAGTCGAAACGTTGAGACCTAACCGCAAGTGCGACGAAAAAAGAACAAGGAAATTACGACCAAAATATTACATGGTGTTTTTGCAAACAGGGGCCGATTTCATAAAGCTCTGTGACGCGTCGCAACTCGATTTGCGACGCGTCCTAGCTGCGACGCGTCGCATCTATGCGGTGAGTCCATAGAGAAAGGATGCGTCTTAACTCTGCGACGCGTCGTAAGTTTTATGAAATCGCAGGGTCGATTTCACCAAACTCATCGTAACTTACTATCAATCGTAGGTCGTATGATACATTGCAGCCCCACGTACACAATAAATAATTTTATGTGATGGGTAATCCTTCATTTCTCGAGTTACGATCGATCGTAGGGCTTCGGTGAATTCGACCCCTGGGACGATTTCCTCAAACTCATTTCGTAACTAACAACCAATCGTAGACATTATGATACATTACAGCCCCATCGTAAAAGTCGTTACGATGGGTTATCCTTCGTGTCTCAAGTTACGACCGATCGTAAGGCTTCTTGAAATCAACCCCATACCTGATTCTTACCATATGCTGACACTCTCTCCAAAAGTCACGTATACCCATCAGCTCATTATTTGGCTAATGCTTCGCAAATGCGACAGGGGATCAGCACGAACGGGAGGGGGCGTCCCATCAATAATAAATCTGACAATGAACAGCGCTCGCACATGACCCCTGGCGAGTGACTCTGTTTAGGGAGCGTTTCAAAATATAACCCCTGGTAAAAATAGCGGTATCACTGTTTTATTGCGGTATCACAATTCCCACCAGGCAGATCTGATAATGAGCTCATTGTCAACGGGTCGCTGCACACCAGGAGTTTCGTCACGGCATTATTCATGAGACTGGCTGAGCCACCCAACTCCAGAGCCAGACAAAGGAACCAATTACTGGAGCGCTAATCCCACACCCACAGCTTATTACTTCGCAAATAGTCCAGCTAATCCCTCTCAGTAAATGAACCTCTCCAACAAGTCTGAAAACGTTATTCTTATGGTTGTGGTTATTTATTTTTCTGTACATAAATACTGTATATAAATGCAATTTTCGCTTTTTTTTTTGCAGGGCGGGACTCAGAGATACAAAAATGCTCGGACAAGTCCCTGAAAACAAATATATTCTCAGCCGGGGAAAATAATAGTTCGACATTTACAATGGAGACGCGATAGGTATTCGTTGTACACAGAGATTGATCAGTAGCCTGGTGAGATAATCCCTCAGTGTGCAAGCTACATTAACGGAGCCAGTGAAAAATCTCTGCAATGAACAATGTCTGATCTCAGTCATTCCTTAACCAAATTTTACCGTTCAAAAATATAATCAAAGAACTTTTCCAAAAAACAATGATTTTCACATTTATATAAACTGAAATTGGGATTTTAGATAATAAAATATTCTGGCACAACTTTCAGGTGGAGCCCCACTCTGGGACTCATTGTTTGTTTAGCGTCAATAGTGATCTTAATCCCCTTAATCCTCCAACTGGGCATCCAGCCTGAGTAAAAGAAATGCAACAACTCATTGAAATTGGGGTAAGCCCCACAGCACTGGTCAGTTTCTTTTGTCCGTTATCTAGCGGGCTCACAATGAAAACCAGTAGTCCATTGAAAGATGAGTTTCTTTCAACTACTGACCAAGTGTTAATGAGTTCCTGGCTCCAGATTTGACCTCCTGAATATGCGATTATTCAAGCTGCTCAGATTTTCATTCAGAAGAGCGACCACAACGTTACCGCTAATAAAAACAGTGATACCCCTATTTTTACCAGGGGTTATATTTTGAAACGCTCCCTTATACACGCATATTGCATAGTCCGTCTTACTGCATGCCAGCGGTTGAGATTTTAATTTTCACGTCAGTAATGTGTGTAGGTTTTTTCGTCCTACGGTCCATTAAAATAGCAAAGAAGATTACTTACTCCGAAAGCTCAGTCAAAAAAAAAAACATTAAGAAGAAAAGCATCTCTCAAATAGGTCTACCACGAAATGATCGAAGAATATTTCGCGTTTGAAGCCCAAGAGGTCTAGTGTAGTCTGAAGATATAACACGTTCAATAACCTCACACTCGTTTCTGGTTCAGGTTTCCAGCTATAGGGCGTGTACCTCTAGACCACTGTATAACAACCATCTGGCACGTGTTGATGTCGTCGGCCATCTCACAATTGTAGGTCGGAGTTTCCAATATCTCACCGTCGTTACGGACAAGATGATGAACCGAGAAAACTCCGCTATAGACCCATTGGCCATTCTTGAAATTGACACCCGTCCTCTGGGTATTGAAAAGCCTTTTGATGAAGTTGGACTGATTTTGTTTTTACGCCACAAATACAACACGCCCGAACAAAAGAAAACAGAGCAAAAGTAAAACAAAACAGAACCCCTGTACACATTGTCGTAATTGCCACGCTAAAAGAATCGGAGTTCAGGCCAATAAGCTTTTACCGATATGCCAATATGTTAAGAAAGATTTGAGGCTTTGCATGGTGACAACATTTGGACCGGTTTTTGCGATAACACAATGTAATAATTTATTCGATCGATCGATTGTACCTTCGCACTTCTTATTGCGTTCGCACTTCTCGTTCGTTTGGTCTCAACGTTTCGAATAGCTTGCTCTAGTCATCACCATTTATCCAGAAATAAGTAAAACAACGACCGAAAATCTTTTTGATCTTATAAAAGACCAACAATAAAAGTGAAATGACTTAAGAAATACTGTGGCCGTTTTTCACTGTTTTCTCAAATTGTGGGCACCGTATGGGACTGAATTTTCACAGATGACTGTTACTGTATCTGTCTTGATATTAATTGTGCCCATGAATCTGTATTTCTTTGATAAAAAGCAAAGTATTATATTACTTTTAAGGGTTGATGCTCTTTTCTGAGTTGCTTTATTCTTCTTCATTATCATCATGTCTTTTTTCTGTGAGAAAACAGAGCATGACGTTTTTGGCCGACGGGCCAGTTCCGCGGCAACTTGTCCGATGACGCATGTAAAATGCAATGATGTACGTACAGTGACATTGACGCACATCGAAATGGTGTTGGATCTTCGTCGAACCTGAAAAGAATAGCGATGGCCATGTCAAGCATGCATTATCAAATAAAATTGTTTGTTAATACACAAAGGGTACAAACAATGGAATTGAACAGATCTTCTAAACGTTGAGGGCTTTCCAAGGTCTCCGCGATTCTTTGAAAATGTTAAAGGTGGATATTCTCCATTCCTTTGCATATATAAAAACGTCCTCTCCCTCAATATCAACAATGACTATATTTGCTTTGAATTGCGAAAAATCAGCATATGGTGTCAATAAGTGGCGAACCATATTATTGACACAAATAAGAATCAAATATTGCCTTTTCTCGCTTGTCCATCAAGCAAATATTACCGTTGGAATTTATTTATTTTTTGAATTAGGTTTTCGATTGTTGACTCATTTTGTTCATGGATTTGTGGTTTTTCTGAATGTTATGAATAATGTATTTTTGTAATTTTATTGTAATTTGGTTCGCTTGATGTCAAAATCATCAATTTTCGGGCAGTTTAACCTTTTTTATACAGGAAGATCTAATATCATGTTTCTTGAATGGTTTATATTATTCGAGGACGACAACTCGACGTCTCGGCTCGGCTCCCTGGGGCCAGAATCTTCAGAGGAGTTTGGGCAGGAAATGCACATAGCGTATGTGAGCCGAACTGTTAGCATCGAGTTTGGCGTTGAGTTCTTGTCATCAGCGTGTCTTCTTCAAACTGCTCGCCTAGTATAACGCGTATGACAAGTATGAAACTCAATCCCCGCGCATGTTAACGTCGCCAGCCACGGGCGATGCTTTCGGTGCGGGAAGGAGGGGGAAAAGGGGTCGACTGGCCGCCCCCATCAGAGCTCAAATAAGAATAGCAAAACTAAGAGACATCACGTGAAATTTAAACCAGGGTTGAGTGCCAAACATTGCGCATTTTGAAGTGGTCACAAGCCTTCGGGGCTGATACCTCCCTCCACAAGCCCTCTTGGTTTCCTTATACTGGGACAGGGGAACGTACGTCCTTCGTAGAGGGGGTGAAGGAGTTGCCAGTGGTACAGGAAACGTGTTGAGATCAAGGACACGGAACAGGGGAAGGGGATTAAAGAGAAATTGCCCGATCATGGGTCGATTTCTCCAAACTCATCGTAACTTACTATCAATCGTAGGACTTATGATGTATTACAGCCCCACGTAGGATAAACACCCTGCGATGGGTTATCCTTCGTAACTCGGGCTACGATCGATCGTTTGGTTTCGTGAAATAATGTTTTGTTTTGTTTTTACATCAATAAAAACCGTAAATGCCCACCCTATATTGGAAACAGTTTTAGACGTTAAACATATTGGATAAATGAGCTCTGTTTGGTTATGCTATTTTTGATACATGTTATTGTTGTTAACGCTGCAGCTGTTGCTACTGTTGATGTTGATGTTGATGTCGTTGCTATCGTTGTTGTTGCTCTTGGTATTGTTTATGTTGTCATTGTTATTGTTGTGTTGTTGTTGTTGTGTTGTTGTTGTTTCTGTTATCGTTGTTGTCATTGATGTTGTTGTTGTCATTGTTGTTGATATTGTTGTTGTTGTTGATATTGTTGTTGTTGTTGTTGATGTTGTTGTTGTTGTTGATATTGTTGTTGTTGTTGATATTGTTGTTGTTGTTGTTGTTGTTGTTGATATTGTTGTTGTTGTTGATATTGTTGTTGTTGTTGTTGTTGTTGATATTGTTGTTGTTGTTGTTAATTTTTTTTATTTCCTCCAGTTCGAAAAATCTTGATACTCTAATGTGTGTACTTTTTGTGATTTTTTTTCTCTCTCAAAAAAAAAAAAAACACTCACCTTGAAAAGTGCAGAAGTGTAGTTTTTGTCTTCGTTGTGGCATTCTTGTGTTCGCTTATTGTGTTCCAAATGTCTTACTGATAACAAGCACATTCATTAACTCGATTCCTTTTATTATTTTTTGCCTTAATACTTAATATTTTTTTGCACTTTTTAAGTTTTTGTGTGTTTTATTTTAACATGTGTGTTCTTTTTTTCAGTGATACATTTTTTTTTTCAAAAGGAGAAGAAAGTCTTCTTCTTATAAACTGTTGGTCTTCTTGGATTTTTCCTATAAACTCGAAGTCGAAATGGAGGGATGAAGTTTATACGCTCTTCACTGTACGGATCGCTTTGACACCATCTGGGCAGAGCAACCCGGACAAAAAGGTGATGTCAGCATTCCAGCGCATGCAGCCGGTCATCTTTCACAGTCGATTTGAGGTCCGTTGATGTGTGGCGGTTTGGACTCTTCACAAGGTGACGACGCGTGTTTCTTTTATGGAAGCAAGGTCGATGCTGGAATCGTGAGATAAGCACGTCTGACACGTAGATCACACAGAAAAAAGTCTTCTTCATTTTTTTCGATATTAGGCCTAAACTGAAAAATAATGATTTTTTTTTTTGGATGACCGAGATTCCATCGTTAAGCTAGCTCGAGGGAAAAGTCCCCTGGGGATCTTTGAAAGACGTATCGTTACGGTATTTACGGGGGGTTTAGGAAACGGAGGCTCAGACTCGGGCTGAGGCTGTGGCATCGTCTTTGTCATCCATATGCTGAAAATATAGGTGGTGGTTTTGTTTTTTTGCATTGAAGGTAAAGCTACGATTTTCTTTTTCAAACCAGAGAATCTACTTCCGAACCGCAGCTAAAAGCCTCTATTTGGATACATGTTGCATGAAATGGAGCCTGAGCCTAAGCCTAAGCCTAAGCCTGAGCCTCAGTCTCAGTTTTAGCCTCAGCCTCAGCCTCAGTCTCATCATCGGCCTAAACCTGAGCCTCAGCCTCAGCATCAGCCTCAACCTGAGCCTCAGCCTCAGCCTCAGCTTCATTATCAGCCTCAACCTGAGCCTCAGCCTCAGCCTCAGCCTCAACCTGAGCCTCAACCTCAGCCTCAGCTTCATCATCAGCCTCAACCTGAGCCTCAGCCTCAGCCTCAGCCTCAACCTGAGCCTCAGTCTCAGCCTCAGCCTCAGCCTCAGCCTCAGCCTCAGCCTCAGCCTCAGCCTCAGCCTCAGCCTCAGCCTCAGCCTCAGCCTCCATTTCTTTATCCCCTGGTACAAATACTATGAAACCTGAGTACTTGGATGCGCACGAAACGTACGAAAGTAGAAGAGCATAGAAGCTTGGAAACGTGAAAACGTAGAACGTGAGAACTTTTGAAATGCGAACGTGAGCAGAGATAAAAGAGGGGAAACCAGAATAATTGAACCATGGAAGCATTGAAACGTTACAAGTTAAGGAGCGTGGGAAAATTTGAACGTACAAACGTGGCGATGTAGAAAAGTGGCTAAAGGGGACAGTGTATAGGTTAAAGGAAAACTTAGAAACGACGAAAAGTCAGGACCCCCGCCCCTGCTAGCCACCATTCTCTTGCCCAAAGTTTGATTGCTTTTAATTCATTCGTAATTCGTAATTCATCTATTTATCTTTTTTTATTCGAAGAATTTTATTTTGGGAAACACACTGACGTTGTTTGCCTCTCCTTCGCTGATTGAGGGCGTTTCGTGACGTCATTGACTCCCTGATGAATTTCAAACGAGCCAAGTCAAGAGCAATCAGGCGTTTGTTTTAAATTTTGTTTTTCTGTATTCTTATATAGACTTGTAGGGAGAATAGCAAGGCGCAAGTATAATGGGACATTTTCCACGCGGCGGATTATAGGGTGTGTGAGAGAGGCGGAATCTAGACCTCACGACAGAGTTGATTCATCGAAAACAGCGTGGCCATTCCGTATAATTACGCCATCCTACGGGATACGGTACCGGTAGTGCGTCGATTATTACATGATCCGCGGACTCGGTCGGTCCGGTCGAACCACCCCTCGCCTCACCTCCCCTCCCTCCCAGCCACTGGCTTTAATTTGGTAGTCTGATATAAAAGGAAGATTGGGTCGGAAGGAATTAACTGCTGATCAAGGAAGCGGCTCTTGTTTCTTGCCATCAGGACGCCAAGGCCTGCAAACGGACGGGGCGTTACGGATCGAATTCCCCACTCCGAGCTGCCTTCTCCCTCCCCCTTCATCACGCCTCCAGCTATACGGTTAATAAACCACGAAAACAAGCAGTAAGATAATAGACCGAGGCAGCCTCGAGGTTGAGGGCCGTACTCTTACCCCCTCCGTCTCTTCATCTTTCTCTCCCCATTTATAAAAATCTCAGACTGAGGTTTCTTGGTAGATTAAAGTTAAGTCCAACATCTTAGGAAGATCGTACGAGCGTCGAGATAAAAAAAAAAGTCCAGAATTTGAGAGAGAGAAATTTAAGGGTATAAGGTGACTGGTAATTATTGGATTTGTGAAGCAGTGGTATAGAGTTCTATGAGTGGATTGTAATTGTGGAGGATTTGGCTCGGCGAGAATCCTTTTTTACGGGACGGTATATCTCTTATAAAGCGGTTAAGCGCGTACTCGGTATTCTCCACATGCACGATCTACATATAATCGCTATCGTGGTATGATACGTTGATGAGGAAAACGAAAAACAAAAGTTAAAACAGAAATGGCAAAATCATGAATTGCTAAGCGGTAACTATGGCAACGTAACAACGTCATGAGCGGCAGTGAAAGGCAAACGTGACATGATTTCAAGAAAATAATACTGAGGTCATATTTTACCAGGGCCAATTTCATTGAGCTGCTAAGCACAAAAAAAAATGCTTAGCACAAAAATGTCTTGCCCAATAAAACCAACCACCGTTAAAAAAATAATTTGATATTCATGGTCAGCGAACAACAGCCAAATCACAAGCGATACACGTACAACATATGGACATTTGGTTGTTACCCTGTTTTTACTAAGAAATGTCATGCTAAGCAATTTTTTTAGTCGAGCAGCGCCGCAAAAATTGCTCCAGTTGGTAGTCCAGAGGAATCGGTTTGTGCAATAAAGCTATATTACAATTCCATATACGAGGGCTTGCTCCGTGATCTTGAATGCGTAGACGCTTTGAAGCTGCTTAAGCACACAATTTGTTTAAGCATGAAAAGTTTTCCTTGATCAAACAGAATTGCCATCAAAATTTCCATGTGATGCTTACTGCTTTTGGCTTGTATTCAGCCATTGTTTGCTGAGAATAACATTCACAAGGAGTTTGGCTGGCGTACCGATTTTATTTACTAAGGTTTTTGGTGCTTATAAGCAAATTTTGGTTCTTAAGCAGCTCTATGAAATTGGCCCCTGGGTGCAGTCATTTTGAATTTACGTGCGTGTAAAAGACGTATACAATATGTTGTATCCTCCAAAATCGCACAAACATGGATGCGTACAGCAGGCATCACTCTCTACACAAGTCAGCATTCTAGTAATAAAATTTTCCTAAGGAAAAGGGTACATAAACATTAACAATACTAATAATATGGGCTATTTAGATTGCGCGCCTACTATATCAATATATTCTACTGCGCATTACAAAACAACCAAATTAGCATTGAGTTTAAGTTTGCTATTAACTTAAATGATCTAAATAGTTTGCTTACCAAACAAAAACAGGAAGATTTTTCCACAATTCGGGTCAGTTTAAGCCTATATAAATGGCATATGAATAAAAAAACAAACCATCACCACCATCTTCATACCCCTGTAAGTTATAAGTAAATCTGTGAACATTTCTGTTTTGGTGTCTAACCAAAGTATGATACTACCTTTAAGCTGAATTGTTTTGCCCGTGTGAGAGACAAGTAACTGTAACTATAACACGGTGAAATTCTTCGTAGCCGGTGAGGATCAGGCTAATACCAGTCTCCTGCCCCTCGCCATCATCCTGTTTGGCCCCCAAAAAAATTTTCAAACACGAGACGTGATTACCTTCTAATGTTTTTGTTCTCACCTTTCCATATCTTGGGAAAAAAATATGATGAATGATTAATGAGAGCGTGTGCCGTTCCTAAATCAACGAAATCCTTGCTGCTAAAAGGACATTATTCCCGCCAGCCAAACCAAAAAAAAAATAATAAAAATTGCTCAGGCTCATGTGAAAAATATCTCCGGATGAGTTATATACTGCAGCGGAGACCCGAGGTATCGGCCCGCGGGGCTTACGGCACCAATTACCCGATCAGTGCTGCTCCGGCGCACGCTAGGCTCCTCAGAGACCTCGGACTCTCGGTGTCAATGCAGCGAGAAATGCTCAGCGGGAAAACTCGGCGACTGTGTCTTTTTTTATCTCTTCGCCTTCGGAGAAGATACGTGGAAACGCTTCTCGGGGGCGAAACTGAATCCGAGAAGAGGAACGAAAGATCTGAAGCGATGGATATCTTTCCCTATCCACAGGGAAGAATGTTTGTAATTTGCCTATTGAGTTATGAACTATTCATACGTGACATTTCATACCTTCTCGTGTACTAAAAGACAGAAAAGAAAACAAAAAGAAGAAGAAAACTAGATGTAAGCTTTGAAAATCGCAGCAACGTGTCAAATCGGCACGCGAATCTCGTTTGAAATTTCAAACATTCAAGCCAAATAGACAACTGTATCCGATGCCAGCATTAAAAAGTGCATGCAAGTCAATAGGATTCGCCAATGTGTGAGTAGAATGATCAGTTTTCTAATATCACACGTTTCTTTATTGCATTATTTTACACCATATTATGTAATTAAAGGGAGCATAAAGGATTTGCAAGGCCTCCAAAAAAATGTTTGAGTTTGAGACAGAAAATGGACTCAACAGTTCGTAAACAGTGCAATCGAGTCGGGTTTTCGCTATTTTCTCGTGACTCAGATGTCCGATTGAGCTCAAATGTTCACAGGTTTATTATTCCATGTACATGTTTGATCAGACAATGTATGAGTGCTGTCATGTGACCTTTACCAATCAAGGGGGACGCCGTTATGTAATTGGCTCTGCGGTGTATCAGGGAACGTACACCTGCAGTAAAGAGTGCGGTGGGTCTCATGCTGCCACACAAAAGGCAGCTAGGCTGGGACACCGCAGTAATGGCTGATGGTTTGTCTTCTTGTCAGATCAGTCTATAAGGACACTGACTTTAACAATTCTCCCCAACATTTCAAAGATGATTCTATAATAATTGTAACATGAGAAATGATAACAAAGATGTCCTACTGTTGAGAACTTTGCCAGTCAGTGTAAGTGTAATATTGTAGTTCAGGTTTCCACTTGCTTAAAAACTAGCTGATTTTTTTTCAAATTCCTCCAGGGACCATTACCGTCACTGCAAAGAGAGCTGCACTCTACAAGAAAGCATAATAGGCCCTATATCTCTACATGATAATATTGACACAACTTGTTGCTTGCACTGTCACGGATAGCAAATCGCGTTTTGTCAACCTCTTTTTTTACTTGCATCTCGTTTTTATATCAAATGCCATGATGTGGCCAGGGACTTGTTTCCTTTGAAATTCGATGTTGGCCATCGAGTGTTTTTTCGAAACGAGCTTATAGAGTTTGCGCTGGTACTTGTAGAGGAAAGTACAAACAAGTGCACTCACGCTATTCGCGCAGTTCGGTGCTTCGACGCGCCGTGCACGAATTACGTAGATAACCACTTCACTCTGAATATTTAGGACCGAGACAATAAATCTGGATTTTTCTTCAGTTCAGTTTTTTTTTTACATTTTCACGAATATCTACTCAAATGGAGGATTTATGTCATAGTATATATGCACTTATGTTGGATAAAACGGAAGGCAATGTACAAATCAATTCAAATATGTTTTCTTTTCTCCAATCAAAACAATTGTATTGAATTGGTATGCAGACATTTTCCTCCATCAAATTCTTATAGCAGTCACGATGTACGTATCTGTATATTTTCCTCAAAGGAATTTGTTTACTTTGATTTTGTCAAAGAAATGCAGATTTATGGGCAGAAGCATGAAGAATGGTACAGTTACAGTCATCTGTGAAATTCCCAGTCCCATACGGTGCCCACGTCTTGAGAAAACGAGAAAAAGAAACACCCACGGTATTTTTTCAACTCTTTTGACAGAATTTTTTATCAAAATTGTCTTTGGTTAATCGTTGTTTTTTTTGTACCCTTTTCTGGATAGATACATCATTTCAGGCATAAGAACATTAACGGTCTATTTCTACATCACCATCTTTATACCCTGTAAATAATAGGTAAATCTGTGGAGATTTGTGATTTGGCATGCTACCAAAGTATGATACTACATTTAAAGGTTGTATCATACTTTGGTAAGAAACCAAAACAGAAATGTTCACAGATTTACGTATAACTTCACTGGTGTCGATTTCTGTTCATGATTTGGGGGATGATTGGTGATTTGGTGTCCTATGCGATGGAGTGAATCGACCGAGCCGGAGGAGGCTGTGGGAGGTGGCATACCCCCCTCCCAAAAAAGGAACCTTTTAATAGAAATGGAGTCGAAAAGTCGCATTTTTGAGCATTTAAAACGATATTCAGAAGAATTAAATTATAGCATAAACTCACTGCGCAGACTAAAAAAACAAAAGGAACATGTAATATTTCTATACAATAAACTTGAATGACATTCAACCTCAAAATATGGGGGGGGGGGGGTGATAATACACGCCACCCCCCCCCCCCCCCCCCCCCCACCTCAAATATTGATATATCCCCCCAATCCCCCCCGGGATCGACACCCATGTATAACTTAAAGGGTATGCAGATGGTGGTGGTAGAAACATACCGTTAAAATATTTCAGCCTGAAATGGTGTTTTTATCCAGAAATTAGTAAAACAACGACCGAAAATCTTTTTGATCTTTTAAAAGATCAAAAATAAAAGAGAAAACACTTCAGAAATACCATGGCTGTTTTTTGCTGTTTTCTCAAAAAGGGGGCACCGTATGGGACTGAAATTCACACAGATAACTGTTACTGTATCTGTCTTGATATTTTAGCCCATAAATCTGTATTTCTGTGATAAAACCAAAGTATGATACTACCTTTAACATTGAATTGAAAGCACCACTACCTTGCAGCTTTTTTTGTCAAAAGCCAAAATTCATGTACATATTAATTATTATTTATACAATACAACGATAAATATCATATGCACAGAGGTTTTTAACCTCCACTCGTGTCGTCACTACCGTGATTACTGGACTATAGCATCATTAATATTATCTGCACGAATCTGACATTAAAAGGAAATTCAAGCAAATGAAACCGAATTCAAAGAAAGATCGAGATCGTATCGAGTCTGTCTGATTCAACAAGGTAAGACGAATGAGGAAATGATATTAATACAAATGATAATTCCTGTGTCACGTAGGAAAGTGATTTTCCTTTCATCAGGATTTAAGGTTAATACAGTTTGGTGCGTTTCGACAGTGATTGATCATTCTATTATAATAGGCGACAGGTTAATGCACTCGACTAAATTAGATCGTAAAAAGAAAATTTGCAATGTAAAGAATTTGTTTCTATTTAAAGGTAGTATCATACTTTGCTTTTTGTCAAAGAAGTACAAATTTATGGGCAAAAATATCAAGGAAGATACAGTCACAGTCATCTGTGAACATTTCAGTCCTATACGGTGCCCACTTTTTTTTTTTGAAAATCGTGAAAAACGGCCACAGTATTTCTTAAGTCTTTACTCGTTTTCCTTTTTTTTTTGGATCTTTTAAAAGATGAACAAGATTTTCGGTCGTTGTTTTACTAATTTCTGGATAAATACAGCATTTCAGGCGGAAGCATTTTAACGGTAGGTTTCTACCAGCATCACCTCCATACCCTGTTGTAAGGTAAATATGTGAACATCTCTATTTTAGTTTCTTACCAAAGTATGATACTAACTTTAACTCTGTGGTTGGGTTGCCGGAAGGTAACATATGTTCCATGTGGCAGCGTGTTAACATAAGGGACTCGCTTTCGTCGTACTTGGCCTGAAAAAAAAAAAAAAAAAAACCTTCAGAGCGCTTTGAAGCCGTATTTGCAGGTGTGGAGCATTTAATTCTTCTGACTTTATTTATTTTATGATCGTCAATGCATTTTATATGCATAGTTGCGGTGGTCGATATTTGTACAGTATATAATGTACTGTTCTATAATTAAAGTCAAGAGGTTCAATTTCACCAAACTCATCGTTATTTACTTTCAATTGCAGGACATTTGATGTTTTGAAACGTCATTCCAGCTCACCGACCTTAGAGACTTTTGGCTGAAGTAGATTCTCTAGTGTAAAAAGGAAAACATAGCTTCAGCTTCAACGAAAAACCACAAACTATATTTTCAGCATGGACGTCAGAGCTAGAGCCTGAGCTTGAGCCTAGGCCTCCGTTTCGAAAAGGTCCTATGTTTCCAATTCGCTTTAGAAGAACGCACCTGGATTAAAGAAGACATACGGGAAAAGAAGTAACTTCTGTGTAAGCCTGAGAAAATGTCTTATAATCACCAGCGATTGACACAAGTCCGTGACGAAGACACGTCAGTATTGGTCTCGCACTTGCACTCCACGATCACAGCATCCGTCTAGGGAACTCGACAGCTGGCGGTGACGGGAGTGCGCGCCCCTTTCGCGCCGCATAAAACACTTCGCCCCTTCGCAGGCGCGCACCGTAACGCGTCGTGCGGCGCGGTCAGCCGCGCGCACTCGAGCGGTGATCAACCCAACACTATCCAATAGCGTAATCGGCGTTATAAATTCTGAGAAAAAGATACTACCTTCAAAGGCGACGGCCAGTTTTTCTCACTTCCAAACTTAAGTCTTGCCATAAAAAAAAAATGTGTCTGGGGCCTGTTTCATAAAGGGAGCATATAGGATTTGCAAAGACGTGCGTTCTGGCTGAATTGTGTACTTAAACAGAAGTGAAGGTCTTAAACTTCGTTACAGACATTGTTTCATGTAACTTTTTAAGCTTTGTTCATCTGGATAGCAGAAATACGGCCGAAATAATCTTGCCCCCTCCGAATCCTTCACGGTTACACCACGTTTTCGAAATGCTACTAAATCGTTTGGACGAACGCTCTTTTTTAAAAGACACTAAGTCTTGATTTCTTTGGAAAACCCAGCATCTGATGAACCACGATTTCCCATGCATGGTGACTGTTTGCACTGTTAGCGAACTGTTGAGCCAAACTCACAATTTTTTGGAGGCCTTGCAAAACATGTATGCTGCCTTTAAGCACCAATCTCCTTGTGAATGATATGCTAGGCAAACAAATGGCTAATTACAAGTTTAAGGCAGTGAAAAAGACGTACAAATTTGGTTGGTAATCCTGTTTGATCAAGGAAGACTATTCACGCTTAAGCAATTTGTGTGCTTAAATGTAGTATCATACAAGAACAAAACAGAAATGTTCACATATTTACGTACAACTTTATAAAGATGGTCGTTGTAGAAACATACCTTTAAAATGTTTCCGCCTGAAATGGTGTATTTATTCAGAAATTAGTAAAACAAAGACCGAAAATGTGTTTGATTTTTTTAAAAGATCAAAAATATAAGAGAAAAGACTTAAGAAATACTGTGATTGTTTCTTTAATGTTTTCTCAAAATGTCGGCACCGTATGGGACTGACATTTTCACAGGTGACTGTTACTGTATTTGTCTTGATATTTTTTGCTCATGAATCTGTATTTTTTTATAAAAACTAAAGTATGATATTACCTTTAAGCAACTATGTGAAATTAGCCCCTGGTCTATGCCGTTGTGTTTCACCATCATAATCATGACAGCCATATCATGTTGGCTTGGCTAACGCCCAATCTTGACGCCGTTGTCTGTGCAAATTTCCAAGCGTTGAGATACAATTTCGCGCTGCATGCCGATGACTATGATTCGCAATTCAATAATTCAACGACACATTCTATATGTTACCAGAGATTTATTATACACATTGCTTCTTTTATGTTTGTATTATTTGTGTGTGGTCTAAGTTCTCGATTTCCTTAAGGGATATGCCAGACACACACATGCACACACTGTAAATTCGGCTCCGTTAACAGATTTGGATTAGAGAAAAGCCTATTGCATTTCGTCGCAATATATCATCTGTTGTTTGTGTGTCTTCTGCGAGGTGAGGTGCTGATGCTTTGCCCGGGCAGCACGCGGTAAGGAAGTGATGGAGAACCATAGAGCTTTATTAAAATTACTAGAGCGCTAGCTCCGCGTTCTCCGCGCGTAGACGCTTTGAAGCCGTTATTGGCGCAGTCATTTTGAATTTGAGTGCGTGTCTGTGGAACAAGAACACTTTGACTGGAATGCCTTTCGAAGAGTGTAATCTATATGTAACGCGCAAGTCTGAGCAAAAGGTCTTTATGACGCTTGCAATCATTGCGTGACTGAAGTGCAGAGCGTGTGCGCGCACGGCCCTCAATGAAACGAGCATTTACCAAAGGTGCGTCGGATCTTGGGCGTATTTGGCTTCGATAACGCACTTGTATAGAACACAATGCAGGTATAGAAATGAACGTACAAACAACGTACAGAATTGTGGGCTTTCCATAGGTTTGTGCACAAACATGGATGCGCCCAGCAGGCATCACTTTTTACACGGAGCTAGCGCTCTAGTAATTTTAATATAGCTCTATGTGGAGAACCGATTGTAAGTTAAGTAGAAACGGGTCCGGAAGTGCTGCGCAAGCTATAATCTGCCAAGTTCATCCTCTCAGTACGCTCGATTACTTGTTTCTCCATGCACGTCTGCTATTTCTTCAAGGTTCAGCGTACGTTGAACGGCACTAGTGCCTAGCATACTGATGCGGGATGTGTATAATAGTCTGTTCATGGGACAATATCTTATTGGTCATATCAAAGAAATCATCAAATAACCAAATGGAAATCCTTCATTCATTTAAAGACATTTAAAGACAAAGTTTCAACATTGCTAATGTCACACAGCGGTACGTATGTGTGAGTGGTGTCATGGCTTTTGACTGCCAAACGAACAAAGATATTTGACAATATTAGGGACACCACCAACATATGGCTGGATAGCTCAGTTGGCAGATCGCCGCTACGGTAATCCTGGTGTGGCAATGCTGTAATTTCAGGCCTTCCAATGACTTAAAGGTAGCATCATACTTTGGTTTTTATCAAAGAAATACAGATTCATTGGCATGAATATCAAGGAAGATATAGTAACAGTAATCTGTGAACATTTCAGTCCAATACGGTGCCCGCTTTTTGAGAAAACAGAGAAAAACAGCCACAGTATTTCTTAAGTCTTTTTTCTTTTATTTGTGATCTTTTTAAAGATCAAAAACATGTTCGGTGGTTGTTTTACAAATTTCTGGATAAAAACACCATTTCAGACGGAAACATTTTAACGGTATGTTTCTACCAGCACCATCTTCATACCTTGTAATTTATACGTAAATCTGTGAAACATATCTGTTTTGGTTTCTTACCAAAGTGTGATACTACCTTTAAATAAATCACAAGCTTAAGTTGTCCAACAAAATATGTAAATCAATATTTCAAACATCAATATTAAGTTCAATATCATCACCGAAACTCATCTTATTAAATCATTTGATTTCACGATGTCATGGTAGATACACCATACTTTCCCTCTACTTTTAATACTTCTAATATCTGAAATAACGATTAATGAATTTATTAATTAATAAATTATCATCCACAATAAGCTCATGTGCATTTTTTTTATCAAACCAACATTTATCAAGACAATAGTGACCTGTAATCTTAACTTAACAATATTTCTTGCATCCGAAATTTCAGATGGCCAACATTTTTTGTTGAGATCCATGACTCTATCCTGCTTGGATCGAAACGTTAGGCCCTCTTAACTCCAAGCATTTTATAAATTTCAAGTAATATTTTGGCTGATGAGCAGTTAAAGCAGTTTATTACTTGTATTTTCTATAGGCAAATCATTGTCAATTCAAATCCTTCCTCCGACCATATAATCACCTCAGTTAAAAGTATAATACATGATTGATAAAGATCACAGAATGGCACCCCACTTTGTCTGATCAAACATTCACATGAAATAATAAACCTGTGAACATGTGAGCCAAATCGGATATTCTGAGTCACGAGAAAATAGCGAACTTTAAAAACATAAAGAATAGTTTTGATCTTACACCGATATCAAAACTAGTTTCGGTCTTTGTTTGACTTTAAGGTAATATCATACTTTGGTTTTTATCAAAGAAATACAGATTCATGAGCAAAAATATCAAGAAAGATATAGTAACAGTCATCTGTGAACATTTCAGTGCCATACGGTGCCCACTTTTGGAAAACTTTTCAAAAGATCAACAAGATTTTCGGTCGTTGTTTTACTTATTTCTGGATAAATACACCATTTCAGGCTGACAAATTTTAACGGTAGGTTTCCACCAGCACCATCTTCATACCATGAAAATTATACGAAAATCTGTGAATATATCTGTTTTGGTCGCTTACCGAAGTATGATACTGCCTTTAATTTCTGGATAGATACACAATTTCAGGCCGAAATATTTATGTATGTTTCTACCAGCACCATCTTCATACCGTAAAAGTTATACGTAAATCAGTGAAAAATTTCTGTTTCGGTATGTAACCAATCCTGTTCTGTACCTTTATAACACCATCCTCTTCACAACGGGCTACATTCGTCTCTACCTGACATATATCGCCTAAGCCGTTATCACCTTCCTAAAATGAATGGTAATTCCATTCAAATAATGATATATCATTCATCAGAATGTATCTAGTTTGATTTTATGAGGACCACTTTATCATCTTACAGCCTCCGTGATGGATGCAAAATGTCGAAATGAATTCAGCAATAATGTTTCAACACCATTTGTGTTCTCCCCTCGGGTAATGCGATGTACGTCTCGAATGGTTTATAATGTGACAGACACACATAGCGTTCAACGACTCACTTCGGCCGATCTAATGGATCACGTTGAAGATAATTCCATATTTCTATTTTGTTACTGTCCATTTTTTTATTTTGTTCATCCACAACCAACGCATGAAATTAAAACCCAGTATCTCAGTTCCGCTGATTTTGCCAAACCGGTGCCAGCATTTGAAGCATCTCTCACCGCGGCGCTATGCGCAATTCCCAATGTGTTAATTGCTCTTAAAACCCACGCGCTCATTGGCTTAGAAGAAGAAAGAGAAAAAAAATTACCGAGCCGGAAAGCGAGTCTTGAATAGTTAATATGCCGTTGATGGGTTGACGTATGCAGGGTGCGTGACTTCTGGCGTGCACGCTAGCCGTATAAAAGTTGTTACTGCGAGTAGACCAAGCTCATATTAGGAGATAACTAAAGAAAAAAAAACACAAGAAATAAAATTCGGAAGGAAAAGTCGGAGGATAGCTCGAAGAGATCCAGTGGAAGAGACGAAACAATCTTGAGACACCAGAGACAGCAGAATCGGAAGAAGATCGACTTGGACCGAGTTGTTACCGATCGAGATTAAGGTAGGTCGTTCTTTTTAAACTAGGAAGTCAAGTTTATCAAACCATGTATGCTCACCTGTATAACCAAATTGTACTTCAACTATCGTTTGGCGTGATATAATGCAATCGACCAAGCTAAACTTCAAGAATCCACTTCCAAATTGTTACCTCTGTCTTAAAGATGGTTAGAGAAAGCAGGCAACCTCACTTGGTATCGGTTTTAGCTGCAACCCAGGGTTGAACCCGAGGTGTTCATTTGAGGACCGAAGGCGGGGATAGACCATAGACTACATTTTAAACTCTAAAACCGACCCACATTCGCCACAAATAATAGCAGGACTCATAAAAAAAAGACGTTTCTAGTCTCTGTGCACACTTAGAAACTAGGGTAAGCTCTTTACAAGAGCTATAGCTGAGTTAACATCAACGAGACAAGATTCTCGAATCTTAACCTTGCTGTCTCCCCGTCAATTTACAAAATGGCTTTT
This sequence comes from Astropecten irregularis, assembly GCA_963971285.1. NCBI lineage: Eukaryota > Metazoa > Echinodermata > Asteroidea > Paxillosida > Astropectinidae > Astropecten > Astropecten irregularis. Next base: position 12,970,257 of record OZ020251.1, on the reverse strand, counting down.
TAAATAAATACAAATTTGACACCGATTTGACTCCTGTAAACATCTTTAACACATTTCATCAGGGAGAAATGGCTCACTACCTTGTGGATTGGTTTGCGGAAACACCATGTAAGAATCGTTCGTGCTTTTCGCACTTCTATTTCGTTCGCTCTTCTCGCAATTAAGGTCTAAACGTTTCGACCAGTCTGCTTAAGTCCTCTTGGGGAGACAAAGAAGCTTATAAGACATTAATTTTCTCCAACCAGCCTGTTACATGACATATTAGTCATCTATATTCAATAATAGCCTTGTCATTACACGTGTATATGCTAAAGAATTGACACTTTGGGCGTTACTGCCTTTACACTGTTCTTGTCTGGAAAATATTCAAATTCATAGACGGGACCATTTGTTATAAGGAAGGACGATTGTTAATTAGGATGACGCCTTCAGGGCGGTGATCGGTCATGTCGTGGTATAATTAATCTACTTAATCAGATAGGAATCTGTTCCCCGTATATCAGAAACCTTCTCCTTGCTGTGTTCAGACCGAGGTCGTTGTTATTATCTCGCATTACGTCATTCCAATCGCTTCATCATCGAAGCCAGTCATTACGTGTTGTCATCCATAAGGACACTACACTATAAAGTAAATTGGCTAATTAATCATCTACCCTTCGTATGTTTTAATAGTTCTTCTTACGTGTTAAATGACTTAAGCGATGCGTTAAATGCTCATCCTGATATTTTTTGGCTTCCCCCTCCCCTTTTCAATCCGGATTTTGACCTCTAGCTGTAACCGACAATACAACAATTTTGATCATTAAACAGAGTGTACAATGTCAACTTTTTCGGTAACAATCTTGGTAACATGTTACCCAGGTATCTTGTTGCTGAAAATGTTGTCAGTGTACACAGCGCAAAACGAGTTGGGTAACATGTCTCAGCAACATCTCGGTAACATGTTGGTCAAATGTTGCTAGTGTACATTGGGCACAAATTCAAGTTGCCCAAATGTGTTGCCCTAAGTTTACAACATGTTTCCGAAAATGTTACCGAAATTGTTGACAGTTTAGGCCAAAACTCTGCTTTAGACACATTGGTAAAAAGGCAGCACTACAGACAGATATTTCGAGTTTTGTGTAGGAGCTGGTGCTTTACATTGATCATGTGCACTTTTCTTTTGAGTTCTGGTTCTAAATTTTAATCAAAATTGCTCAAATGATAAGTCGTGCCCAGTTTGGTATATAAGTATCAGCAATCCCGGAGAGGTATTTGTTTCATAAATAGAGATAATTTGAAATCATTTAGGACTTTCATCGTTTCTAACGCGTCATAGCTGGTTATTCCGGAGCCAAAAATGCAGTTCAGTTCCAGTTGATACAAAGCATGGAAAACTGTAACATATTCAAATACCCGAATATCCGAATACCCGATATCCGACTCGTTTCATAATGTATCAAGAGTGACTATTTTGTACTACGGAAAGAGTAATAATGTTTTCCTTATGGACGGAAGTTTGATACTTTGTAGTCAAGGGCCTGCAAATGTTTGAGTTCGGACAGTTAAGTCAATGATGCATTTCGAAACCAAATGGCTTCTTAAACCTTAGCGTCACCTAAAAGCTGAAACGCAGGTTGCAGCGCTTGGTTTGAGCTGAAGATCAGTTGCGTAGAGTATTAATTCTACTTCCATACTATTGGCCAAAAGCCTCTATACTGATATCTTTTTCTTTGAAATTAACGTACACAATTGAAACATTGCCGAGAAAGGAACCAAAGCCGATGTTTTTCCACAAGGGTCCGGGCTACCTCTTTTGGATTGGTTCCAAAGTTATCTTGTGGGGTTCGACAATGCATCTCTGCGCTGGAGTTGTGCAAAGAGGCCCTTATAAGCCCTTCGAACCTAGAGGGTGAATGAAGTCACGTCCAAAAGTAGTCCTCTTACCAGCCCTCTCACGCTCGAGATTGTCAATATTACGTTTCAAATTAACACGACTCCACAGTCTTGAGCGGTGTAACCTGGGAAGACGCGTGTTGGGTCAAGTTCTCACGCACTCGCTGTTAAAAATGCAATCGCAGTCGGCCCGGCCTTAGCGTGGAGAGAAGTCAACTTGAACTAATGAAGAGAAAAACAAAGAAATGAAGATCGGGAGACACTTTAGGAGGGAAACCCAACTCCGGGGTGATGGTAATAAGAGGGGAAATTGTTAGAATACCAAATGGGTGTTTAGTGGTTCGAAAAGAGGGTTGACGGATGGTTTTGGGGAAGCATCCGAAAGGAGTCTTCGGTCCGAGCGAGGGAGAGGACGCATAAGAGAAAAAGGATGAAACGGAAATAGAGACGTGTGAAGAGCAACAATCCTGTTCCGATGATGCACTTGTTTATGCAAACTCATTCAATTAGTGCACAATCTGCATCGATGATGGGTTCAGGCAAACACTTAAATGAGTCCGAATCGTGATGTCGCAGTTTCAGTCCACGTCTGGAGAAGAACAGAGTACTACATGCAAAATGCCAAACTGGCTGGTTTTGCTAATCTTGGATTATACTGTCTTTCATTTGAAAAGTGTTTGATTTCGACGGGTCAAGCTAGTAAATATCATGGTACTTCATAACATCGTAGTCCTACGTCCTGGACACAATGACTATACCCATGTAAGGCTCTGTTGGTAGTCTTTGATGTATCTAAGGCAAGTTAACTAAGCCGCTGATGGAAAAAGGACAACGAACTTTAAATAGCAAATCAAAACATAAAATGCATTTTACATTATGATAAATTCCGAGACAATATTTGGGTATTTGCATCTCTCAAAAAGACACTTCATCGCCTATCTTCTCGCTCAGTTATTGGCTTGTTAGGGTGATTGAATTGCACCAACACAGAACGGCATTTGGACAGTTAACACATGCAGTGACAACTCCCAGGAAGTTGAAACATCCGAGTTATTTGTCAAACACATTAGACCTAGGGTTGATACAATTATGTGCTAATTAGTCACAGATTTGGGTCCTCACCATTTTTACCACAAAGCAACGACAGCAGCAGCAACAGCAGCAGCAGTAGCTGCTTCAAATGAAACGACAACAACAACAACAACAATAACAACAACAACAACAACAACATCAACAACAACAACAACAACAATAAACACAAGAAGTAGATCAAGGTTGCAAAATCCAGTCAGAAATAGAGCTACACATCCTAAAAAAAAACATAATGTAATTTTACACTGCTGAAGCCGATGAGCGGATCTGCCATATACAAACAGCACTTTTCAAACATTAGTCTAAAGGAATGGACAGAGAAAGAACCATTTAAGAGACCCACAAATATTCATGTATAATAACATTTTTCTTCTAGAAGAAGCTCCCATTTTGCTCAAATAACATAATAGGAAACGTTAAATATCATATTTTTTTCCTTTCATACAGAAAGGCGTTTTCGTATACATTATTGCAGAATGAAAAGACGAAAAAGAAAAAGTCTAAAAAACTAGACATGCAAAACGAACCGCGAATACAAATATAAACCAGGCACCATAATAGACACACACACACAAAGAATAAAAGACAATGTGAAGTGGTTAACATTATACTCCTTCTACTTAAGAAGGAGACCGACCTTAAAAATACAAATAAATAACGAGTACCCAACAGACAAAGCCCTATTGTTCCATTGGGCCGCAGATTGTGCCAAACTCAATTATAATTCCGTGTAATCCAATCAACGACGCTGCTGCTGTTTGGTGAGAGAGGAAGACTCTATAGAAGAAAAACCCATTAACCTTTTCAACGAAAGATGCAATCCTTAATGCGTTCTGTAAAATCAACTTAATTGTACGTCAGTGTGTCACCTCCCTAACCACCTGGGGAGGAAGTGGTATTGTTTTTTTTAAAGCAAATGGCATAAGGTATAACGTCATCACCTTGAACGAGGAAACATAAAAGCAAGAGGAGTGAAAATGAGTCCGCTACGGTACCCCATTATCGTATAGATTTTGACTAATGTCAACTGCTTGTCAAGAACACATCACAAAATGCAATTTAAATGTCAGATTTTTTTTTTTTTGAAAAACAAGAAGAATTATTAGATTTTGAGAACCATATTGTTCGGTTTTAATCCTCCCTACTTTGTGCCCTTTTGTTTTGCTAAGTTTTGTTGCTGTTTTTGCGTTTTGGATTTGCGTTTGTTTGTTTTTAGGGTGGTTTTTTGGTTTGGTAGTTCAATTTGGAAAACGGAAATCACGTTTTTTGGCACAATTATACCTAAGTTTTTATTTCATCCGAGTTGACCTCGGTCTGACATAGAATTGACTTTCTGGGCCACCGAGGCCGCTAGAAATTTAAAAAATTTGTCCAAAATATGCCGAGACGTACAATGAAATGAACCAAGGCGTAAAGTGGTCTAGGGTATATAGTGTGGATTAAATAGGTTAAAATATACCATTTGTGTCCCAATTTATGAAAATGGAACAAATTTAGACAAACTGGAACGGTGAATATGATGTGCGCATAGGAGATTTTTTTTCCTCTTTTTGAGCAAACATTTCAAAATATCTACAGTCTGAGGGAAATTTTGATTCTAAATGACCACCAAGAAAATTGCTTAGCGAAAAAAAATCTTAGAATAAGCAAAAAACTAAACTTAACTTCATGGAAAATCAAAGCTGTAACATGAAATGTTTTCCTGCCGTGTATTAAATGTGTTGATTGGTTTGCCTTGGAGAAAGGGCATGACGGGATCGAAACGTCAGGCCCTCTAACTCGAAATATTTGTCCATTTCAGGCAATAATTATTTTCGTTTATGAGCAGTGCGCAGTAGTTTATTACTTGTTTTGAATTGTTATGATGTTGTTTTGGCTCCTGAAGCCGATTTCATAAAACTTTACGCAGTTGATTAAGTCCATTTTACGCCACATAAATTGTGGCTTTTTTTTCAGTTATTAAGCGCCAATTACATAAAAAACGCGTTGTGTGGCCTATAATGTGCATGTAATCGACCCCTAATAAGACATAGCAGAAGCGAGTGTTAGAAGAACCCAAAATATTGGGTCTTCTAGCCCCACAAAAAAACAATGGCTCTTCTATCCCCCCCCAAAAAATTTTGGCTCTAGAACCGCGCCTGATGATATTACCTTTAAGTGGACTTACGCAACTTCGTAAAGTTTCGTGAAATATGCTGCATGTGTCTAATTGTTAAATGGTGTTCTTTGTTTTTGCCATTTTGTTTATGACCCAGCACGAGACTTTCCGCAAAAGAATTCCGTGATACAGTTTTCTGTACAAAAAAAGGCTACAGATAAATATCGGCAAGTAAATAACCTGAAGTAATTGACCTGTGGGATTATAGTTGTCACATGTTAATTTATTAAACCAGACAATCAAACAAGTATACTTGATGAAAATACCCAAACGAAAAAAAAAATCAAACATAAACAACAAAACACCAAAAATTTCCATACAGATAAAAATCCACAGAGCCGCGGAGAACACAGCGCATTATGATGTGTGTATTTCATTCACTAGCACGCGCATTACAGTTCAATGCCATTTATGACCGGTACCGACATCGCCGAAGAGCAATATTTAGCTTGCCAAAATCACATCAAGCCCCACGGAGAATAAACGAACCCAAATGCGAAATGACAAGGACCTTAATCACCCTAACCATTACCACCAAACCCCTTGCCCTGCGTTCCAAATTAAGACACGTCAAATCTGTTGCAGGTGATATCCCCGCGTGTCGAAGGGGACTAACTAATGCAGGAACGCGAGGTGGAAAAAACATGCACGCGTTCCTCGTATTTCTGCATTAGAATTCGCCGTGAAAGAGAAGATATGTTATCTCCTATATACAACGATCATAGCGTATCTCACCGAGCTGCGACGATATAATGACATATTCATTCTGAATGAAAGAAACGAGAAAGCACGATTCGTCGCTTATCTTTTCCCGGCCGCTTTAAGGGGATATTTTCGATCCTTAATTTCTCTTGGGGCCCGTTGAATCCTCATGTGATACGTTTCCTTCTTAGTAACTTAAAGTTATACGCACTGATTAGCAGAACAAAACAGAAGAAGAAGAAGAAGAAGAAGAAGAAGAAGAAGAAGAAGAAGAAAGAGAAAAAGAAGTAGAAGAAACGTAGTTGCTGAAAGGTTTTCAACTGAATTGGATTATAATAAATTTCTATGTATAGGGCTCGCTGCTATGCGATTAGGGTAAAAACCCTCTGGGATTTATTGGCACTTATACACCTCGTACAATTGAGGCTTTTCTTGGTGATACCCAGAGTGCCAGAAGTCATCAATTTATCCTTATGGATACTGGAATTGGATGGATACGTTTGCATTTTTGGACTTGACTCGCTGGATTTGTTAAGGGGAATTATTCAGACTAATCATGAATTTATATCTGGGGTTGCTGACTTTAGAGTTTCTTTATCTGTGATTTTGCCGATGTAGTCTGCGGGTAATAAAGAAAGCGGCTACAAACAAATAGAGGCAAATTGGTCTTGATGAACCGTACATGAGCTTATTTCACGGAGTTGCTTTAAGGTAGTGTCATACTTGTCACAGATTTACCTATGACTTACAGGGTATAACGATGGTGATGCTAGAAACATTCCGTTAAAATTTTGTTCTGCCTGAAATGCTGTATTTATCCAGACAAAAGGGTAATGCCAATGACCAAAAACACTTTTGACTTTTTAAAGATAACAAATAACGGTGACAAGATTACAAAACAAAAAAAACTGTGGCCTTTTTCTCAAAGAGTGGGCACCGTATGGAACTGAAAATTTCACAGATTACTATTGCTGTATCATCCGTGATATTATATAGGTATAGTACAGGATTGGTAACATACCCAATACAGCAATATTCACAGATTTATGTTTAATTTTCTGAGTATGAAGATGTTATTGGAAGAAATATACCGTTTAAGTGTTTCCGCTTGAAATGATGTACATGTATAATTTTTCTCAAATTGTTGACCGACAACAGTTTTCATCTCAGGGTACGGTCAAAACTATTCTTTATTTTTTATAAGAAGAATTGATTCGAGTTTTCGCAATTTTTTTCGTGACTCAGATATCCGATTGAGCTTAAATATCAACAGGTATCATTTCATCAATGTTTCTTTGTTCACTTTTCAATGACTTTAATTTCAGTCAGTTTCCCTTGTGGTCATTTGATGATTCTATACCATGTTCTTGTTTAATCAGCGTGACTGATGTTCAGTGGCCTTTACCATTTATGTATTATACCTTTAAAACTCGCAATGATATTTTTGTTGCTTTTACGAAAACGAAAATCAAAAAAATTGCCAGTCTATAAATGCAACGACATAGAAATATGTTTTATGAGATAATATTTGAAGCATACAGCCATCGAGGAAACACACCAGTCAAGTAGACCCTTAGCGACTGTGACATGTTTATGCAATAACTTGTTTACTCGTTATTGGAACGAAACAAAAGTACAATTTCTCCCCACTTCAAATCCACGTTAACAAGTGTGCCTGAGGGTAGGAGAATTTGTCTCGAGGACTAGCCTCTTGTGGTCTCTGGGTTTTTCAAGATTAATCTTCTTCGAGTTTCAAATCAGTGAAGAGTTGTTCCACTAGTCTGGTTCGTGGAAATACAATTTTTAAAACACGATACTTATGTCTGGCTGCCGCCTCAGCTTGAAGTTGGTGCCAAATTAGTGATGATCAGCGAATTGATGTTGGGCGCCATATTTCTAGTGGGAAACTTAATGAGCTTAATGAAATCTAAATTGGTTATTTAACCTGGAGCCATTTACGTAGAGCCACTTAAAGGTTTTTATCAAAGAAATACAGATTCGTGGGCAACAATACCAAGACAGATACAATAACAGTCATCTGTGAACATTTCAGTCCCATACGGTGCCCACTTTTTGATAAAACAGTGAAAAACATCCACAGTACTTCTTAAGTCTTTTCTCTTTTATTTTTGATCTTTTAAAAGATCAAAAAGATTTTCTGTCGTTGTTTTACTAATTTCTGGATAAATACAATATTTCAGGCGGAACAATTTTAACCGTATGTTTCTACCATCACCATATTCATACACTGTAAGTTATACGTAAATCTATGAACATTTCAGTTTTAGTGTCTTACAGTATGATACTACCTTTAAGCACCAAAATGTGCTTAGCTACAAAAAACTTTGGTAAGTAAAATTAGTATGCCAGCCAAAACTCATTGTGAATGTTATGCTCAGCAAACAATGGCCGAATACACGTCAAAAGCAGTAAACATCACATGCAAATTGGTAGTTGGTAGTCCTGTTTATTGGAGGAAAAACTGTTCACGCTTAAGCAAATTTTGTGCTTAAGCAGCTCTATAATATAGGCTCCAGGTTGGGTCTTGATACCATTGTATTATCACTAACTGAATTTAACTCTTTATCCACAATTTAGACTGATTATAATTATGATTAATCTGAAAAGCAATTGGAATCATGTAATGATTATTATCATTTTAATCATAATATCACCAAGGAATATTGAGTCACAAACCAAGGGATAACATTATTTTTTTGAAGACTAAATGTTCTCTGTTTGTTTTCCTGGGTTTTTTTTTGTTTGGTTTATTTTTTGGAGTGTGGGTAATTTGTTTGTTAAATTGTTTGTTAATTTGTTTGTTTTTGTTTGTTGTTGGTGGTGTTCTTTTTACACATGCCTGTACTTTGGTGTGTAGTGCGTTCACACTGCACAAACAATAGTGACTTGATTTCATTTTTCATCTTTGCATTATATTACATGCTTTGTTATGCATTGCGTTTACGCTGTTCGCACTTATTGCTGTTAGTGACCATTTTTTCCTTCTATATTATGAGTATATTATGAGCAATTTGAAAAACCAACGTTATTTGGTCGAAGTGGCATTCCCTATCCGGCCGTTAGAAAAAAGACAAACATGTTTGGCGTCGCACTTCCATCTGTTTTACAAGGAAGCTGTCTTTACAATACGAGGACGAAGCTTTGGGGAGGAAATATTATGTGATTTGATCAATTTCGAAGGGTAATCTGAAAGGATGAGACTCATCGGGAAGTAGCCCCGATGGGGATTTATGTTCAAAGAATCAAGACAAGAACGGAGCTAGGCCGGGGAACGAAATGTCATATCCGAACGGACACGTTGTGAATAAACATCGCCGTGCCCTCAAGAGAGACGCGACGGGGGGAAAAAGCAAAAGGGCTTCGCCTCATCACGTGCAGACGATGCACGGTGTCAAAATTCTTCATTTGGCGGGAAGAAAGAGAAATTCGCAGGCAACTTATTAACACGGTATCCAGTTGCTCCCACGGGACGCGTCGGAGCTTATTGTTTTTAGCACCTCATCCCCGAAGCCGCTGGGCCTTGAAGAAATTATCTCCGTCATCAGACACCGTCCCGTGTGGTGATTTGCATTGTATATGAGCGGGCAAGCCTGGGACGGGGCTGGTGCGTGCAGTATGCACAGGCCTCGTAGAGATACACCGATCTCTCAGCGTGTCTCTCCCCGCGCGCCTGGTGTCTAGCTCGCTCGGCGTACCAGCTTGCAACTCGCTAACGGAAGGGGTGAAACGCTGCTATCTGTTACACGGTATTGACTTCAGTCGTTGAATAAAAGAGAGGTTGAAAAAGAAGAAGAAGAACACTGTATTTTTTTACAACCTTATACGATGGTATATATTACCTGTGCCCCCTTTGCATAGCTTAAGAAATGTGCACTGACCTACTATTGCAAGCCAATGGTCCATAATGTGATGGTTTATACAACGAGGGATGTTTTTCTGTCATTTAAATTGCGTTAAAACATAATCATTATACAATACGACGATAGATCTTCTTTTTGATTTCCCAGAGGTCATACGTCGTTATGTCCTTCTTGCCACGAAGTGGGTTGGGTAGAGGCCAGGATTGCATAGCGTCAACGCTTTGCAAACCAAAAGTCAAGTATCTTTTTTTTTCTTTTTCTTTTCGAGACAAACCCTTTGATATGTGCACGTCCAATCAATGTATAACGCAAAATTAATAAAGAATAATGCAGAGTTGAAAGGCGCAAAGTCACCGAAGTAGGACAACCTTTACCAGATGAAATTGGCTGAACACTAAGTAACTCATCGTGACTTATTATTAATCGTAAGATGTTTGAAGCATTGCAGCCCTACGAATGGTATGATGGGTTATACTTCGTAACGCGAGTTACGATCGGTCGTAGGGCTTTGTCAAATCGAGCCATGGGGCCAATTTCCCAAATCTGTTAAGCACAGCAATTTGCTATTAAGCATGACATTTCTGTATTAATATAAACAGGGTTAACAACCAAATTTCCACGTGTTGTGTATCACTTGTGGTTGTTCTTTGGCTGTTGTTCGCTGACCATGAATATCAAATGGAAGTTTCAATGGTGGCTTGTTTTATTGGGCGAGACATTTTTGTGCTAAGCACATTTTTGAGCTTAACAATTTTATGAAATTGGCCCCAGGGCTGTTATATAATCCTAATTATCTTATTGGCTTCAAGGAAAATGCAGGGGTCAGCTTCAGTTTTTTAGAAAAATCGAAGCAAAGGAGGACAAAATCTTCCGTTTAAAGCCTAGTCCTCGAGTGACCTTCATGGACTTAATAAGTAAACTGCAGCGGGAACAAATAAAGTAATATTCGACCAATGAGCAATGATTATGCATGATGGTATTAGCTTGCTTCAATCTATATTCATTATGATTTTATGCAAAGTAAGCAACACGAGCTCTAATTGGAATGGTATACGGGGTGCCTAGTTTTTGTGTGCGCTGTCTCTGTTTCGTGTCACCTCTGACTGTGGTCTCGATGACTCCATTAGCATTTTAAATACGGCCCTTGGAGGATTGAGGGCAGTAGCCAGGTGAGCCTGGTGTCCCCTGAGACGAAGAGGGCGCGCTCCACAATGAATAGGTCACGAGGATTAAGTTCGTAGGGCTGATGGCCATTAGTTCAAACCTCTATAGGGATATACAAATAAAAGTTGTTGTCCGACAATTCCATATGAGAAGTATAGCAGAATGGGGTACATGGGGGCATAAAAACCATAAGCTTTATGGCTCAAGTCCCTTTCACATCGGGCCTTGTACAGTTGCAAAGCGTTGTGTAGCGACTACGATGCCCTACGCTGTTCCTACGCTAGTCTACGTTGGCTTACGTAACAATACGCAGCAGTAGACGCCGGCACTACGCAGTACTACGCTAGCCTACGTCTATTGTACGCATTCATACGCGCCTGTACGTCAATAATATCATGGTGGTAGGTACGCGGTGCCTATGCAAAGGGTACGCAACTATACGCCATCGCAATACGCACATCTACGTAGGCCCGGATGGTATAACCCCCACCTTGAGTACGCAGCCTAAATTCGGCGTACACGATACGCAACACTACGCTACTCTACGTAGGCCCGGTCTGAAAGGGGCTTTAGAGACCAGATTGACCTTCACCTTTTAAAAAACAAACCTATACATTTTTAGGCAAAACAAAATCGACCTTATTGTTCACCAAGTGAGGGCGCAGCTTCCTTTCAACATGCATCGACAGAGGGCGCCCTACTGGCCAAATGATTTTCAAAGATTGATTGGTAATATTGTAAAAAGCCTTTTTGTGAATAATTGACCGATTTATAATGTTGGGAGGCGACGATTTTCAGCCTGTTGTCCCAGAGGGCTACTCTCCGTCACAAAATCACGGGCGTGTAGCGTCTTTTAAAAAGGGGTTACGACATACCGGGAAGTTATGACGCGGTTCGGTTAACATGAACTGTGACGACCCATAATTATCTCTCGTTGCACTGTGTTATTATCATCATAAGCATCACTGTAGATCATTTGCACAAAAGGTGCTACATCCGCATGATATGACGAATTGTATTGTCGGGATGCATGTAATTGGCAATTAAGGAACGTAGGGCGTGGACCGCTTTCACAAGGTGACAATTGCCTACGAAACCAAATATAAAGGGGTAAGGTAAACGGAAAAGATGGGTGCGGTGAGAAATTAAAATTAAAATTTAAATTTAAATTTAAATTTCAAGACGCAAATAAGGGCCAACAAATTCCGTGAATTGTGATTTGCCAAAGCTTGAAAACTTTTGATGGCGCACTATTTATTTCTTGTTTCACCCTGGGGTTACCTCTCAGTGAAACACTGTTTTCCAGAGGTGACCAGCAATCACAATTATGTACAGTGCTGAATTGCGAAGGATGCGGCTACAACGTGATCGAGTTGACAGCGGCGCATTTGGCTGCCAGCACAATTCAACTTATGCATGATCACGGAGTACAGCGCCTGAGATCGAAAGTGTTTGATTTTTGTGGAGGGGGAAAACCGGAGAACCCGGATTAAACCCCTCGTATCATAGGAGAGAACCAATGCACACCTCTACTCACATTTATTTGGACACGGAATCGCCCGAATCATTAATGAGTCGTGTTTTGTCTTCTTTTGTTTTCTCCACATTACAGACAATGAAGGCGACATGTGTCCTATGTGCTTTAGCATTCGTTCTCCTGGTAGACCTATTTTCACAAACACGAGCCGATGATTCCTCAGAGGTAAGTACAAGCTCAGGCTCAAGCTCAAGCTCAAGGTCAGGCTCACCCTCAAGCTCAGGCTCAAGCTCAGGCTCAGGCTCAAGGTCAAGGTCAGGCTCAGGCTCAGGCACAAGCTCAAGCTCAAGGTCAGGCTCACCCTCAAGCTCAGGCTCAGGCTCAGGCTCAGGCTCAGGCTCAAGCTCAAGCTCAAGGTCAGGCTCACCCTCAAGCTCAGGCTCAGGCTCAGGCTCAAGATCAAGTTCAGGCTCAAACTCAATCTCAAGCTCAAGCTCAAGCTCAAACTCCGAATCCATTCCATGAATCATTCTTAAATAACGGGTAACAAAATTAAGTCTTTTGTCAACGGTTTGCAACTGTAGAATACGGAGCTTCAGCTTCAATGCAAAAACACGGCCTTACGTTTCAACATATGGATAACACAGCGTGAACCTGGGCCTCTGTTTTAGGAAACATAAAGAAACAAAATAATAACACAGTTGGCTAAGTACATGCTTAAAAAGAATATGTGCTTCTTTTTGCACATAGTCGCGATTGTTTGCTGTGTGAACGGTGCACCAAAAAAAGAAACCGAGTTTTTTTTTATATCCCGTCATGCAAGGCGAGCTCGCGAATTTAGCAGAGGATGCATGCCAACTTCACGCTTCACTGCGTACGGGCAGTTTGATAAGAATCGTACCGGTGCGATTTGGTTCGCGCTTTTTTGCCTGCGAGGACACGGCCAAAAGCGCGACTATTTTGGTCGCGATTTGGAGCGCGACCCAAATAGTTGCGCTTTTTGGTGTGTGAGAACGAGCCTTTTATCAATGCCCAAAAAGTGTTCATTTCAAGAAGTTGTTCAACTGTTTTTGTTTCTGCAGGACGCTCCTAGACAATCGTCTGCATGGCTGACAGGCAACAGGATGTTCCGTGAGTACACAATGGAAACAGTTTTTGAAAATCCGTATATGTATGCTACAAACATTCTTGTCAAACTCAGTTGACGTGGTAGGAGAAAGCATTCGGATATCTGAAAATGATCTCGAAGTTCCAATCCAACATGTGAAATTACACATGAATAAATGGGAGACTTTTGAGAACCGGTCTTCAAGTCAACAGCGCACGCGCACGCGCACGCACAACAGCGCAGGCGTAAAACAACGCGCGCGTGCTGACATTTGCGTGCGCGTGCGCCTTTGACTTGAAGACCGGTTCTCAAAAGTCTCCCATTGAAGTGCAAACGGCGAATCATGATACCCAGGTATGGTTCAGATGCACGCACACGAGTTCGTAGAAAACGGCCCCAGCTAAGGTTTAATTTTGAAAGTTCCAGTTTCGCCCGTTACAAGTATACCGATGCCGCTAGCCTCTCTCTCTCTAAGGAGTTAGGAGGTGTCCAATGATGATATAATTGCGATGATAGTAGTGACTATACGACTATAATGACAAAGCACAACATCGAAAGCTTACACCGATTTTCCCCCTATAGTCATGAAACCCCGCGCTACACAAACAAGTCATAAATACTCACACAAAAAAGGTATAGGTTTACTCCGTAGTGAAATATTAAAACCCAATTTCTTCCTTATTAGTCTATATCCCCACAGCAGCCTTCAAAATCTAACGTTTCTAATCATCTTCGTCTCGCCTTACTCTCTATCGGTAGATGATCTATTTCAAAGGCAAACGAGATGGGGTGGCCGTCAGATCCGACCACAGGGCCGCGTTCCAAGAGCTTACGGTGAGTTACAGACTATGATTTTGTCGGTGTCGATACTCGTGGGACAAAAAATCGGAAGGCTTTTTTTTTTATAATTCAGCGCTGCAAATTGGGGGTCATGTTTTGTAATTGCATTGAACTACAAATTGGGAATATCTTGGACGCAAATATATTGTAGGAGAGCTTTTAGCCCAAGCACATTGTTAGGCTCTTTTTTATATAGTCTGATTTGTGTTGCTTCCATCTGTTGTATTTAATATGAGAGTTGTTGATACCCCACTGGCGTTTTTGTCATGTTTGACAGTATTCAGTGGGTTTGGGTTATGTATAAAAACAAAAACAAATGGAAGAATCATAATGAATCAAAAGTGAAAAAATTGAAGTGCGATGATTTGGGCCCTACTTCACTTGAGGTGCTTATCTGAAAAATTATGAAATAAACATTTGGTTTTGCAAACGTTATGTGGATTACTGCGACTTTACTTGCCCCAAAGTCGAAGCAAACCGGACCAGGGGCCGATTTCACGAAGTACTAATATTGATATTAAGTGTGAATTCATCTTAAAGGTAGTATCATACTTTGGTAAGAAACCAAAACAGAAATGTTCACAGGTTTACGTATAACTTACAGGGTATGAAAATGGTGGTGGTAGAAACCTGCCGTTAAAATCTTTCCGCCTGAAATTGTGTATTTATCCAGAAATTAGTCAAACAATGATCGAAAATCTTGTTGTTCTTTAAAAGATCAACAATAAAAATGAAAGGACTTAAGAAATCCTGCGGCCGTTTTTCACAATTTTCTCAAAAAGTGGGCACCGTATGGGACTGAAATTTTCACAGATGACTGTGACTGTATCTTCCTTGATATCTCTGCCCATGAATCTGTATTTCTTTGACAAAAACAAAGTATGATACTGCCTTTAATAACAGATTGACATATTTTATTATATCTATTTATTATTCCCTCCCGTGGTTGAGGAAGAATTGACAAAAGAGCTTCTGGCTAAGGTGGTGTCTTTAATTGCATTTTGAATTCATACTTTATTCTGAAGACTTCACAACTTACGTCGTTTTCCTAACAGATCATCATACTTTATAATTCCCGATCGAGTCCTTGCATGCACTTTTTTTTTTATAATTATTGTTATGCATAATTATTCATGCGGTACATGTGTATTCATGATTAAGAACCCAATGCCGTCTCGGATGATGAGTTTAATGTATTCCGCCGTTGGGGCAGTCGGAGAATGCCCTACAGAGGGGGTAAGTGCTGATGCGGTGTGGTCCTCTCCATCCACTGCCTGACCTTTGACCCTTGGGACGCACTAATAAAAAGTGTACGGCAGTCCTTATCAAATTTTCAAGGGCTATGGCTGAGGACTGACTGGGCCAGTGCGTTCGCATGTGTGCAGTGAAGCCAATTGAATGCTTGTTTAGCGCACTCTATCACTGATCATGCGGTTCTGGATCCAATTATAGCGTGTATTGCATAGCACGTGGATCTGCAAGATCACTGATCGCGTGCCTGAAACAAATAGATCCGAAAGATCTAGTAGGATATCCGTCGCCATATCTTCTAGCTTCACTTGCCCCCATACGTACATACAGGTGATGAAACACTATCATGACAAGGCGCTGAAAAACTACAAGTCATATAATTCAAAGGGGCAGCATTGATTCATGTTCAATACTGTGAACTTCTCGAGCGTTGCTTCTCTGCAAAGCCATTTCTGCGATATCACTGAACTACATTGAGATCAGAATAAATACACTGCCTCTGGTTTTTATGTGTGCGTCCCAAGGGTCATCCACTCAGGATAAACACCACTAACCACTTGTTTTCCTGTAACCAGATTAATTCACACCCTACCCGGACTTCTGCTCTTTCAATATTAACTTAAATATCACCCCACCCCCAACTTAACACAATCTTCTTCCTCGCCTTGATACTGAAAAACAAGTGCACCCTTCCTGGTAATGACTTTCTTTTCTTTTCTTTTCCTGACGGTTCCGGTGTCCCGTCAAAAGAGGGTTCCGTGTTCTCAACTGACTGAAGGAGTTTGGCTATGGTACTCTGCGCATGACGTCACTAGTGTTGTAGACTCTCTATGGGCGTTTACGAAACGGAGGCTCGGGTTCCGGTTCCATTTCGTTGATCCATTCTAAAGCAACGCGTACCGAAATACAGGCATTTGGCTGCGGTTCGGAAGTAGATTCTCTGGTTGAAGGGGAAAACAGAGCTTTAGCTTCAATGAAATCCAGAGCCTATATTTTCAGCACATTCATGACAGAGGTGGAGCCTGAGCCTGATCCTGAGCCAGAGCCTGAGCCTGAACCTGAACCTGAGCCTGAGCTTAATCCGCCGTTTCGAAGACCATATGAAGCCCGTGTACGAGTTTGAAGTTGAGGACCACTTTAGCGGCTCCCTGATCGTGACGTCATGTACGGAGTGCCTGGCTTACACCCATAGCCGTAAGAATAGTCCAACCGGAACCGAAAGGGACAAGACACAAACTAATTATTCTTTACTAATATATCATTCTGCATATGGTGCACGTCTGAAAGCACGATGTATGTATTCTCCTTCAGATGACACGCACAACATTTTGTATATTTTTGTTCTCCCTCTTTGTATTTCTAATAAAGTGATAATGTTAATGTACTAACTGGGAGGCTGTCCTCTTTTTGTTTTGATAACAGAAATGTCAACTCTGTTAAAGTTTGAAAATGATTGATTGAATAATGTTCATGTTCTTCTAGAAATATGCACGATTCCTAGACAGTATTTCAGTTACCGTTGTAAGCTGGATTTTTCTTTTTTTGTCAAATGAGGGCGGTGTGCAACCTCTACGTTTGGACTTTTATAACAATGACTGATAGCTTTCAAAGAGTTTAGTTTTGATACCCAGAATATCTTCCATGTATTATGTTATGTATATAACAATGATATGAATGTATACTGGCTCTTTTCTAACTCCTTGATATACGTTTGTTTAACATTCTTAGTTGATTAACGCCTAAAGTGTCTTAATTGTGTTTTTATTATATTTTCCTTTTGACTAACACTCACTCTTTTCACTTTCACGGTCACTTTCTTTTCTAAATCTTTTTTTTTCTGATTATTCTGTCCCCTTCTCTTACCCAGTAATACATAATTCTCCTTCGACTCTGTCTCTGTCTTTCTTTTCTTTTCTTTTCTTTTTTTTCACAATTTTTTAACAAAGTTCAACGTTTTACGATTCCAAAGATGTTCAGCACTTGTGCTTGTGTTCAGATAAATGCATTTGTAAAACAACAAAGCACCCACAAAGCACCGAAGACTGTGTAATTGTAAAAATGGTTTGGATAATATTTTTCTGTCATGTATTGGCAATTAGTATTTTAGTGTCAGAGTTACAATAGCAAACTAATCATAAAGTGTTTATGGGGAAAGTTCGGAAAACTATTATTTCCAGTAACTGCACAAATAAACATGCGTTAAACGTCTTCATTTTATACTTGGGCAAAGAAAAAACAAATTTCCAACATTTTCAATTATTTTAACTGGGGTATATTTTTGCATAGTAACACCATTGACTTTGGAAGAAAATGCCCATTTTGTCACACAGTGGCTGGAGCGGCAAATAAGACACCAAATCTAGGTAACTGGTGCAAATTGTAGCATATATTGCATTACATCAACTGATTTAGCAGAGTTGAATTTTTATTGGGTGGAATTAAATCAGCTAACCATGCGCATTACAATTGTGTTTCTATTTTAAAAGACGATCAAAAATAATTGATATCACTAATCCCAAGAAATAAATGTCTTTTGGGTTTTGCAGGACATAAGAGAGATTGGGAAGAGCAGATTCCCAACGCGCAGAATGGTATGTAACTAGAAATTAAAATATTAATAAAAATGTTGTTTATGTAATTTTATCGCAATGGCGGTTGTTCATGAGTCGAAGACACTTATAAAATACGATATGAATCTGCAGTCAATCAATCAATCAAAAGACATTTATAAAGCTCCAAAATGAAACATGTGAGCTTTCAGAAGTGTCTTGAATGTCTGAAATGAGGTGATGGCTATGATGTGTTCAAGGCCCAATTTCATAGAATCCGTAACGGCCCATTTTTGTGCTAACAGGCACTGCTACGCGTGAAATCTATTTCATGGAATCCATAAGCAAGACACTCGGTTAGCGAAGAATTTCTAGGGTAACCGTGATCATTTTCTGCTAACGCGCTGTCGTATGATTTCTGCACAAATTCCTTGTTTAGCGTTACCCAAAAGGAAACTCTTCCGTGAAATACGCTAACCGTAACCAAAAGAATTCTGCTACCGTAGGCGAATTATTTTTGCTAACGGTAACGGATTCCATGAAATTGGGCCCCGGGGGTTTGTTCCTGAGTCTGAGAGTGTGGTCTTTCAGCAAAGATAGCACATTGGATTCTAGATTCAACATAAAAGCAGTGAACATGATGATCGTAGTCGATTCGGTGTCAATGAACGCCATAGTAGAGAAAAATGATTTCAATTCACGTGTGCTGAATATAAATATTATTACTTTTTGGCGTTCATTTTTTTTTAGGTTTAGATACCGAATTCAAACGGGACGCCGAGGGTGATGACGCCATGCTGGACGGAGTCTACAAGTATCTGAGGTAGGGTCATCAATGGGCACTGCCAACTCGAAACATTGGGCCTTTACGAAACTAGGCTTGAGGCTAGGTTTGGCACTTATTTCGAAACCGCCATTTGAGGCCCACAAACCGAAATGAAGGGATTGGGCCACACGACGAAGCCGAAGAAATAATCCAGCTTCGCCATGTATCTTAAGCCCCTCGATTTATTTCTCGATCAATTAGAGAAAAAAAAATCAATTTTGGGCCGAAATTGACAAAAACGTCAAGGGGTACCCTTTGTCATTTTTCTCAATTTTCACCAGTTTCTGGCATATCCTGAAATCATATCCATTGACTACTAAGACACCAACATTGATGTTGTTAGCCAAGCAAAGCCAAGCCTCAAGCCTCTTTTCGAAATTGACCCACAGTACAATTATCGTACAACTCGCTTCCTAGATTGAGCTTAACTTCAAGGTAAATCGGCCTGAATCTATTCGTTGGATATCACAGAATGGGTAGCGTCCTACGACTTTCAATAATTGTCCCGTATTAAGCATTTATCATCAAAATACCGGATGCAAATTGCATCCTTCTGTATTTATTAAAATATGAAAGGATTTGATAGGAGTGCAATTATTAATGACACATGACATTCAAAATTGACGGGAAAGGGGTTTGCATTTTTTCACTCATATAATACTCTCTTGAAACCTGCGTTCCAAGATAATGTCTGGCCCATGCAAAGCATTTAACCCGTGAGGGCGCTATTTCAATAATCTGGACACAACTCCATGTGCAGCACACAATGTTAAAATTAGCTTGCCT
Organism: Astropecten irregularis; assembly: GCA_963971285.1. Lineage (NCBI taxonomy): Eukaryota > Metazoa > Echinodermata > Asteroidea > Paxillosida > Astropectinidae > Astropecten > Astropecten irregularis. Next base: position 12,950,548 of record OZ020251.1, on the reverse strand, counting down.
CACTTGTACTTTCCTCCAAAAGCCCTTCATGTTGTGCACAAGGTCAATCAAGGGCAATGTACATTGTCTTGATAATTTGTAAATAAATAATATATCATGATGTATTTTCTTCACTTTTTTTTTTTATGCAGAAACTAGCCTGTGTAACAAGAGAACGGGGCGACTTTCTACCTAGAACTACCTAATGCCTAACATCAGGGGTGTAACATAACTACAGACCAACAGCTTACATTAAGTTATAGAACCCATTCTCCCACTTGCGATGTTCCACTTCACAGGATCTTCCGACTGAAGACTAACTCGAAATGCCCATACACCTCCGCAACATTCCCTTAGTCTTGCTTTCATGGCGGCGTGACCGAAATTAAAGCACTACATGCAATTTGCACCCGCACGCTTAATGCCAACCCAGCACGACCTACAGGCTTGAATCGAGCCCAAGCTGACCCAACACGCAGGCGTTCGTTATTCAAAAGACCTGCAGTATACAAAAGAAACCCCTAAAAGATACGTTCAGAAATGTACTATAACGAATTGATGTACTCTTTACTCCTAACATTATAATTGTACAGAAACAGATTTTTGTGTGAATTTTACAATTTTGTTCGTTCAATTACAGTGTTTGCCTTTAAGTCACACCAAATAGTTAATTGATATAATTATTAGAATTAAGGTACATGTATCATAACGGAGACGTAATATATGATTATGTAGGCCCAAGTTAAATTATGGCTACAAACGATATTAGTTAAGAATTAGTTGAAGAAGTGAAAGAAAACATTCCTTGGTACATTATTAAATTTGTAACACATGGATATTAAGTGTTTCCGTTATTGGTACAGTCCTTATAATTAATTGATGAAAATCTGTACATATAAAGTAGCAGCATTGGTCATATCATACCTCGAATTTTGTGAAAACGACTGAACAGTTTCTTGTAAACATTATATTTAGAATATAATCTTCTTATCAATTATTAGAAATAATGCGTAAGAGCGTCCTCAACGGTCAAAATATTCCAAGCCCACTGTCAAATGATGCATACAAAAAATTGATCTTACAAGCTTTATTCCCCCAAACCAAGGAGCCCAAGTTAAAATAAAAAAGAAGCAGCATGGCAGCATACGGAGAAACAAAATTCGACTTGAAAAGTCACGGGGGTGGATATAGGCCTATAACAAAATGCTTGCACATGAATAAAGATCGGGTTGATAGGGTCAAAGGTCATTTAATTGCCCCTCCCCGCTTTTGCACTGCACGCATTCAGCTATAATTATTCCAGATATACCCACAACTGTAGCACGTTAATTTCACTCCCTTTAAATACAGCAAAAGTAGGTTAATGCATTATTTTTTTTTTTTTTTAAGAATAGCCCAATGAATTTATTAACCGATGCATTTAAAAAAATTAAAAACTATTAAGATCTTAAAATAAAGGACACGATGTAGAACGTATACTTGCTTGCGATGCGCTTTTTTCTTCAGTCTGTGGTGAAAAACGTCTTGATTTCCAAAATGTTAACTTCATTCCTTAGTTTTTGTTAAAAAAAATAATAATACAGATTCATGAGCAAAAATATCAAGAAAGATAGAGTAACGGTTATCTATGAAAATTCCCAGTCCCACAGGTTTGTTGTTGTTGTTGTTGTTGTTGTTGTTGTTGTTGTTGTTGTTGTTGTTGTTGTTGTTGTTGTTGTTGTTGAATGATGATGATGATGATGTTATTGTTGTTGTTTGTTCTTTTTCTTGTTGTTGTTGTTGTTGTTGTTGTTCTTGTTCTTGTTTGTTTGGGGGATGGTGTGGTTGTTTGTTCTCTGTTGGTTTTAAAGGATGTACATCTGTATAAAACAAACTCGTAATTAGCTGTTATGCCTTTACCATCTTATAAGGATGCATTAACAAAGCTTTTAGCGTATCTTCAATACTAGGAAAGGTGCCCTTGAGTTGCATGGCGTATAGCAATTGTAGGGCGCCCTCAATGATAAGGATCAAGCACGCACAGATCCATATCACTCCACAATGTAAGATCATCATCAGTGATTTTAAGGTGCGTTCGAGTAGCTTCCCTCTGTAAAAACGGGTCACGTCAACCGGATCAGACACCACAGCCGGGCTAATCGAACGCTTGCTTACCTTTCCGCCATCTTGAATACATGTGACGTGTTTCCCACCACTGACCCAGTCTGCTCGCGAGCAGGGTCACTGGTGGCTGCCCTGAGTGAACCACGAAAATAACGTCAGACCTAATCGAACAGTTCGGGGCTGACTCGGAGCGATCTAGGTGATGTACTCGAACGCACCTATATTCGGTCATTTAAACCTCTTTAAAGTCTCGTAAAACTGACCGAGGCATCAAGAAGTAATTTTGTTTTCATACCCTCTATTGAAATTGGAGAGAAATTTAACTTATCGAAGATAGCCTGTCTTCGGCACTGCTCATGTCCATGCATAGGACAGTGGGTAATCTTCACGGTGGCAACTGTTAATACACGGGTTTACACCTTGGCGGCCATCTTAGATCTTGATCGCAACTTCAAAACGAGGCATATCACGCATACTCACAAACCCGTCCATTGTCTAAGACAATACACGGGTTTACACTACGGCGGTTTTGATGGCGACTTCAAAACGAGGTCCTATCACGCATGCGCACTTTTCGAAGTGTAACCAGTGTATCAGTCAGCCCTAGCAACAATGGGAGACTTTTGACTAACCATTGTTAATCTCAAGGGGGCGCTCTTCACTGCTCTCGGGAAACGTGTGTGTCAGATACTTGGGGTTACACGCCTCAGACTAGATGCTATACAATTGAGTAAGCCATAGACGCTCCTATTATGTGCAACAAAATAAATTTAAATGTGACTTATATTATTAGCATTAAATATAAGATTTCCAAACTTGTTCATACGGCCGTGGCTGAATGTCAGTTCGCCGTTCCCGACACAATATCGGTCATCCGTCTCAAAGTTGAGCTTTCATACCTTCCATCCAGCAGCGTTTAAAGTGCCTTGGTTCTCACTCCTTCTCTTCCTAGCTCCATGGTCGAACTCATGTCGTGCATGTTGTGGACTCACACCCACGTAAATCAAAACAAAAATCGGTGCCCACTGTATCTTTAGGCCCACGGTGTGCACATGTTATACCCAGTCTGGGTATAACCCCACGCCCATGGTTTAAACTGCTGAAGTTTTACTTCATGTAGCACACACCAAGATGTCTGCTTCACCGACCACACCCAATATTTAAAGTTGAGGAGAGCACACTGGCTGCTAACCACCTCCCTTGATGTTGAAATTGCAAGTGACTCACAGGGCATGGACTCAGAGATTTTCTTGTGATGCAAATACAAGCCCACTTGACACACATTCCATGCATAGAATTCCCTATAGGCACTGCCCATACACAAAAGAGACTAAGATCCCTACACAATAGGAACTGGGTCCCCGTACACATTACTCACAAAGAATTCTATGGTGGACTGTATGTGACTTGTACACACAAAACTTTCATTAAAAAGTAAGAGTGACTTAAATTGCCAGCAAAAATAAATAAATAAATAAAATAAAATAACAGAAGAAGTGATATTATGCCCCTGCATTAATTATCCCAATAGCTTTATTTTAATCTATTGTGACAGTGTGTCGTGTTACTTTTGTGCGCTAATATACGTCGTAAACACAACCGGCGTAAAAAAGGCGCATGAAAATAACGTGTTCATATACTGTGCAGTGGCCCGTTGTAGTAGCAAGGGGGACACGAGTTCCCCAAGAACAAAACAATGCAAAATATGTGGCGATTAGCCATCAAAAGAGAAGGGTTCACAAGCGATCATGTTGGCCGACGGCAAACATCATAATGTTTTGTGCACAGGTTTTTACTTTGGCAAGCGAGACCAAGCACATTATATTCATCGAGATTCATAAGAATTTCACCTCAATATGTATTTTCGGCCATTACATTTGAGTTGGGCGGCAGTGATAAGCCAAAAGTTACTTTTAAATGTCCTGAATTTAATGTTCACAGCATTTTCCTCACGACTTTAGGAGAGTTTTTTTGACAATCGCCGTACTTAAAGCGTGTACAACAATTTTCAGGAGGGTTTTTGCTTGCTGCCCTCTATCGACAGCTCTCTCCAAAAGTCTCCCATTTTAATCAAAATGCTTTGCGATTATCTCTTCGATAGGGTCAATGGTTATAATCAGTTCAGTCGCAAGTGCGCCCTCATGCTGAAGTGGAAGGCCGAGTAAATGAAGCCCATCAGACAAAATGTGTCTACCTACCCCAGCGTGAACCACCAGCCTCACACACGAGATATAAATACCCTCACAAGGACTTGGCAAGGACCGTCTTTAGGTCATCAAAAATTGTTGACACATCCCTCATTGACGTCATCATTTGACGTCATCTGAAGACGCCAAGAGTTCATCAATGGACCCTTGTGACGTAAAATGTTTAGGCAGCAAAACAAAAATAGAATGCACCAAAAATAGAAACATGTTAAGTCAGTACTTAACAGAAAAACAAAACAAACAAACAAAACAAAACAAGACTCTGTAAAACATTTTCGGTAAGGGCAACACACCTGGTCAACACGACTTTGGGCCCTGTGTACACTAGCAACATTTGGCCAACATGTTACCGAAATGTTGCTGCGACATGTTACCCAACTCGTTTTGCTCTATGTACACTTACAGCATTTTCAGCTACAAGGCACCAGCAACCGATTTCACGAAATTTTTCGTTACTTACGCAACGTACAAATGTTGCGTAAGTTTCATGAAATGGCCCTAACTTGGGCAACCAAGGAAGGAAAATGTTGCGTAAGTTATGCGACAAAATGTTGCGTATACGAAACATTTGAAGTTTCGTGAAATCGGCTGCAGGGCAACATATTACCTACATTGTTACTGAAAATGTTGACAGTGCACTGCAGTGTACACTCTGCTTAAAGGTAGTATCATACTTTGGTTTTCGTCAAAGAAATACAGATTCATGGGCAAAAATATCAAGGAAGATACAGTAAAAGTAATCTGTGAAAATTTCAGTCCCATACGGTGCCAACTTTGTGAGAAAACAGTGAAAAACGGCCACAGTATTTCTTAAGTCTTTTCTCTTTTATTTTTGATCTTTTAAAAGATAAAAAATATTTTCGGTAGTTGTTTTATTAATTTCGGGATAAATACACTATTTCAGGCGGAAACATTTTAACGGTAGGTTTCTACCAGCATCATCTTCATACCCTTAAAGTTATATGTAAATTTGTCTTACCAAAGTATGATACTACCTTTAAGATGACAGGACTTTAAGTACAATTGTTAAAATCGCAGCAAGCCGAGTTCACCAAAATTGAAAAATGTAGAGAGTCTACAACACGCACGAAATATATCTACAAGTGTCATTTCCAACAAAACATTTTATCGCCATCATTTTCAATGTTTGCTTATTGTCTCAGTTTGACAAAAACGACAAATTCCACAGAAGCAAAAAGTAATGTTTCGCTCTTAAAAAAAAACACTTTTCAGTAGGAGACTGCTAGTCTTTTTCATATCGTTATTGTTCCAACTGTTTATTTATTTCATATGATATACTTATTTATTTATTTATTTATTTATTTATTTCTGGTAATGACACCAAGGTTTCCTCAAAAACGCGTTAGGCACTGTAGTTTTAAAGCCTGATGAAACCTGTTATGGAAAGATGATGAGAAGAAGATACAGTTTTAGAGGTGGAAGGAAAACCCCAGAGTAATATTCTGGGTAAAACCCACAGAGTCAGTTAGGGACTGAAAACCCAATTCACTTGTGAACCAAGCCGGACTTGAACCCGGTCCACAGAGGTGAAAGGCGAGAAAAAAAACCACTACGCCAACCTGACTTTTTCTGTACTTGTCGACAAACGGAACGGATATCATGGGTCCATTAAATTTACTGTCGTGTTTTTATTTTTTTTGACATTATTTTAATTGCGGCTGTTGAAATTAATCGAGTTCAAAAAAATTCAATACAAAGTTTCTGATTTGAGTGTTACTCTTGTTGTTGTAACCAAAAAATGTACAGCAATGAAATGTGAAAAACATGACAATAAATTACATGGAGCCATGGTTTGCGTTTCTTTATTAGCTCAGAATAAAAATCCATTGAACACCATTTGAAAAAAAAACACACATCATGTAGCTCTTCTTCTTTTATTTCGTTCGATATTTCTTTTATTTTCTCATAACGTCAGCAAAACCAAAATATTCCAAAAAAAAAATCTGTTACAATAATTTCATCGCGGTTGAGAAAAAGGCAGCTATGTGAACTGACACAAACGAAACGCATCGCATCACAAATACCCAAACTTCATCCCTTGTCAGCGAAGTAATAAAGATCTACCAGGAAAAGTCTTACGTTCCACACCGTGCCCTGACGGTTTTTCCTCCCTTGAATAATGCAGGAACACGCTTCACTTTGTTTGGACTCCCTGACAAAAAAATATAACCCCACTGTTTCCATGGCAACTGTCTTTTTAATTAAACATTTGATAGTGACGTCAAGACTGGGCTTGAAAGGGCGTATTAATTGATCCGATTGGAGCAGGAAGTTATCCTGTGTGTTTTTTTTTTTTGGTAAGACGGTGAAGGCTTCAGCAAATCAGCAAATTAAAAAGAGAATTGCAATTTTCCCGGGGAAAAATTTTCTTTGAATAACTAATAAATATAATTCTTAATCAGCAATTGTATTTCTCGATACTTGTCTGTTTTTTTTTTTATAAACTATCACATTAGAGTATTGTTTTAATCGTCTTATAGGACTTTTTTTTTGGGGGGGGGTGTTTAATAGCATAACCGTTGGAAATCGTGTCGGAGGGATAAATTGAGGGTTGTCTGTTTCGAAACTATTACCTTATTCTATACTGTTTCTAGAATTTGGGAGGCTAATCATCCTTACTCGCAGCTGGGATGCTGAACTGCAACGTGACCAAGTTGCAAGGCTTTCATGGGCGCCCTCGGCTGCCAGCCACATCAACCCATATATACTATGATCACGGAGTACAGCCTGAGATCGAAAGTGTTTGATTTGTGTGGAGGGAGGAAAGCAATAGAACACGGAGAAAAACCCTCATAGCATAGGAGAGAACCAACGCACAACTCTACTCACATTATAACCCAAGCAGAGATTGAACCCGGGCCACATTGGTGAGAGACGAATACCTAACGCACTTGCCACCTTGGTTGGCAAGACCCTATTGGTATTTGTGCCTACTTTTACTGAATCTTCGAGAAACTGCGTATGGTTATTACCTTCGTTCGTTAGGACCAAAATGCTATTCCAACAAAATTCATAAACTTCAAAATATTCCATCGACACATTAAAGATCAATGAACAAGGAATACGAATACAATTTCGATTTTGTTAAGATATCTATTTTTTTTTTCGAGACAATGGCGTTGAAGAGTACTGTAATCGGACATGGGTAATTTACCATCGAAAACACCGTTCATGGACGGGGCGGAATTTATCTTAACGGATATATTGCTGTAACTAGATTTACAAGGGGCAGATGGTTGTATCATTAATACAATTATAACACGAAAAACAATCATGCCTTTAAAATACACTCTGTTATCATTCTTGGATGTTGAAAAACAGGCAAACATGAACACAATTTGTATGTACATGTAGACCTCATTTGCATATTTCTCAACGCAATGTATAAACTATAATGGCCATGGATGGCCTATGAATGATCGTCAGAGGGCGCTATACTGGAGGCCACTCTCCTGGATACAGAGCAGAAAAGTGAGTACACTGTGAAGAGGTTTAACGGAGCATTCATCCCAACTGAGTTATACCAGCACAGTTCAAATCGCTGAATAGAATGGTCGACTGCGACAGTAGTGCCACCTTTTGTCATAATGGGAGACTTTGGAGAACCGGTCTTCAAGTTGACAGCGCACGCACACGCAATTGAGAGCATGCGCGCGTTGATTTGCGCCTGCGTTGTTGTGCGTGCGCGTGCGCTGTTGACTTGGAGGCCGATTCTCAAAAGTCTCCCATTGAAGGAACTGATATTGAAAAACTGACATCGGGAGAATGCCATATACAGCCAAATCGAATGATAAATTAGTCAATCAGGATACGCCATGCTTTGTTTGAATTCTTACAAAAATTGTAAGACAGAATCGACTATTTCTCAGATCAAAATATGCCGATTATTTCATTCGCTGATTCAATATCCCCAAAGCTCTCCTTTGAAATTAACCAACCATGGTATTCACCAGTCTACGGTGCGTTTCATTTGTGCCAACTCTTCACGAACAGTAACAATGAAAAAATGTCAACAGAATAATTATAATAATGGGATACATAAACCAAAAATACATCTTGCGGCTAAGACGATTTCTGTTGTAGTGAATAATCAACAATCAACAGATTTCGCTACCAATAAGCTTTGTCGTTGGGTCTAATAAGATGTATCAGTGTAGTTTTAAACGTCCAGCTTTTCTGTTATCGGAATGAAACGAAATCAGAATATCTTCACTGGAAATCGAAAAAAGAACTGAATAAATTTGAGTAACATACGGATATAATGAAACTGGCTTTAATTTAATACAAACAAAATTTAACGATACGTACAACAACATGAATGAAATATTTTTAAAACAAGGTACACGCTATTACAGGGCTTGTGTGTAACTTGGCACGTTTACGAAACGGAGGCTCAGGCTCCGTCTCAGGCTCGGGCTCCATTTCGTGAATCCATTCTGAAATAACGGGTATCAAAATAGAGGCTTTTGGCTGCGGTTCTGAAGTTATTTCTCTAGTTTGAAAGGGAAAACAGAGCTTCAGCGTCAATGTAATATCACAACCTTTTTTCAGCATATAACAGAGCTGGAACGTGGGGCCGATTTCATGAAGCTCTGCGACGCGTCGCAACTCGATTTGCGACGCGTCTTAGCTGCGACGCGTCGCATCTACGCGGTGAGTGTATGGAGAAAGGATTAGCCTGAGCCTGCTGAGCCTCTGTTTCGTAAACGCTCTTAGTTTATATATTAAGTGTTGTACGTCATGAGTCTGATATTGAATTCCTAGTTCATTAGTAACAATTTAATTTCGTCATTGCTCACCCAAATGTTACATTTTTTTAAATCATTGGTTAAATAAGCGGTTAACGTTTTCAACAGTACCAGTGCTCTACAATTGCGGCCTTTTTAAAAAGCGTGCATGTTTAACTTTACTTAACAGTGTCCGTATACTCACTCTTAAAGCCATACCCAGAGGTCAACTTCCAACCTGTCGTGTTTTTTATTTCGTTAAAAGGTGATTTTTGCTTGTCTAATATTTACATAGCGGTAGATATATCTAGATAGAGAGGCTGGCATATCAACACTTTCTTGTTGTCGAGTGACTTTCCCCACTAAATTTATACATGTACAATGATACCGATACAAATAATTACTCATTAGAACATAATTCATGGTAGGAGTAAGTTAGACATTTTGTTTTACCTCCATGAACTGTTTTCACTGATCATCAAGAAAAATAGTTCCCCCCAAAAAATGAAAAGCGTAAACCACTTTTAAAAATAAATCACTTTCAAATTACCCGATATGCATTTTACGTGAAAATGATGATTTGGGTTTTTGTGTGTGTTTTGTTGCTCTTTGTGGTTTTGTGGTTTATGATGGGTTGGTGTTTAGCGTCTTTTCCCGAAGGGCAGAAGCGGGCGGCTACCACGTGTCCGGGAGTTCTTGGGCGAGCCGCGTCCCCTCCTGGCTAGCGTGTTGGGAGAGTCGCCTCGCTTGCCGAACGGCAGCACCCGGCTGGCCGTGTTGGGGTTGGGTCCGCCGCGCATGATGCACTTGGAGGAGGCGCCCCGGCATCGGCCGGATCGCTTGGCGCCGGCGTAGGCCAGCAGGTCCGGGTTGTCTTCAAGGAGGGCGTCTCTGAGCTCCTCCTCGGCGTTGACATCGCCGATGATCTCGCCGATCAGCTCTTGGATGGCTCCCGTCTCCTCGTCCTTGTCATCGAAGTCGCCATTATACACGCCATCTGGAAACAACAGTCAAGAGAAAGAAAAAAAAGGAATTCTGTATCAACCAACTGATGAAAACAACAATCTGGGATCGATTTCACGAAGCCCTACGATCGATCGTAACTCGAATCTGTCATCATATCCTACGTAGGGCATATAGGCCTATGCATATCAAATCTTATGATAAGAATGCTTACAATTTAGAGCCCTGTGGCCGATTTCACTAACTCTTTTCGACCATCGTTAAGCCTAAATCCATCTCTAAACAGACAATCGATCGCTACTTTGCGTATAGCAATTTTTCGTTTAGGGATGAATTTGGGCTTTACGATGATCGCAAAGCGATAGAGAAATCGGTCCCTGGTGTCAATTTTAGGAAGCCATACGATCGATCGTAACTCGATTCCATCATCTTATCTTACGTAGGGCTGCTATACATATTGAGACAAATAAAGCTTACAATTTTACAGCCCTAGTGTCCATTTAGGGAAGCAATACGATCGCCCGTAACTCGAGTTACGACGTATGGCTGTAATGCAACATAAATCCTACGATTGAGCGTAAGTTACGATGAGTTTGGTGAAATCAACCCCAAGTTGGACAGTTATGACAAGCAGATGGCCTGCCGCCTACAAGTCTGCTATCCTAGGCAAAATCAGCAAAGGATATGCTAGAATGATCGGACATTACAAACGTGGCTGATTCCGATCTAGTTATTTCATCTCAGAAACGTATCTTTTGGGAATACCGTTACAGAAACCATATGTATGCAAAATATGAAATAAGGTTTCACAAAGCGATCATACTCTCCTATGGTATCTTCATATCTACGCACACCAGCCCAGCGCATTAGAATTTACGACCACGCCAACACAAATTCAAGAACATGCAGTGCGCGGCCAATAATAATAATAGCAGTTGTCAATATTTGTCTTGGTATGACGTTGAAGTCCATCAACCGAGATGGAATATTGATATTGGGACTGTACACCAATACTGATAAGTGGACTTGATCCACTAAAATATCATGTGATTGCATCTTGACATGAATTAAGTTATGTTCACGTAACCACGTTATGGAAATAAGGTTAATTTTGTTGTTACTGCTGGTACAATCATATACTACTTCTACTTTGACAACGATAGGCCGTCTCTGAGGTTAGATTTCTCAGAGCTAACATCAACTTCAACTGCCAGTGTGCATCTACATGTAATGCATTTCAACGGGATGAATATACAAGAACCAATTGGGCCTGTTTGTTTAATGCAAAGGATCACGGATTCTACTGATCAGGATTCCATTTTTGCGTACCCTGCATAGGACCTGGATCCGCAAATTTTGGGATCTTGTGCGTTAAACTAACAAGCCCCAACTCTCAAACCACTGGATTCGGATGGAGACCACCTTATTCCCTAAAGTATGACGTCATGAGCATAAAAAGCGCCCTCATCGAGGTCAAAAGGAAGTGACGAGACCAAAAGATCCGCGTGGCGCGTGCACACGCGCAAATTTTCCAATTAATAGACGCTTTGAACATGGTCTAAAAAAAAACCGTTTTTTAAAACAATTTGTCATAGTTATGTGTGACAGTTGGTGTGTTTTATTGAACGTGTAAATTTCACAAACTCCAGTTGTTATTCATCAGCAAAAAACTCATGTTGCCCAAATAGTCCGCGCGCGTGGACAAGACAAAGCACAGTGCATAAAGAAACGTGCTTCAATATACAAGCCATGCAGTTTTATATCTCAAAGGCTGCGATCCACGCAGAGTCGTAATGACACAATCCCTAACATCAACCCAGTTATGGCGCACACAATGCCAACTTACAATATAATTGCATGTATACCTTACATTTACACGAATGTAGAGCACTACATTCGCCAAGCAAACACAACCAAAGCGGAAGATGTAGAACTTCTTTGAGATTTTACAAAATGAATACAAAATAATGCTACATGTCAAGAATATCAAATTTGAAATAGGCTAAGCCATTTATACGGTAATCCTGAACATAACATGTAAAATTGGTATTATGTATATGGGTAGGCATACAAATTGCATTAGCTGTCTAAAATGGGTGCGCGCGTGCAATACACTTTATTAAAAACTGTATTCCATTTTAATGAACGACCAGTGGCCAGTCTAATGTCATCATCTTAGTGGTCAGCTGATTTGGGTGCGTTTCTGAATTATAGCAAGGTGATTTGATTTAGTCATGTTAAAGTAAGTATCGGCGTCTTGCAAGGACTTGGAAGGCGCTGTCCTTGCATAAATTATGTCAGAGACAGGAAAATATTATGGGTGGAAAATTGTTTGAATAAAATGTCTACTGTTTTATCAAAAATTTATAACAAATTTTCAAGTGCAGCCTTTTTCAGGATCCAGAATTTTTTTTTTTTTTTTTTTTTCTCAACCGAATGATTTAATTTTTATATTTTCTGGGTACTAAATGGTTTACAAAACGGAGGCTCGGGCTCAGGCTCCAGCTTTGAAATCCATATGCTGATAATTTAGGTTGTGTTTTTTTTTTTATTGAAGCTGAAGCTCTGGTTTTGTTTTCAAAATTCAAACCAAAGAATCTACTTCCGAACCGCGACAAAAAGCCTTTATTTTGATACTTTTTATATTTTAGAATAGATGCACGAAATGGAACCGGATCCTAAGCCTGATTCTAAACATCCCTTTATGATGCTTCCCTGCTTACGATACGATGAGGTAACCTTCGTAAGTCGAGTTACGATCGATCATAAAGCTTCTTAAAATCGTCCCCGTTAATTTTAATAATCTCTAATATTAACGATATCCTGAAAAACGCGAACTTATACAGGGTGTCCCATAAAAAAAACTCAACACTGTTTCGGGACCCATAATTTTAAAAATAAACTGTTTATCACTTCAAGATTCAGATATGTGATACAACCATGTCTTGGCTATCACCATGCAGAATTTAAGCATATTGGAGTTGAAATTGGCGAAAATATGACCTATTGAAAGAGTACTCCTTAAAAAACAAATTTGCAAGGATATCGCGCATAGTGGTAAATACACACATAATGTGTATGACAGAAAGATGAAAATCAGGTTTTGAGGTTGGGTAATTCAGTCTTTGTTTTTTCACTCAATTTGGGTCCACTTTTGCTCATATTTTATAAGGTGATAGCCAAGACATAGCTGTATCACATACCTGAATCTTGAAATAATAAACAGTTAAATTTTCATATGATAGTTTTCGACACAAGTGTTGCGTTTTAGGGGGAAACCCTGTATAATTCTTTCAGAACGACCCACACGAGCTTCGGCAAACCCTGCCGCAAAAAAAAAACTCTCTCGAAGAATACAACTCAACGGTTCACCCAAACGAAATTAAGTAACATCACTCTTAAACTGTGTTATCAGGTCGGTCAAACATTAGTTTTCCCTCAGATAACTAAAAAAAAAAAATATATATATACCACTCAACTCAGTCAACTAAAAGGCCGATTACTTATCTGCCCCATATCAATTCATCACTATACCCATCCCCGTCCACGTATAATCCTAAACGGATTGAACTTCTGACACCATCCGCCTGAGAGCAAGAGGAATTCTGACGCTAGGCGTAAAAAAAAAAAATCCGGATACTCGACACTGTAAAAGTACACCAGGATACAGCAAGCCCAATACACCTGCCCAGTGCAAGACGAAGTAACAAAAAAAAAAACGTCAAGATTTTGAACATCTTATCTTCTCATCTCATGACACTTTCAACAGGGATTTTTCAAACCAGGAGAAAGCTTCCTAAGAGTACAGAAACTGCACCTGTTAGAAGCGACGCTGCAAATCCTCTAGGATCTAAGAGCTTATAGTTTGGTAGAGTGGAGACCAGGAAACTTATAGAAGGGACAACTGCTATACATCCGTGATGATTATTGATAGGCAATGCTATCATGCAGAAAAAGATAGGGAACGTTTAGTGAGAATCAACTGTATCAAGACCCGCAGACATTAGAGGAACAGCCTGTATACCTAGAACACTCCATTGGAACATTTGAAATAGTCAAAGCAAAGTGAAGCTATGATGAATCATACAGGGGCCAATTTCATAAAACTGTTAAGCACAAAAAGTTTCTTAGCACAAAAATGTCTCGCCCAATAAAACAAACCACCATTGAAAATTCCATTTGTGTTCATGGTCAGCGAAAGAACAGCCAAAGAACAATCACAAGTGATACACAACACGTGGAAATTTGGTTGTTAACCCTGTGTTTATTAAGACAGAAATGTCATGCTTAGCATTTTTTTTGTGCTTAACAGTTTTATGAAATTTGCCCCTTGGTGTTGCAAAAAAAAAACGCAACACTTGTGTCGAGAACTATGATACAAAAATTAAACGGTTTATCACCACAAGATTCAGATATGTGGTAAAACAATGTCTTGGCTATCACCATGTAGAATTTGAGCAAAATTGGAGAAAAATTAAGTGAAAAAACTAAGACTGAATTACCCAACCTCAAAACCCGGTTTTCATCTTTCTTCCATACACATTATGTGTGTATTGACCACTATGCGCGTTATCCTTACAAATTTGTTTTTTAAGGAGTACTCTTTCAATTGGTCATATTTTTGCAAGTTTCAGTCCAATTTAAGTCCAAATTCTACATGGTGATAGCTAAGACATGGCTGTATTACATATTTGAATCTTGAAGTGATAAACATTTTGATTTTTATATAATGGATCCCGACACAGTGTGGCGGGTTTTTTTTTTCTGGGACACCCTGTATCGATAGATATAGATTGAAACAGTGTACAATAGTGCTTGATACATCATACGCCGCGTATTCGTTATACGCACCCTGCATCACTTAAACTCACACCCAATGCGAAGTCAGTGTGAAATATATTGCATTGCTGCGCGTATCGGTGAAATGATCCTTGGGGAATGGCGGTGTATGCGTGGTTTCATGGCTTCTGGCTGCCAAACGAACAAAGGAAATTGACTATTTGGGTCATCACAAAACTAGGGCTGGATGGCTCAGTTAGTAGAGCGCATGATTGTACGATATTCAGTAGGTCGCCGGTTCGAATCCCGCTCCAGTAATGGAAACACCACATGCACAAGCAATGCTGGTATGTATTTTGCACAGGTATGGAAAGTTTACAAAGACTTTGAAGTTGGTCACGCCGTCTGTCAAGAAGACGAAATGATTTGTAACATTATTTTGCCGCCCATGCCTTGCCAACCAGTGTTTGTAAATAAAAAAAAAGGTCTATTAAGAGATCTCTCCACACGACCGTGAAAGCGCCCTCTGTGGTCCGGATCCACCAGTCACCAATTATTTTTTTCTGGAAGGTTGTTTCATAATTAACAGCGTTCAAGGCAGGGGCGAGAGCAAAGCGTCAGCCCTTAGCTGCAACCTCCAGGAATAATTAACCTACATGCGATTAAATGAAGACATTTCATCCTCCATTTCCCGCTGGAAGATCAAGTTTGACAACCACCGGGAAAACTGGAGGACAGAAATCAGGCCACAACACCGTCTGATCGTACGATATTATTAACGGTCGCTCTTGTCACTAGATTTCACTGACCCCTCATAATACTTACGAGAACTAACACGGTGAAAGTTAGAACACGTTAACCACCACGACTACATTTAGTGATAACACGTCCCCTGTGGGTTATGCCACACACACAACGCGGAAGGATGCTATCAAATTGTACCCAAAATTCTCGCAATTGAAAAGGAAGAAGGAGAGTGTCTTGGAAGATACAGGATAGACGTGTTTTGGAGTGGTTAGTGTTACAGACAGCCCTTAAGTCATTCAAGACAATTTGTTTGATTTGTTTTTAGGTGTAGCTGCTACGTTTCAACCATAAAAGACAGGAGGAAAATATCCTTAGGCGAGGCCGTTGACGACTTTTCCACGGCCGGGGTGCTCGTCGGTTAGCCTCACCGGTCCTACTACTGCCTGTACGGTGAATACGGTTTAAGGTGACACATTGACATATCCTAATACATATTTTTCCAAGTAGTCAGGAAGGCTTACAAAATGAAACTCAGAGATTTAGTGACACAGGACGGTATAACAGACAGGCGAGAAACAAGCTCAAAATTAAAGAGCTGATATACTACAATGGGGGACTTTTGGAAACCGGTCTTTAAAGGCATTGCATACGTTTGGTAATGACTCTGAAAATTTATGGCAATAAAAACTTACTTGGTGAGAAGTAGAGCAGCGTTGGATAGTATAATGCATATTGAGAAACGTTCAATTCGAAGTACCGCAGTTATGGAAAAAATATGTCACTTTTTATCTCCAAAAATTATGAATCTGAGAAGCGTTATGGCCGTAACGCTTCTCAGCTATTGACTTACTGTTCTCTGGCGTGAAATAACCGCTCTAGTTTGTCGCCAAAAGCTCAAACACGCTACCACCTTTTGAATTGAAACTTTCACAGGTTAGTTTTATGGTATATATATACAATTATATTGGTTTGAAACAAACATTAGGCTCAAATTACCAAACGTATGCAATCCATTTAAGTCAACAGCGCACGCGCACGCAATTGTGAGCATGCGCGCGTTGTTTTGCGCCTGCGCTGTTGTGCGTGCGCGTGCGCTGTTGATTGGAAGACCGATTCTCAAAAGTCCCCCATTAAAGGTAGTATCATACTTTGGTTTTTATCAAAGAAATACAGATTCATGGGCAAAAATATCAAGACAGATATACAGTAACAGTCATCTGTTAAAATTTCAGTCCCATACAGTGCCCACTTTTTGAGAAAACGGTGAAAAACGGCCACAGTAATTCTTAAGTCTTTTCTCTTTTATTTTTTATCTTTTAAAAGATCAAGAATAATTTTGGTCACTGGTTTGCCTCTTTTCTAGACAAATACACCATTTAAGGCGGAAAGATTTTTGAACGGTATGCTTCTACCACCACCATCTTCATACCCTGTAAGTTATACGTAAATCTGTGAACATTTCTGTTTTGGTGTCTTACCAAAGAATGATATTACCTTTAATTTTAAAACTTTAAGCTATGCATGGTGGAAGTACGAAATAAGGCATTATTATATATACTCATTATTATACCATATTATAATAAAAGACAGAGAATGCGCTGAATTTGAGCATATGTCAATTTTAAGTTCATTGGTTTGGAAGATGTTAAGAAATAGGTAAGTAAAGTTTGTGCGCGACCCAATGAGAAAGTCTGCCAAATGACCCATTCCCTTAATATTAAGGTGGTTTAACTTGAACATTCAACGTTTCGAACAGTGTGCTGTTGTCGTCTTCAGTCACCCCATAGAAGACGAACAGTTCAAACTATTCGGAACGTCGAGCGTTAAACCAACGGCTTATTTCAGAGGCACATACATGTCGAAGAAACTCTGGTGTGGTGCTGCAAACCTTTTCTTATTATTTGGCACAGAATTGATAATGACTAAAACCCGTTGTTCCTCCGTTTCATTCTTTTCATGTGAAAGCTCACTGTGTTTATGAAAGTGAATACCAATAATAAAAACAATCCCCTTAAAAAGCTGCCATCAGAGAAATCTTCCAACCATGCACTGCTTTTAAGGCCGATTGCAATCACTGCATTCAGTTACCACAATAAAACAAACAGAAACAAGCAAAGAGTCAAGTGTAAATGAAAAACGATCAAAAATAAACATTCGCTGTTTTCTTAAAAACGTACATGCATATTTTATTGTTGAAATTCAACGTTACGATGTGTGTATTTCTAAAAAAGACTTAATGGTTTGCAAATAATGTTCGCCTCCAAAAACAACAAAAGAATGATGTAGCGCTAGAAGTTTCAGATTGAAAGATGAACAAAAGGTGTAGATGGGTGTAGACACTGGCAAAACAAGAAGAAGGTTATATACAGAGCCTTAAAATACAAGGACAATAATGAAGGAAAACATCGCTTTTGCTTGCTCGATTGAGTTTTCAGAAGCTGAGGAAAATTCACTGCCAATATTTTTCATTTGTGAATCGTTTCTATGCTGTATAAAACGTATAATCATCAAGTAACCACAAGATAAATTGACTTAAATCAAAGTCATTGAAAAGTGAATTCAGATAATGTACTCAAGCGGGATTTGAACTGACGACCTCCTGAATAAAACGGTATAAATCTTTTCATTTCACATATTTATTAACAAAAAAATCCCATCTGAGTGACTTTAGTCAATCAATTTTTATTTTTCTAATTTCGCAAAGACCATACGCGCTAGGGCCCATGGATTTTAATAAAAACACAAATTCTGCCCATACAGGTTTTGTTTTAATAACAGTGTATACTCAGTCTTTTCGAGTATGTGCACACAATGTTGTTAGACACTCAAGAGTACTAAGCACACACAGTGATATCAAAACACTCAACGCGAGAGGGCCTGGGAGTATTTGCACTGCCATCGTACGGGCGTAAATTATTTTTCCAAGTTGCCAATTGCTGTCTGATTTCTCTTTATTTTTCATCCAAGCGATGGATCTTTATTTGTAAAAGCCTATCTAATTTATTGATAATTTCAAATGACAGGTTTTATCATTTCAGAGGCTGCTTAACTCTTATGCCCTTTTAGTGAAAAAAAAAACACAGTGTAATTATAGTCGTACTGCTTGCAAAAGCAGACGTTTAAAAGCATACGTATCAAAATGCTGAATGTATTGTTTTTTTGTTTTTTTTTTGTGACGATTGATTTTCATAAAAGTTTGTTGCTGGTTGGCATTAAAAGTTCCTGAAAGATTCCTCCATTTTGATTGGCGGAGACTTGGTGCGACGTCACGAGAGAAAAATTCTAGACCACCAAAAAGACTTTGGCTGATTCCAAATGTGTTGTCTACAGCTAGGTCTAGGTCTTCGCTCCATTGGAAATACGTGGAGACAGCAAGACAATAGACCAAGCCGTAGCTCTGGAAGCCCGTTTGGAAACGGCCTGCGGACCAAGAGAAATACAAGGGCAAGTTCTTTCATCTACTTGTTGACTGTGCCTGGTACCCGTGGAATAATATGGCGCACAGGTTACCAGGCAAAATCGACCAGTGGTTAACAGATAGTCAGTAATCAAACTTGCTCTATATTGGCTATTCCCAAACCAGCGGGAGGCAATGGCGCTCCCTGTTACCAGACTTTTTGTGCGGTTTATGAACGGCGTGAAATGTGTTTTCTCCCTCCGGAGAGAGAACGGTGTAGTCAGCATTCAGTTTCTAATGCTAAGACTAATAGTCGCGTGTGTAGCGTTTCGTTGAAAGTTTTTTTTGAGCTGTAATGCGCCACTCTGGCCAAGCCGCCATTTGCTTGGGCTTCTGACGCAGGCACGTCCTAAAGCTAGGGCAAAAGCGCATCATTAGTTCTCAGAATTCTGGATCTCGGGATCGGTCGAAAACAGAAATGGACGAAATAATGACAAAATATGAAATGAATCTCACTTTGCTCAAACTCAAACCTCCGAGGCTACTATCTATATCACCATGCAAATGCACAGTGCCATCTCCGAAATGTTCAAGCATGGTACAGGGACAATGTTTGTACTCTATTTACTTCGTGCCATGCTTTTAGTTCTAAAAGTATTGGCGTTGCTTTGTTGTCCACCGTTAGCACCTAGGGGGAACATAGTTGCAGACACGTCGCGGTTAAAGCTCTCATGAAGATACCTGGAGCTGTTCTTGGTAAATTGCAAGATCTTTTGCTCAGACATACATTCTGTTGGATCAGTGAAGTGCCCAAATCTACCGGGTTCCCAATTCGGCCTTTGTCCCGGTGAGGATTTCTCTTAACAACCTGAGCTGCCAAAAAGAGCCAGAAATTGGCGTCTCGCTCTCTATCATTTTGTTTACATCTGGTGCCTCCACTGTGCTGGCACTCAAAGGTTTACTGTAATCAAAATACATTTGAAGTTAAATACATCTGTATTGTTATAAAACTTAACCTGTCTATCATTGTTTGTGCTAAAAAATATTGTATATAGAAAAAGGAGGTATTTCAGACCCATAATTTAGCATCCCTCTTTTCGAGACGAAAAACCTTGCTTACGTCACCTGCAGAACGCCACGAAGCATTCTGTGGTGCAAGCCTATACCGGTTCTGTAGGTGACGTTACATGCACGGATCGGTTCCAAGGGGGACTTTTTTCGGGGAATTAAGCACTAACATAGAAAAAAAAACGTTTTTCGGTCATTGTTTGACTAATTTCTGGATAAATACACCATTTCAGGCGAAAACATTTCAACGGTATGTTTCTATACCACCACCATCTTCAATCCCTGTAACTTACGTAAAAATCTGCGAACATTTCTGTTTTGGTTTCTTACCAAAGAATGATACTACCTTTAAGCAGCTCTGTGAAATTGGCCCCTTTACAAGTTAAAAGTAGATAGCCCGTCCGCTAGTACCGCGCATGTGCAAGATTGTCGCACACAATGTGCTAGTATATCGTAGCAACGCTCTATGTAAATGAAAAAACAAAAAAACATAAACACAACGAGCGTTACAGCGTCACACTGTTTCTAACACTACCATTTTCTTTTCTATACTCTTCCGTCTGCCTAATGTCTCAAGACTTTAAATGGCTGCATGCCTTCGAGTAACATGCCCTATATTTTATTGCCATACACCGTGGTACGGTATGAGCTTGTACGTCGAGCCCCAAACAAACCGGTGATAGTTTTCACAGCTTTTTTGTATTCGAGGCCAGTGTAATTGGGTGGGCGGGTTGACACGTCTTCGCTGGTGTCCTTGGTAACAATCACATCTTCTGCTATACCCTAGAAGTTGAGAAGCTTTTAGATTTTGAAGATGGATCCTGTTAGCAGATATGGGATGTTTTGAATGTCGGGTCTGTTCACGATGTTTATACCTTTGCCGTATATATCGAGACCTTGATAAAGCTTCACACTGACACAGGGAATTGTAACAAGTGAAACATATCATTAAGGCAGTATTCCCAAACATTTTGTTGATAAACAAACGGTACTTGTTTGTTGGGTCGGCCAAGTTTAAAAAAAAAAACGACGTTGTGACCAAATGTAAGAAATAAACTGCTGCAAACTGCTTATTTCCCCCAGAATTAGGAGGGCCGGACGTTTCAATCCTAGCAGGATCTTTCTCAAAGGCTAAAAAGAAGGTAGAAAGATCCTGCTATAATCGAAACGTCGGGCCCTCCTTACTCCAAGCATTTTATGTGAATAGGTGTAGTTGTACCAAATAATATCCATCGTTTGTTATGATTGCAACAATTACTTTTATTTACAGAAATGCTTGGAGTTGAGAGGGCCTGACGTTTTGACTCTAGCAGGATCTTTATGGAAGGCTAAAGGCGTTAAGCCTTCCATAAAAATCTACTAGGATGGAAATTCGCCAGGCCCTCCTAAATCCAAGCATTGTATAAATTCCAGGTCATTAATTTGGCTGATGAGCAGTTTGCAGCAGTTTATTACTTGTACAATCTCTTATGATAAGGCCACATTTCTCTCTTTTTTGTGTTGCTGAACAATTCGGCAAAATACCGTACGGCCTACTCATTAAGCTTGACTTGAGGGCGCCCCGTGATCTGTGCAATCTTGGTTGAACAAGAAATCTCAGTCTCAGGCTTTGCATTTGCAAAGAAGAAAAAAAAGGTTAATCTGCCTAAGCACCTCGTCCCCCTCTTTAGCCGCTTGTGGTTGAATGTCTGAAATGCGAGCATCAGCAACTCGGCAATCGATTCCGCAATGACTATACGAGAAAGCATATTATGAGTGTGCGCGTGTGTGTACAGCGATGGTGTTAAAGTGCCTGCCCCGGATCACCGTGTTGACATACCGCTGCATGTGCACCGGAAAGACAGACCGGTGCTCTCCTCGCCTAGCATCGGTGGGAAAACATCGGTCAAGTGGCTTCGTCACCGGAGGAAGCTTTCAGAGAGCAGGGTGAACGAGGACCCCAAACAAATTATTTAAACAGTGCCCACCCCTGTATAGTTTACAGTGACGTCCTTTAAAGCAAACGGCAATAAATTGAAATACCAATAAATTTCACAAGCAAGGATCATTCTGTTTAAGAAGATTATCTGAAAAAATTGCTTAATGTACCTTTAATAAGCTGTTGCCGTTTAGAAATAAGGAGTGGGGAGTCTTTAAAGTCAGTGAAAATGAATTTGACACCCCGTCCCTGCCAAAAAATCAACACGTTGGGTCTCTTCGGAGCAGGTTAGTCGGGTACTGTAGGCTGAACATTCAACGGGGGAATACATGGATAGCGTACCCACGATCGTTGGAGTTTGGCTCGCTGAAGTAGGGCCTACGTGTGGTGCCAAACAAAACAAGGTAAAAATGCGAGCACACCATCGTACCCTCTGGTTAGAAACGTCGACGCCGTGCACAGACAACGCTTACCACACCGGTCTGGTATATTCCTTTAGGGCACACGTAAGACCATCTTCACTTACCCCATCTATAACAGGCGAACATCAAACCAAAAACAGCGCCAATTCTGTTGTTAGTATAAGAACTACTAATCGAAGAACTTGCCGCTCTGTCTTCGTTAAAAATCGCAGGAGATTTTTCTGGAGAGTTTTCTACTTTGCAGTGCAGAATATTGGAATAACGTTAAGCAGTGTTATCATTAATCCTTCGCCAACATAACAGGAGTGAGCATCCATGTTGTATTTTTTTTTTCAATAGACCTCAAATGGACAGACTGTTAATCTCGTTTTTAAATTTACCGTTTGCAGAGCCTGTCATCGACAAATAAACTGCGCACAGCTCATATGCTAGTCCCATCTTGATATTCTACCATGGGAGTTTTCGCGGCGAAGGGAAAAGCCAAGTTGACGGCTAAGAGGGAAGGTTTTTCCAGGAACCAAAATGGTTTCAGACTTTTAGTAAATGACCTTGGTATAACTTGGCTTTGCAGTGAATGATATACATGTAGCAACAAGGACACCTATAGGCGTGTACAAGCACACACAATGCTTGTTTTACATACCTTATGTTGACTTTCATTTGTAATCATGTACTGACCAAAATGGACATATCTAACCCATTGGTATTTGAAATGTACCCATCTTTTCATAATGAAATTCGGACCGAATATCCCTTGAATGATAAACTTTAATTTGCGGCAAGTAAAGACACATTGAAAATGTCTCCTTTTTGGCATTTTCTTTGAAACATTATGTGGACGTGTGCGAGTCCGCATAACGTTTTGAGATCCTGCATTATGTGGACGTCCTTTGTCGTGAAGTCCACACTGTGTAAGCCACTCCTGTGCACATTAACAGGTGCAGTTGGGCTGTCGCACACGTTTAAGCACCAGGTGCATGCGTATTACGCGCACATACAGCTTAAAAAAACGCCTCATCTTGGGCAAGAGGTCGATTGCACCAAACTCATCGTAACTTACTATAAATCGTAAGTCATATTATGCATTGCTGTCCTACGAAAGATATGCCCCGTAAGGGCCTCGTGAAATCGACACCTGGGCTATTAACTTGAGCCAAATTTCGAGGATTGCGCCTTTAGTTTGTAGTTGTTGATAATTCAAGGTAATCTGTATATGTAAGTTTCAAAACTGATTGTCTTGCGACTAAGACAATTTCAAGGTTAGGATTGATCTTACGTATTGCGTTGTCAAAATTACTTACTTAGCAATTTACATAAGTCACTTCTGTTCTGTCGCAGTTGAACAACACTTTGAACGACACGGTCATTTAGCCTTCTTCAGCACCAACGCTGGCCTAGCTTAGCAGAGGAAACCATTCATTCGTTTGATTTTACTGATAATTATAATTGCCTGAGGTTAAATTTTACATTAGAACTATATGCCCAAAATAATAACATCAGAAATCATGAGTATGGAATTATACACGGGTACCAGCGAGATGATTTGATCACGGGAGGTGTCACGGTGGATGTTGTACGGAAGATTGATTGGCAGAGCACCAGCGAATTTCATTAGTCAACCCCGGTATGGTTGACTTAACTAACGGTCGTAGTGTTTACATACACAACGTGGCGTGCAGGGCAAGAATAACATGTCATTGCATATCTCTTCCCGTCCACGGATTCGAAGGAAGAGACACTCTGACGTCATAAGTTTGGCCACCTGAATCCTGTCACGTGACGCTTCTTGTCAGACTAAGAATCAAAATCATGAAAGTGACGAACGCGTTTTGTCAGGCAAGAGAGAAAAAAATGGCTGTGGGAGAAATGATAAGCGTAATAGGCAGCTGAAACGAACAACGAACGGTCATCCTGCATGCATAAAACTCCAATCGGCTTACGACCGTCTCTATGTAGCTTACGACGCGATTTCGCAACGATTATTATTTCACGATTATTGAATATTGTTTAGCCATTCATTGTGATTTATTGTATGTAGCTGAGAAGCAGTAAAAACCAAAGATAATCCAAATACTACTGTGTAATTTATATCAAAACAAAGTTAAACGGAGACACGGGCTATTTGTCGCACTACTACGATATTTTTTAGGGTGGAAATCAATATATAAGCCGCGGCCAATACTCCGAAAATTACGGTACATAAGTGACGAATTATTACCTTTTGTCTAAACCCCAGACATGGTCTTCATTATATATACCTTGCCTGATGATGCCACTTTATTGCATCAGATGCGCAGTTTGACCGTATGATAATAATAATTAAAGTGTAACATGAATTTGTATGTGGATCGGTTTGCGGAAACACCATGTAAGAATCGTTCGTACTTTCACACTCCTATTTCGTTCGCACTCCTCGTAAGGTCTCAACGTTTCGACTAGCCTGCTCTAGTCTTCATTGGGAGACCTAATCATCCCGATGATGACTAGAGCAGGCTAGTCGAAACGTTGAGACCTTACGAGAAGCGCGAGCAAAATAAGACGTGCCAACCTTACGAACGATTCTTACATGGTGTTTCCGAAAATCGATCCACATACTAATTGTCACCATGCAAAAGCTCAAGTCTTATTTGAATATGCTATGGTAAATCAAATTTGCTCCCTTATAGAAAAACTACATGTCATTCATTGCTGACTCAAATATTGCTGTTCAAAGTACAAGCCTTTGTACGCGGGTTTTAATTCACGGATGAGATGTTAACCCACGGCTGATAAATATTATTATGTTGATCCGTGTCAAGATCAATGATTCAAGAACCAATCGAAGGGTAACTTGGTAACTCTTTCATCCAGCGCTAGCTGCCGTTCGTCAGACTGCGTAGGCACACGGTTTTAGGCCTCTATATTAAAGGTTTACTGTAATCAAAACTCATGTGAAGTTAAATACATCTGTATTGTTATAAAACTGACCCTGTCTGTCATTGTTTGTGTTAAAAAATATTGTATATAGAAAAACAAGGCATTTTAGACCAATAATTTAACACCAAATTTTTCGCGACGAAAAACCTTGCTTACGTCACATGCAGAACGCCACGCAGTATATTGTGGTGCGAGCCTATACTAGTTCTTTATGTGACGTCACACGCTATTGTTGTGTGGATCGGTTCCAAGGAGGGCTTTTTAGGGGGCGGGGCATACATGTATTGATTTTGTAACTGTTTAGTCAAAATTAAGCACTTACATAAAAATGAAGATGTATTATAGTAATTAATTATGCATTAGACAAAAGCACTCTCACCCCTACAATCATTTTGGTTATAGTAAACCTCTAAGTCCCTGGGTCGATTTCACCAAACTCATCGTAACTTATTACCAATCGTACGTCTTATGATGCGTTGTAGACCCTACGAAGGATACGATGTGATATCATTCGTAATTCGACTTACGATCGATCGTAAGGCTTCGTGAAATCGACCTTCTGTCTTGTTATACCTATCGGCGGTCAGTGCACCGAATGCACAGTGAAATGCACAAATCAAATATTTAAGAAAAATCAACCCATCATTCAGCAGTAAGCTAGACTCAAACATTGTACTAACAATTCGTTTAGATCTGAAATCACCCTCTACAATTCATAAGAGAAAAAAAACACTTAACGAATCAATGATTTTTGTTCGAAGTATTTAGACAATCTCTTGAAAAACAAATGTTCAAAACGTCAAAGTGTCATATGTTTTTTTTTAACAAATGCAATTTTGACGAGTCATCGCCAATTTCCGCGGGAATTACTTCGATCCTCGGACAAAAATGTAAGCATTTGTGAAGAGACAATCGCTTTGTATGCGCTCATGCTGGCAAAAAAAACAAATTATTCTGACAGTTCGCAAGAAAGGGCCAACAGAGCCCTCCGTAAATCCTCCCTTTTGAAAATCAAATTGAATGCGATGTATTGTCAATTATAATTGCCAATCATGCAAAAGAATTTTATATCTGACTAAATTAAACATGAATTCGAAGCTTGTCTGCAGTCGGTAGACAATGAACAGTTTTAGCTTCCACGTTTTCAGATGGTTTTACTTGACAGCGTCAGACGTTCATGCATACAGATTACATTTTTTTTTGAGACTGACAAAGTTCTGCACTTTTCGTTGTTCGGAGGTAAGAAAGTGAAAATAAAGAACATCAATAGGTTGATTTCATAAGGCCCTGTGATCGACCGTACCTGGATATACGAAGGAAAACCCATCCTATATAGGGCTGCAATAAATCATAAGCCAAACGTTTGAAAGTAAAAAATTATGAGTTTTGTGAAATCGACCCCTGTAGGTAAACAACGACAATAAGGGACAATTTCGTTTTTGTTTCCCTGTGTTTATAAGCCTTTCAAAAGCTAATGGGAAATGAATTTTCAAAAATAAAAACAAATTAAAATGTATAATATTTACATTTCAAATACCGTGCAGGTTTTACAGAAGAATTATTTTAACCAGCCTTTCGCTATCCCTGGTCGCTCAATTAAACCAACATAATTTCTCCTTCCTTAAAATGTCTTTTGCACACATCCCATCTCCTTCACGTTGTCACATGTATTTCCACCCGCAGTATACGTTCTTTGGCATTTTTCTTATTTGCAAAAATTTGTCCAAATTTTGCGTCTTGTTCGTGTCCATCCCAAAAATGATTTTTATTCGAATTCCAATTACACGTTTAGGAATATCACGAGTACATACCTTCCTGCTGGTACGATCTTTGACACATTCGTGTTCGCTCGCTTTTCATTAATTTGCTTCATTTTGCCGGTCGTGAGCCTTAAATGACCTAAAGGGGGCATATACGATTTGCTAAGATGTGCGTTTTGGCTGAATTTGATACAAAAGTGAAGGTCTTAAACTTCCTTACAGACGTTGTTTCATGTACCTAATAACGCTTTGTTCATCTGGATAGAAGAAATGCAGCAGAAATGCAGTAGAAATAATCTTGTCCTCCTCCGAATCCTTTACGGTTACACTATGGTATCGAAATGCAACACGAACGATCGGACGAACGATATTTCTTTCTTTTATTAAGACACTAAATCTTGATTTTCTTGAAAAGAAAACAAAGATTTCCCATGGTGACAGTTTGCACTGTTTACGAACTGTTGAGTTCATTTTCTGTCTCAAACTCAATGATTTTTTTAGAGGCCTTGCAAATCCTGTACGCTGTTTTTAAAGGAATGCAGTCTGTTTCTCCAATGGTGTATTTGATGACACGATACTTAAAGCCGTATCTTCTACAAATTTAGGTTCCTTGCCACATGTGTGTCATTTAAAGCTTTGAGTGCATTGGTATAATGCTGGTGGGTCTCTTGATTAACCCAGTGGGAAAATGCAATGTGTGTATATGATTTCATGGCTTGTGACTGCTTAAAGGTTTACTGTAATCAAAATCCATGTGAATCTAAATACATCTTTTATTGTTGTAAAACTCCACCTGTCTTTCATTGTTTGTGCTAAACAATTATGTATATTATAGAAAAAGCAAGTATTTTAGACCCATAAATTAACACGCCACTTTTCGAGACGAAAAACCTTGCTTACGTCACATGCAGGACGACACTCAGTTTACTGTGCGGCGTTCCTATACTAGTTCTTTAAGTGACGTTACACGCTATTGTTGCTTGGATTTATTCCAATGGGGACTTTTTTTTAGGGGGGACAGACATGTACTGATTTTGAAATTGTTTGGTAAAAATTAAGCACTTACATCAAAATGTTAATTTATATAGTCATTAGGTATGTATTTAGCAATAATTTTAAAGCATTTTCACCCCTTTCCGAAATTTGATTACAGTAAACCTTTAAGAACCGTGGACCTCTCCCCGAATCGTGGACCCCATTATCTCTTTTCTTCTGAAGACCTCGGTTTAAATAACGATACAAGACACCACACACTCAAATTCTGTAACTGTTCTATTTGTATATAGTGCATACATGCATGCTTCCCAACCGTGGACCTGTGCCAAACCGTGGACCCCTTTACCCTTTTGTTAGAGGTCCTCGGTTTGAAAGGCATCATACACTTAAAATCACATCTAATGCACATCTACCCATACCGTGGACCCCATTGCCCGTTTTTCATATTAAGGTCAGCGGGTTGAAATCAACTACAACTACTTTTGTTTAAAGAATGGATAAGCGTGTTGAAAACATTGTTAAGGATGAGCACCACCCAATGAATGAGTTCTTGCACATGATGCCTTCAGGAAGAAGGATGAGATCGATAGGTGCTAAAACGAACCGATTCAAAGATAGTTTTGTACCATCGGCTGTGCGGGTTTTCAACAATGGGGACTTTTAAGGTTTTAGGATTAAGGGTTGTTTTTACAGACAGTTGTAATGTTTAATTGTTTTATCATGTGTTTTAAAATTGTTCTTGTATTGTAATTGTTTGTATCTTTTTGTAAATATTTTATATTGAATATGTTTTTTTTTTATGCGAGTCCAACTTAACAAATTCCTATTATTGTATTTTGTATGTAATCATTGCCTGAATAAATTAATCTTGAATCTTGAATCTTGAACGCACACCAATAAAAAAGTGCAACCTTATCATAATCAGAATCGACTCCATAGGCCGTGCGATACCAAACAGATGTCGAATAATCGTCTCTATATAGGGTGGGAAGAAAAAAGTACCTCCCACCTCACTGAAACTGAGTGCGTGATTAGCTACAGATGGGAAAAGCCCTGTATACACGGCATCGCCTGCATTATTCATATACGTAAAGGGGAAAGCTCTTATTAAAAATTGATGTGTAATTTCGCCTGGGCAGTACAGTGTTGTATTAATTCATATCTATTATTGCCCGCCCTGCAGTTTGTGTACAAACCTCAAAATGAGATTTTTCTCACCATTATTACTAAAAGTCGATCTACAATCACAAGTTTACAATCCAATAATGAACTGTACAGGGTATTGATAATGTAAAAGGCACTGTATTCATATATAGAAAGGAATTTGGGGTCGTAAATGGAACATGTCACATGCGATGCAATGCTTTGAAGGTACTATCATACTTTTTTTTTGTCAAAGAAATGCAGTTTCATTGGCAAAGAAAATATATCAGGGAAGATACAGTGACGGTCATCTGTGAAATTTTCAGTCCAACACGTTGCCCACTTTTTGAGAAAACAATGAAAACCGCTATTTTGTTTTATCTTTAAAAGATTAACATTGTTTTTGTTAGTCGTTGGTTTTTCTCCTTTTCAAGATAAATACAGCATTTCAGGCAGACATATTATTTAACAGTATGTTTATACCATCACCATCTTTATAAAATGTAAGTTATACGTAAATCTGTGGAGATTTCTGTTTCGATATGCTAACAAAGTAAGATACTACCTCTAAACTGAGGCTGGGGTTTTTAAGATGAATAGGAGGAAAGAAAGAAGACCTATATTTCCTAGAAACACTCTTTCTAACAGAGATTTGAAAAGGTGGAACTTACTCATCTTGAATTCGGCTGCAAAAGGCCAACCGATCATGACACTCTCAATGACATTATCGGGTCATTTCTGCTGCCTGCTATATGTGGCTCATAAACATACGTCAGATTGTAAATAAAAAAAAGACTGTAACTTTATTGTTTCCCCGTAAAAAGGGCAGAACTTTATAGAAGCTTCGGTTTCATGTCTGACATTCTAATTATTTTTATGTAGCTTGTTAACCTTTTTTAAATGCAAAAACTTCGTTATAGTATGGAAATGAACATAAAACCTGAAAATATGTACGTAAAGATACAGCCGTGCTAAATGACCGATAGCGCACGATATTTCAAGGCAAGATTTGGGGAGTGACGTGTATGGCCACATTTAGTGTGTTTCTGGTAGTTTTTATACGTGGTTTAATTCATAATGTATGTAAAGATATCATATCCTAGCAGGGGTCAATTTCACGAAGCCCTACGATCGATCATAACTCGAGTTACGAAGGATAACCGATCGTATCCTATACATAGGGCTGCTTTCATCATAAGTCCTACGATGTTTACTAAGTTACGATGAGTTTGATAGAATCGATCCTAGGGGTCGATTTCACGAAGTCCTACGATCGACCCTAACTCGAGTTACGAAGGATAACCCATCTTATCCTACATAGGGCTGCAATGCATCTCAAGTCATACGATTGATAGTAAGTTACGATGAGTTTGATAGAATCGATCCCAGGGGTCGATTTCACGAAGCCCTACGATCGACCCAAACTCGAGTTACGAAGGATAACCCATCTTATCCTACATAGGGCTGCAATGCATCTCAAGTCATACGATTGATAGTAAATTTCGATGAGTAAGATATAATCGATCCCAGGGGTCGATTTCACGAAGCCTTGCGATCGATCGTAACTCGAGTTACGAAGGATAACCCATCGTAGGGGGCCTTTCCCACGTAGGGCTTCAATGCATCAAAAGTCCTACGATTGATAGTAAGTTACGAAGAGTTTGGTGAAATCGACCCCTTATCCTACATATAAGGCTGCAATGCCCCATAAGTCCTACGATTGATACTGAGTTACAATGAGTTTTGTGAAACCGACCCCAGGGGCCGATTTTACTAACGCTTTGCGATCATCGCTAAGCCCAAATCCATCGCTAAACGGAAAATTGATCGCTACTTTGTGTAGGAATTTTCCGTTTAGCGATGGATTTGGGCTTTACGATGGTCGCAAAGCGTTAGTGAAATCGGCCCCTGGAGTGCTTAACCTATAATGTAGTATCCATCTACAATTTAAGACTGAAAAAAAAAATACACGACTTAGTTCCAAATATACACGGATTGAAACGTGCACTTATCTCAGTTACCGACCTCTACAGGCTTGGAGTTAATGATGCGAGTACAAAAAAACGTGACTTGTAAATAAACTGAGCCAGAGAAGACGGACAAATATATCCAACACCGACCACAACAAGCCCTATCTGGTTGCCACTAGATCGATGTCACTAAAAGCTTAGAATCCTCCTAAAAAACGCACGTCGATTCTGTATAATTGCTTTAAAAAAAACGAGTGTTTCGATATACAAAACAAGATAGTGATACTGACAACTCATCTATAAAAATAAATGGTTAATGCTTCGTGAAATCGAGTTAAAAGCTGCTTAGCGTACAATCCATATACTAAGCAGGGAGATGTATTGATGAGCGTAAAGGTTAAGCGATGCACACGGTGTGCGCTATCCACTGGTTTGATACCTGTCTATCTTTAATGTGAAACGCTAAGTCCTGAAACATTGATCCTTGTTCTATAGCTGCTGGGATTTCATGAGCACATTTGTTGTGTTCGCCTTCGTGCAGACGATACGTTTGAGGCCTCTGATCGGCAGGTGAAAATTGAGCGCGCGTTACATGTTAGGAGAACTTGCATGATGTAGGTCTTTTCTTTTGCAAAGTCACAGCCAGAGTTTTTCCAAACCAAGATAGCTGAAACTATGGCGAGCCATCAAAGCCAGGCTTAAACAGATAACCACATTTTGTACACAACGTTTCATAACATTGAAAGATATTGCTGAATGTAACAGCAAACAACACTACCAATGTTGGTATGTATTTTGTTCAGCTATAGGGAGTTTTTTCAACATTCGGCAGCCCATACCAACCACCAGCGATGTTTTGTAAACAAAAGAAAGATCGTCAGCCGCATTTTAAGTAAAGGCCAGAATTGCGAAGCGAAGGTAAATGCAGTGCATTTTGACCACAAAAACACACAGTTAAAAACTAAAATTATAATTTAATAAGATAACAGTAGGCGCTAAAACATATTTTGTAAGCGTTAAAGACAATGTCATACTTTGGTAGCGTACCGACTTCACAGAAATCTTCACAGATTTATCTGTAACTTACAGGGTATAAAGATGATGATGGTAAAAACATAACGTTAAAATAATATTGTTCTGCCTGAAAAACTGTATTTATCCAGAAAAGTGTATATTAACCTATGACCAAAAAAACATTTTGTTCTTTCAAAGATAAAAAATAACGGTGAAAAGATTAATAAAAATAATGAGGGCGTTTTTTACTATTTTCTCAAAAAGTGGGTACCGTATGGGACTGAAAATTTCACAGATGACTGTATAAACACTGTATCTTCCTTGATATTTTGGCCCCAAAATCTCATTTTCTTTGACAAAATTCAAAGTGTGATATTACCTTTAAGACGAAACCCCTCATGAAAAACAAAAAAACAAAACATTTAGAAACAATCGTTAACGTAATCAAAGATTTGAGCGCTTTCCTTTTAGACAATTTCATTCTGAATGACTGCTTTAAAGATTGCTCGAGTTTTATAAATTGTTGTAATTTTTTTCGCATTGAAATTTGCTCAAGTAACAATAATTAATGGTCTATTTCCCGGTAAAATGATTGAAGGCCAATCGAAAAGAAAGCTTACAACGTTTCATATCTAAAACGATGAAAGCCTTCGCGAATAATTCGGCCTGAAATTGAGCAATGAAGGCTAAAGAATCAGCGATTCATAGCCAAAAGCATCTCACCCCACACAATGCCCTCAAGGTATGGGCGAATTATACGCCGATCAGTGAGCTTGATTGCATGTGATAAGCTTTCAAAATTGATGTCCGCTCCGTAGCGGTATTTAACTTTGGGAATTCAAGATTTCATAAAAAGATAAGGGAAAATGGAGACGGCCTCGAAAATCCAACGGAAAGATAAACTTCCCAGAGCGATTGTCAACGACATATTAATCACTGAATTGGACTGGAAAATGATATAAGCTTTGAAATGACGCTGCGAGCATGCATACACACGCACTCAAAGAAAATTACATTTTTTTTTATGAGCATTTTTTTTTCTTTTATTTTCCAATCGTTTTATTTCTTTTGCTTACTTATTTTTAATCTTTTCCTGCTTTTTTATTTGCCTTTGTGTGCGCCGTTTCCCTGGTGAGTAGTTCTTTTATAAACCGGACGCTAAGTCATAAATTACTGTTGTTAGAATCATGGTTGAATACTGAAGTGAATCATCGTGGGTGCTTTCATGGTCCCAAGTCATTTCGAATTACGTGTCATTATAAACACCACTGCGGGTTGAGGTTTTGTCCCAAAACAAAACGAATGACGTTGGTCGAAACAAAATACTGGAGGCCTTGCTGCTTTCAAATGGCTGTACGTGTAGGTGTTCTTTTCGTGTTATAATGCTGTGCGCTGCAGTAAGTGCAAAAGCTTAAAGGGATGGTACTGAATTGGTAAGACAAAATACACTTCAAGATCACAGATTCACGTGAAACTTACACAATATAATGGTGATGATAGGAGAAAACATCCCATGAAATGTTTTTGTCCGAAATGCCATATTCGTTTGAGAAATAAATGAAACTATTTTCCGATTGGAGTAAATTCGCTTCGAAGCGTTCTATTATGAACGCATGATACCGTTGAAATGTGTAAACGGGTTTTCACTATTTTCTCGTGACCCAGATGGCTGATTGACCTCAAACTTCTACAGGTTTGTCAGTTAAGGTATATGATGGATAACATATTGTGCTTCCACTGTCAACAACGGTTTTGTCGCAAAAACCAGTTCTGTACCATCCCTTTAATATTATTCTTCTTAGCGCGTTTTCACACATCAATTAGCCAATTTCATAGAGCTGCTTAGCACAAACATTCCCTAAGCATGACATTTCTGTCTTAGTAAAAAAACAGGATTAACAACCAAATATCCGTGTGTTGTGTATCACTTGCAATTGTTCTCTGGCTTTTGTTCGCTGACCATGAATATCAAATGAAATTGCCAATGGTCGTTTGTTTATGGGGGCAAGACATTTTTGTGCTAAGCAATTTTTGTGTGCTAAGCAGCTCTACGAAATTGGCCCCATATGCTGTGTTTTAGTCAAAGTTGGGCACAGCTCCGAGCAACATCATTGTAGTATTATTTGATTTATTCATTTTTAAACCGTTTGCACCTTATTTATTTATAAACGAGTGACAAAAGTATCAAAACATTTTGTTTAATAATACAATGAGCTTTTGTCATCCTGCCATCACGTGGAAATTTGTAATAAAACACTTGTTTTAAAAGTTTACGGAACCCGTGCTATCCGGTCATCCGGAATTTTCATTCGATCGGCTCTCAAAATAATCCGGTTTTCAATCGGTAAAACCCATCGCTTTAAGGTATCAGCAATTTCCCTGTGTCCAAATCCGGACAAGTTCTTAATAGAGCGTAGATGCATGAATTACTGCACTCTAGGGTAATTTCTGTACTGCAAGGATCCGGATTCCGGATCCGAGTGATCCGGTTGTTGGTTACTGCATGTTTAAAGGTAGTATCATACTTTGAAACCAAAACAGAAATATTCACAGATTTATGTATAACTTACAGGGTATGAGGATGGTGGTGGTAGAAACATACCGTTAATTTTTTTCCGCCTGAAATGGTGTATTTATCCAGAAATTAGTAAATCGACGACCGAAAAATCTGTTTGATCTTTTAAAAGATCAAAAATAAAAGAGAAAAGATTTCAGAAATACTGTGGCCGTTTTTCGCTGTTTTCTCAAAAAGTGGGCACCGTAAGGGGCTGAAATTTGCACAGATGACTGTGACTGTATATATCTGCCTCGATATTTTTGCCAATGAATCTGTATTTCTTTGATAACAACCAAAGTATGATACTACCTTTTGAAGGTAATATCATACTTTGGTTTTTGTCAACCCAAAGAAATACAGATTCTTGAGCAGAAATGTGTATTTCGTTTACTTTTACTTGTTATGTATTTCTTTATCAATTTCTACAATTTTGATTTGATAGAAATTCCAAAATCCAAGGACAAAATACGCTACAACTTGCCAATTATTAACTATGCGAGTGTTTGTGCATGCCCAATGCTACGATGAATGCATTAAGATGTCTTAGTGTTTTGAGCTGCCATAGTATAGCAAGGCCAGCCTTACGAAAGCGAAACAAGATGTATTCCTTTATGACAACAAGAAGGGAGTATTAATTTTGTTTAAAGGTCAAAAACTACGTATATGCATTATATGATTAAAAAAAGAGATGAATAAGATGGAAATAATACAGTTCAAGAGCGAGGATAGAAATTAAGAGAGAGCTGCTGGGAGAATACCTAAAAAAACATTGCGGAAATTTTAAGATTGAAAACCACCTTGCAGTTGTAATGCAGATAATTTGCTAGGAAAACATATCTCCTTTTGTGCCAGGCCAATACCATCCAACTGCAAGAATGACAAGACAAAAAGCACGCTGCAAAAACAAGCGAGTCATACAGGTATTTTAGCTATAAGCCGTGCCTAGTATTGTTCAAAATACAAAAGCTTCACACACACAATGCAATTGCTAGATCCGATTTTCGCCAAAGGATTTGGTCAATGTTTTCCCCTACATTCTGCTCAAATTTCTAGCGCCACAAAACAAGAGAACATCTCTCACGGACTCCAAAAAGGGACAAGACTGGACAATTTAAAGCTTTTACCAATGGTGCGTTGACTGCATTTGACCTAGAGACACTTTTTGGCAGCACTGTCAGACCTTTGATCAAAATCCAAATCAGGTTTGGCGATTGTAATGGAAGAGTTATGATTTATACGCGATGTTGAGAGCAGTGATCTTCGTACCGTTATGACACGAATGGTGTTTACGAAACGGAGGCTCAGGCTCCATTTTGAGAATCCATTCTAAAATAACGGGTATCAAAAAAGAGACTTTAAGTTGGCTGCGGTAGCAGCGGTACTGAAGCAGATTCTCTGGTTTGAAAAGGAAAACAGGGTTTCAGCTTCAAAGAAAAACCACAACCTATATTTTCAGAATATGGATGTCAGAGCCTGAGCCTGAGCCTGAGCCTGAGCCTGAGCCTAAACCCCGTTTCGTACACGTCCTATGTGACTTCCCAATCCATTCTTGTCATTCTAAAGTGGTCTACCAATAGGCATCATGTCACTGAACGTGCTTACAATGTATAAAAATGAGTAACACACATTTTACCAATCCAACCCCAGCACAAAAATTGGTAGAACTGCTACCCATACTTGAAATAAAAATTGGAATAACAGAGAAAATAAAAACAATCAATGACGAATAAATAATGCATATAATATGCTACCAGCGATAGAGAATAGGCCAGCATATCGACCGATGAACCGCCTAGTGGGACCAAGCGACCCAAGTGGTAATGTCGACGAGGTTTCTATACGGTAAGCTAAAAAGCTATCTGAACAATACCATTTTTCATTCAAAACCGAGGGAGAAAATCTATCCAAAATATTCTGGAATTTCGTATTTTAGTCGGATTTGTGGGCAAAATGTGTTAATTTCGTTGTTCGTTTTACGGCCGTTTTTGGTTGTCGGTGATATTTTCAAATCGGGTGTTAAGATAATGTGGTAGAAGGATTAAACTGTATCGAAGTTCTGGAGAATGGTTTTTGTGGGGGACTGGTGCGCTGCCTGTAACGGCAGCACGGCACGTGGTTTCTGCACAAAAACTTGTGTTATTATAATACAATGGTAAGAGCTTTGGGGAGTTTGAACGCACTATCATACTTTGGTAGGAAACTAAAACAGAAATCTTCACAGATTTACCCATAACTTACAGGGTATGAAGATGGTGAGGGTAGACAATTACTGTTAAAATACGTCTGCATGAAATGCTGTATTTATCCAGAAAAGAGTCAAACTAATAACCAAAACTATTTTTGATCTTTTGAAGATCAAAAAGAAAAGAGAAAATACTGTGCCCGTTTTTCACTGTTTTCTCAAACAGTGAGCACCATAATGGACTAAAATTTCACAGATGACTGTTACTGTATACAGGGTGTCCCAGAAATAAAACGCAACACTGTATCGGGACCCATTATTTTACAATTAAACTGCCACTTCAAGATTCAATTATATTATACAACCATGTCTTGGCTATCACCATGTAGAATTTAATCATTATTTGGGCTAAAATTGGCGAAAATATGACCAATTGAAAGAGTACTCCTTAAAAACAAATTTGCAAGGATAACACGCATAGTGGTCAATACACACATAATGTGCATGAAAGAAAGATGAAAATCGGGTTTTGAGGTTGGGTAATTCAGTCTTATTTTTTTCACTCAATTTTAGTCCAATTTAACTCAAAATCTACGTGGTAATAGCTAACACATAGTTGTATCACATATCTGAATCTTGAAGTGAAAACAGTTTAATTTTTATATAATAGATCTCGACACAAGTGTTACGTTTTTTGGAGGGACACCCTGCATGTCTTGATATTTTTGCCCATGAATCTTTATTTCTTTGAAAAAAACAAACAAAGTATGATATTAACTTTAAAGGTAGTATCATACTTTGGTGTTTGTCAAAGAAATACAGATTCGTGGGCAAAATATCAAGGAAGATACAGTA
This sequence comes from Astropecten irregularis, assembly GCA_963971285.1. Classification (NCBI taxonomy): domain Eukaryota; kingdom Metazoa; phylum Echinodermata; class Asteroidea; order Paxillosida; family Astropectinidae; genus Astropecten; species Astropecten irregularis. The sequence goes on along the minus strand of OZ020251.1, from coordinate 12,912,824 downwards.
AAAGTACGGTAATCTGTGAAAATTTCTGTCCCATACGTTGCCCCCTTTTTGAGAAAACAGCGAAAAACGGCCACAGTATTTCTGAAGCATGTTTTCTCTTTTAATTTTGATCTTTTAAAAGATCAAAAAGATTTTCGGTCGTTGTTTCACTAATTACTGGATAAATACACCATTTCAGGCGGAAAAATGTTAACAGCATGTTTCTACCAGCACCATCTTCATACCTTGTAAGTTATACGTAAATCTGTGAACATTTCTGTTTCGGTCTCTTACCAAAGTATATGATACAACCTTTAAATCAAGACCAACATTATAAACAAACAAATAGGCAGACATGCTGACGGCTGAACTGACTTACCATTGTAAGCCTGTACAAGTCTGCTGTCGTCCACGGCTAGCACGCACATACTGCCGAAGCACAGAGTCACAATTGCCAGTAAGCAGTACTTTCTACACCACTCCATCTTTTCGCCTCAGTCAAAACACAAACTCACACACAAAGAGTCAAGCTGCCGAATGGTCCTGGTAGATAAAGTATACGAGAGAATAAGAAGAAGAAGAAGAAAAAGAACTCCGTGATAGCCCTTTTCAACACAACTGTCTCGCATTTGTGGCAAGTGCGGGCCGCTCGCTGGGTATTTAATGACGGAGACGAATGAGACGGCGCCCTCACCGACGAGAATGATGAACTTTATCGACCGGCGCACGTGTACAGTGACGGGAAATGCGGCTGTTTGTTTTTCAGTATGGCATGATGGCGATTTGAATTAATTACCGTCATCATTGCAAGAACTGATGATGGCCGAGGTGATCCGTTGTGACATTACTCAATACACCGCGAGAATTTCTCAATAGATGTATTTATTTTCACAGCGCCTCTGCTTAGGCTTGCATTGACTTTTCTTCTTTTTATTATTTTTTTTTTTTGATTGTTTTCTTGTTGTGAAAAGAATGTATTGTGACAACATATTTTGTTTCCAGGCGAAAGCAGTCAGCCATTCACGATTGCGCGGAGTCATTTTTGTCGGCGATAAAATATAAAACATACTCCCCCCCCCCCCCTATGAACAAAGCGTAAAAAGGTACATGAAACAACGTCTGTGACTGGTTTTTGCAACAAAACTGACAGTGACAGTGACAGTGAAAGCACATTATGTAATCCACCATATACCTTAACTGACAAACCTGTCGAGGTTTGAGGTCAATCAGCCATCTGGGTCACGAGAAAATAGTGAAAACCCTTGAACAGAGAACTGTTCACATTTCAACGAACGAACAAAACGCTTCGAAGCGATTAATTCCAATCGGAAAAAAGTTTTATTTATTTCTCAACGAATATAGCATTTCAAACAAAAACATTTCAAAGGATGTTTTCTTCTATCATCACCATAAATACTGTGTAAGTTTTATGTGAATCTGTGATCATGAAGCGTATTTTGTCTTACCAATTCTGTACCATCCCTTTAAGTACTAAATTCAGCCAAAACGCATAGGCTATTCTTTACAAATCCTATATGTCCATTTAATGTTCTTGTATTACAGTGCATCCCCATCTTCAAGTTTTTCTCTGGTTGAGCTTAACAAAGCGAGCAAAAAACGAAACTCATCATTTGCTTGGTAACAATATACATTATGCTAGAATTAAGTGTCATGCAACTGCCAAAATCAGGCCTTAAGCAATGTGTATTGTACAAAATGTGACACGTTATTAAAGTAAACGTTGACATAGTGTTATATTGCAGTTGTCACGAAAAGGAAGGGTTAAAATCGATACCTTTATTTTCCTGGTTGGTGACATAAAGATATTGAATTTCGCATTTGTAATCTTTGCACGTCTTAGCATAACAAAGCACACATCTTAAAGGGATGGTACAGATATTGAAAGACAAATAAATTAATAAACTTCAAGATCACACATTCACATAAAACTTACACAGTTAATGGTGATGATAGGAGAAAACATCCCATGAAATGTTTTTGTCTGAAATGCCATATTCGTTGAGTAATAAATGAAACTAATTTCCGTTCGGAATAAATCGCTTCGAAGCGTTTTATGGATAAATACACCATTTCAGGCGGAAATATTTTAACGGTATGTTTCTACCACCACCATCTTCATACCCCCCCCCCCCTGTAAGTTATACATAAATATAGCGGCGTTTCCATGTACATGTATACACAATATTGGCGAGTTTGAATAATATTATCCGTTGACACTCGTGCACTTCGTTTGACCCAGTGTGCATGACCACCTGTACTTGTTATAGGCCACTTATATACTCGGAAAGAAAACTCGGTCAGCCTGATGTACTGGCTTATGATCAGGGGTCGATTTCACCAAACTCATCGTAACGTATACCATCGATCGTAGGGGGTATGATGGATAACAGTCCCATACGCGGGATACGATGGGTAATCCCTCGTAACTCGACTTACAATCGATCGTAGGGATTCTTGAAATAGACCCCCTGATGTCGAATTTCACCAAACTCATCGTAAGTTACTATCAATCGTAGGACTTGTGATGCACTGCAGCCCTATACGCGGGATACGATGGGTAATCCTTCGTAACTCGACATACTATCGATCGTTAGGCTTACGAAAAATCTCCCCATACAAACATGCACAAAATGCCACTTCGTAAAAAGGAAAAAAATCGGGCGCGTCTTGTTTGGTCAGCGCGCGCGCGCGCGCGCGCGCTCCACTTTGTCTCTTCGTGATAACGATAAAGGCATACGCGCTGTATTTTGTCCCCATAGAACAACGTGCATTTATGCCACTTTTTCTCTTCGTGAAAACGTTAAATACCATTTGGGTGCAAAGTGCCTATTTATTGATTTCCATGATCTCTATGATTTCATTTAAGTTTAACAAAAATTAGTTCGCCGAGATGTCCCTTGCATATTTACCCTCAATCGATTTAGGCAAAAAAAAAAAAGAATTTCGAAAAAATATTGATTTTTGCCAACTTTGTCCCTTCGTGAAAACGGTGACGGACTATAATTGACCCCTGGAGATCCTTCCGTAAGGCGCCTCGCACAGGGGCCAACTTCATAAAACTGTTAGCACTAAAATTTGCTTAGCAGAAAAAATGTCTTGCCCAATAAAACAAACCACCATTGAAAATTACATTTGATATTCATGGTCAGCGAACAACAACCAAAGAACTATCACAAGTGATACACAAAAATGGAAATTTGGTTGTTAACCCTGTTTTTATTATGACAGAAATGTAATGCTTAGCACATATTTCGTGCTTAACAGTTTTATGAAATTGGCCCCAGGCAAGTGCATCCCGCCGAACGAACTACAAGCTCGCGACGGGTGATTGCATGGAATTTTTCTTGGTAGGAAAAGGAATCATGATGCAATATTCAACCGGCGATTACAACCGTCATCATTGCAGCCATCGCCTTACCGAATTTGAGTGACAAATCATCGGTTTAGTGGGACCTGACGTCGGTTCCTGTATGAATCATGCATTAAGTCCTATACCCGGGGATCGATCATGGTAATGCGGTTCAAATCGCAAGCGGTTAATGTCAACGGCAAAGGCATGGCAACCCCTTAATACGGCAATTTGGACTTGGACTTTGTTTTTTTCTGATGCAGGAACCAACCAAACTGATGAAAACCAAATGATTTAGATCAAAGCTTCTAGTATAATTAGGGGAGTCAGGTTGGCGTAGCGGTTCTTTCCTCGCCGTTCACCTCTGGGGAACGGGTTCAAGTCCGGCTCGGTTCACAAGCGGATTGGGTTTTCAGTCCCTGCCTGATTCTGTGGGTTTTACACAAAATATTACTCTGAGGTTTTCCTCCCACACCACTAAAACTGTATCTTCTTCTCATAACCTTTCCATAACAGGTTTCATCGGGCTTTCCAGCTACAGTGCCGAGGGCGATTTTAAGGAATCCTTGATTTCATTACCAGAAAAAGATATAATTATAGTGGGGACATCCCAGCACTAAGCATTGTCCAGCGTCCTCAGAAGTATTGTGAGGACAAGAGGGTTGCGAGGACGGAAGGAATGTTCCACGCTCTCAATCAAAATTTCCCTCCTAGATCAAATAGACTTTTTCTCGTTAAAGAGTATCGGATACCTTCAACGCACAAAGCAGCAAAGATAAAACGCTGTATAAGCAAAGAATCTTCGAGCGAAGTAAATGACCGACCGTACGAAATGAAATTGAAGAGCGCGCATTTCCAAAAAACACCGAACAAAAGAGCGTTTAAAAAGCCAAGCAAATGACACAATATCCCAGCCTATACGTCTTCTGCAGCCATTTTAAATTTCAAAACAGAGTTCATGATATTGTGTTCAAGCCACGGTACTTCTCTATGAAACAAAACAACTCCGAAGGGTAAGAGAGTTTAAAATCTAGCAAAGGTGCGTTGAATGTATCTGCTCTGTGTGTCCTTTACTGCGGTTCTTCGTTTGCCATTTAGGTAAACCGAGAAAAATAATGGCATTGCAAGGTCGAGTATTAATGGACGTTAATGACATTTGGGGGGCACAGTGGGCATAAAGGACGGCGTCCACTGTGACTACGCATTGACCATGACCTTGTATAGGTTGAATGTTCCACGATGTCTATTTATATCAGCTCCGGTCTGAAACATCTTTTGGCGAGTCGCGATGAAAATGAAAACATGATATCGCAGTTAGAAATAATAATGAAAGCAGCCAGAGACCGATTTCACAAAACTTACGACGCGTCGCAGTATCGCAGAGCTTTATGAAATCGGCCCAGGGGTCGATTTCACCAAACTCATCGTAACTTACTATCAATCGTAGGCATCTTTGATGCATTGCAGCCTCACATAAGACAGGCCATCTACGATGGGTTATCCTTCGTAACTCGAGTTACGATCGATCGTAGGGCTTTGTTAAATCGACCCCTCTTTTCGCGTCAAGCGGTGAATACACACGTTCTAACAACCCAACCGGTAAACGGTTTTGAAAATACGTTTATTTGCCATCCACTCCAAACCTTAGGCATAAACACGTGCGTGTGCAATTCAATAACTCGTGTATACAAGCAGGGTGTATAAGGGTACAACAAACAGGTATATTATGACCAGATATTCCTTTCGAGTGTTATAGTGATAACACCGAGCGTGTAAGAGTGTCGATCACGGGGGCAAAATCAGCTACGACGCGGCAGATTTAATTTTATTCCTCGCTCGCCAACTGACTATGAAACCTCGGAATTGATATGATTTATCAAATCTTCTTGTTTATTTCGAGAGGCAATACAACAATAATACTGCGTGGATTTCAATGTTATTATCATTCCAATCTGTAAGGATTCTGCAAATATTTTTGGAACCGTTCAGTTTCCGCTGGGAGGCGACGTCTGATGGATTAGGGCTTATACGTGGTTATACCGTTCTGTTACCTTGAATGAACACTTGTATTTGGCAGCACGTGTCGAAAAAAAAAAGACAAAAATAAAACCATTTACGCAAGTTTGCATCCCCAAGCGTTTTTTTTTTTGAGCGGGAAAATCGCAATCAAAAATGAGCAAAAAAAGCAATACCTTCTTTAATCTCATGCCATTTATTGTCTAACGTCTGCAATGTAAGCTATGATGGGCCGTTAGGGTTTTGTTCAGCTAATTCGCTGTATCGTATTTGTTCAAGAGATTTACAGTCGTGTGGAATTATAATAGGCATTCAATCTTTTACCAGATTGGAATGAAAATGTTTTTGCATCCCTCTCCAAACTTATGATTTCGATTCGTTGTCCCTTCGTTTCTCCGGATATCTCTCTTTAAAGTTTGAATACATGATCGGTAAAGGTCAAAGAACGGCACTCACACTTTGCCTGATTCGGCATGTACAGCATGACAATTTGAGCTCAAACGGACAACTAAGTCTAATACACTCTGCACTCTGCTACTTCAAATGAAACTTTTACCTTTGAGAAAAATCCTGCTCGGATCGAAACGCCAGACCTTCATAAATCTGACCATTTAGCCTTTGAGAAAGATCATGTCAGAATCGAAACGTCAGGTCCTCTTAACTCTGAGCATTTTGCCTTTAAGAAGGATCCAAATAGGATCGAAACGTCAAGTTCTCCTTACTCTGAGCATTAAGCCTTTGAGAAAGATTCTGCTAGGATCGAAACGTCAGGTCCTCCTATCTCTGAGCATTGAGCCTTTAAGAAGGATCCTGCTAGGACCGAAACGTCAGGCCCTCCTAACTCTGACCATTTAGCCTTTAAGAAGGATCCAACTAGGATCGAAACGTCAGGCACTCCTAACTCCGAGCATTAAGCCTTTGAGAAAGATCCTGCTAGGATCGAAACGTAAGGCCCTCTTAATTACAAACATTATGTAGTAGACATTTCAGGTCACTCATTTGGTTAATAGGCGCGGTGCAGCAGTTAAACACTTGCATCAAAATGGAAAGTTAACTCCGCAAATATTTGGTCCAACAAAACCATATGCTTGGCCAAATGTGGCTGACGTGTGTCTTTGAGCAAGACATTTTGCAAAAAAAAGAAGAAAAATTGCTCTCCCCACTTAAGGAGATATTTCACTTGGGAGTTCCATAAGAGAGAGATGCGTGTTTGATTAAATTTTCCCTGTGTCCCTTGAACAGCAGTCGGTATCCCACTTCTGACACCAACCCTTAGGGATTTATCCAAATGCTCCTCAAATGCGATAATCCGCATGCAATCAAAATTGCAAAGCGCACTATGCTTTGCCTCTGTATAAAACAATCCATTGTAACTTAACAAATTTCAAGAAGGAAAGAAAACAAAACAAATATGAAGAAAAAAAAATATGAAATGTCTCTTTTTATAGTCTACTGATTCCAAGGAGCTGAATTTTTTGGCCATCCTTTGTTGTAATCTGAACAATACTCTAAGGAGCAAACTGTTTTGTAATGTCACTATAGGGAAACAAAATTGCAGGCACGTGAAATATAATTAGCCGTGTAGCATTGCTACCGCTCTTCTGACATGATGTGATACAAATGAAGTTATATCCATCTTATGCCGAGGTAGATAGTTTTGATTTCAGCCGCTGTTTATCAGCCCGGCTTAATCCAATAGAAGCTATAAACGCATTAGAGGGTAGGACTCGCATGTGATTTTAATGGACTGACTCGAATCGATACTATGAAAAACAAAGAAAATAGAAAAATTGGCATCTTTATTCTTCGCCGTGTAGGACACTAGACAATTTGTAATTTGGTAGATTATTTTTTTTTGCAAATTAGGCTTGCCTTTCACCGACGTGGATGAGCACTGTATACTCGGTGCTTGTGAGAGCACGTGTATAAAATCACATGTTCGCTCAGGTGGGATTCGAACCCACGTGATTTGTTTTCACGTGCTCTCACAAGCACCGAGTATACAGTGCTCAGCCACGTCGGTGAATGGCAAGCCTAATTTGCATATTGTATATTTCCCGACCAAAACTCATTTAATATTCTAGATTTTTGTTTATTATTCAAAAGAAATACCATTTTTTTAAAGCAAAACAGACATATTTTACATGACTTAATTATCTTGCTTTGTGTTTAGAAGATTTATAACTACCGAAAGCTTTTTTACCAAAAATGTGAAATGTTTTCCTATTTTGTCTTAATTGTAAATTATGACCAATTAAAATGGCCAAAAGAAAAACCATCAAACAAAAAATCTCCGACAACTATACTTCCTTTGAGAAAAAAATCACACTGACTATATATTCCTCATGAAAACCCTCCGAGGACATAATAATTATGAAAGTCCTCACACTGCTTCGAAAAGGTGCATTACGAGGACATCCTTAACGCTTAAGTCCTCGGAACGTATCAAATGTTGTTTAAAGCGTGCAACAAGTTCATACCCTCTCGCTGAACCCTTTCTGTCACCCTCCGTCTCTCGCGTCATCGTAATTGACTAGCATCCGTTGCGAAACGCAAACCCTTCCCCGACAGGCGTTTATGTAACATCACGGGTATAATGTACATGCCCCGTGGGGGGATCGGACCCACCACCACCACGCACCAAAGTTCATGCACCGAGCAAAACCTGCTTTTCCTAGGGGGCGATACTCATTTTCAACCCGCTTGTTCCTGATACGTGCGCCCTGGTTTTTCCTCGGGGCTAAGCTACATCTCTGTGATGTTCTGATTAATATTCACCTGATTAATTTCATTAAACCTTCGTGAAGCTGTATTACAAACCGAATTCTCTACGGAGTTTAAATCGCAAAAAGCGCGCCTTTTTTCTTACAGATTGTTCGTGTGTCTTCTGTGAAACGTGCCCTATTGCACTTTGTGTCATTTTCAGCCGAGCAGCTTTTGAATGCAAATTTGCGAATTTGCGTCAGACACAAATCTAAAAATTGCCTCTTTTTTTTGTCCGGGAAAACAGCCTTTCTTCTTTTAATTACTGACGTGAAAACATTGTGGGTGTATGGAGGTCCACGCGATATCTCCTGGGATTTTATTACGTATGCGTGTTTTCTATTTATTATGCTAGAAATGCAATGCAACGAAACGTTAACTATACGTGTTTAACACGAACGGATTTCTTAAAAGGCAATAGCATACTTTGGTTTTTGTCAAAGAAATGCAGAATCATGGGCAAAAAATATCAAGACATAGGCCTATACAGTGACAGTCATCTGTGAAATTTTCAGTCCAATACGGTGCCCGCTTTTTGAGAAAACAGTGAAAAACGCCCACGGAATTTCTTTAACCTTTTTATCTTTTGATGTTTTAAACATCAAAAATATTCTCGGTCGTTGTTTTACTTATTTTTTGATAAATACACCATTTCAGGTAGAATAATTATAACGGTATATGTTTCTACCATCAGAATCTTTATACCCTGTAAGTTATTTGTAAATCTGTAAACCTTTTCTCTGTTAGTTTCCTACCAAAGTATGATAGTACCTTTAAAAGAAAGTCGTCTTAACATAAAATAAATAGTATTTCTTTTGACGTTTCATTTTTTGTTTTGTTTGTAATTGATGTGATGATTTTCGTTTTCGTTTGGTTTTTGTTTTACCAACTCTAGCATAAAATCTTCTGAACCTGTTCACGTGCAGCCATTCTGATGGAAGCGTGGCTGCATTAACTTGAATTTTCGGGAGTAAAAATTACTTTTAGGGCCTAAATGTTGGGTTTTATTTTTTTTTTTGTAATTTGTTTCACGGCAATTTGTTTGTGTCTTTTCTTCACATTTTGAATTGGTAGTATACCATTTTGTTTTGATGATTGAATTTAAAAAATTCGTTTTATTCGCAATACATGTAATGACATTTTCAGTATTATCTTTAGTATTTCATTAATGTATTTCTCTTTTCTTTTAAAATGCCCAAGGAACTACATCAGCCATATCCCATGCATTGTCTCCCCAACACACTAGTATAAACAGAAACCCGGCGGCTATTGTCTGTTTGATTTAAAACCGAGCCGATATTACACAGAACAGCCCACGGGGAATCAGTCCATTACATTTAACAGCAGCACTTTACACAGTAAGCCAGGGGGTCGAATTTCAACCTCGTACGTAGGCCTAAATACGCCCCACACGCCAGGCACATGCACGTAAATTATTACTTACTCCATTTTCGCGACACCGAAATTATCCAAACAATCAGGCAAATTAGACTCGCTTGGTTATTTTATACTAAAAACAACCCTCCCCTTTTCCCAGAAAAAAAAAACCAGTTTGTTCGTCACACAGAAAAAAAAAAAAAATACCACCGATTTCGTTCCAATCGCGTTTTCATTGATTATTTGTTTCAAATATCAACTTCGCGCCTCTATCACACGTTTGCTTGATAAATATTGTGTTTGATGACAAGGGATTCTTGGGGGGGGGGAAGAGCAGACTTGAAGATTTAGAGCATACAGACTGACATGCATCATAAGGGACACAAACAAAAAATGAGCCAGATGTTTATTTTGCGAAACACAAACACCGAAAAACAAAACGTGTTGAAATTTGCTCAAATCTGTCGGCATTTTAAAATTGCCGGCACTGAAGTGATTCAGAACTGTATCAAATTTCTAAACAAAGGTTTGACACAGTCGTTAAAAGAATGATTAGCTAATCTGGTACTGCTTACAACATTCGACACCTAAAAGTGTTAAAGGTAGTATCATACTTTGGTTATGGTCAAAGAAATGCAGATTCTTGGGCAAATATATCAATGAAGATATAGTAACAGCCATCTGTGAAAATTTCAGTCCCATACGGTGCCCACTATTTGAGAAAACAGTGATCAGCCACAGTATTTCTTTAGTCTTTTCTCTTTTACTTTTGATCTTTTAAAAGATCAAAAAGAACTCAGTCGTTGTTTTACTAATTCCTGGATAGATACACCATTTCAGGCGGAAAAATTGTAACGGTATGTTTCTACCAGTACAATATTCATACCCTGTAAGGTATACGTAAATATGTGAACATTTCTGTTTTGGTTTATTACCAAAGTATGATATTACCTATAATTCTACACTAGCGTTGTGGTCTAGACTCTTGAATAAAAAAAGCACGTTTTCTCAGGCAAAACGTGTGACGCCGGCCGGCGACCAGCAATACGATATCATTTTTACTACAACTTCAAAGCACTCCTTTGTGGGGCGTCCGTGTCTCATTCTCTCGCAGGACTAGGAACGAGTCTAACCTCAGCATCTCAACAACAAAAAAACACGCTTTCCACCATTTTTCTTGTCTTCACTCTTTTTCTTCACTTTTTTTTTTTACGTCGCTCAAAGAAATTGAAGAACATTACTGGAATCGCTTTCAACAGTACAAGGCACTTAGCGCTAGTTCACTGACACCGGAACTAGCAAGAATATTAAGGAGGGGTGGCAAAGGACGATCCAAGACGCCATTTGGTACTCTGAAGTCTTTTGATGTTCACTTTGCCTTACAGCAGCTCAAGAACACGAATAATAATACAATCGACAAGAAAATGGAGAACCAAAAAAAGAATCGTATTCGAAGCCTCTGTAAGTCTTGCCGAATTGGTATTACGATTATTCCGCGTGGGTTCCGGAACTATAAATCGATTGCCCGGTCTGACCGACTAAATTACTCCGCCCCCTTCTTCCAAGTGACCCCCTTCCCCTGATGAGTACGATACCCTAATGCATCTTTAATCTATTGCTGTTATAGTCCAACTGATAGGAACGAGATGCTGGTTTCCAAAACTACACACACTCTGTAATTTCATTTGGAAGCTTGCAGACGTTATACCTACATGTAGCTGCACCTGCGCTTCTATTAACATGACACCAAGCTATCTCTCTCTTTGTGATAGGCTATCCCAGTTTCATATGTCTTGTTTATGAGCCAATTATTGATCAGACCTGATTTCCTCTTTGAAAATACAAAAAGGGTATACTGGCCATCAGAAGCGGCGAATCTAGAGAAAACGGCGCCAGGGAAAGCGCTAAAATTGCCACCTATAATTCCAACTTCTGATTCCAATAGAAAGAGAAAAAATCAGACAATTTGAAATTGGAATCTATCTTTGTTTGTTTTATTAAATTAGATTTCCAATAAATTCAACAGTACAGCTACGCCTTACTGCTGGCCAGTTTTTTTTTGTTCATGTTAAAGACAAATTTGCTATGATTTGCTGATCCATTTCGCATTATTATACCTCATTGTGGGATGAGTATAAAATCTTGTTCGACTTCGCTCAGAATGATATTAATTCTGATCCACGATGCGTAAGCACACACGTTTATTTGTATATTAAGGATATTTGAACTGTAACGAACAATATTGACGGAGGGCCGCGTGTGATATATTCACTGATGGGGAATTTACAGGAAGACAAAACTGGGAATCTTTTTGATCTAGTATCCTATGGGATTCTTACCTGATTGTACAAAACATTATATTCTCTTTTAGATCACACACGTAGGTAAACAGGACGGCAAAATGAAATTTTAAACTAAGGCCATAAACAAAAATTGTTGTGTTGGAGTAACGGAGGGTTGGGAAATAGGGTAGGGCGGGCGGATTTTTTGTTTTGTTTATTAATTAAATTTTTCCTGTATTAAATGCTTTTTTTCCCTGTATATCACAGTATTTGACGAGTCAAATAAAGACAAGAAATGACATAACAACTTTAACCAGTCTGGTTTCCATCTTTTGCTCCTTTTAAGCTGCATACAAATTTGCGATTTATTTTTTTATTATTTTTTTTTTGGTTTAAAATGTTTACGGTCGGGGCATATTTTTGGGTCGGGCGGGTTACGCCAATACAACAATTTTTTTATGGCCTAATGCTGGTACTATTATGTTTCTTTGAAAGGGAGACATTTCGGTATTCTTTTGACTATTAACCCGCGGTAGTTGAGCATCTTGTACTAATATGCGATGTGAATTCACCTTGAAAAATCGTATTTTTATTAATTCTCTTTCTGATCACAAACAATATGTACTGTTCGAAGTCAATGTTGTACATCTCTTTGCCAAATCAAGAACACTGTCTACGTGTTTAGTTTCAGCATGGATCAAGGAAATACCTTATTCATCCTTGGTTCTACATGTAAGTTTGCGTGTTGTTTTAGCTGCAGTTGTTTTTGTTGAATTGTCTTTCGTTAAATGGCAAAATAAACGGCAAAACAAATAATGCTAGGGTACATTAGATTTATTATAGAGTACAGACAAACACAAACGTATTTAATGTGTGGCGCGCAAAACGAGAGTTCCAAATAGAAGAAACAATTTACATTCATGGATAATATTATTAAATAAGACTTGAAGGTCTGCGCTAACACCATGTAATCTCTTCAATGAGAGTGTGTGGTTCTGAGAAGAACCGTTGGTATTATCTCGACGTTCCGAACAGTGTGCTCTGTTCGTCCTCAGGAAAGTAACACTGACACTAGTGATGTAATTACAAATGGGGTATTAGGGAGACACGTACGTTAACATCTAAAAGTGAACAGTATATGGATACTTTTCGGTGTCTCCCTTTTACCAGCTACCATTTAAAGACATGTTTAAAGGGTTCATGCAGTGTTTTTTTTTTCCTCAGTCAGGATATTCTATTGCCTTCATACAGAGAATATACTGACGGATAATGAATGGCAAGTCTTATTTTGGTTTCACACCAGCATTTGGTTTTCTTTTGAACGGCTTTGCAAAATGGGAATTTTTTATGCATACTCATGTAGGGAACCAACAGCCAAAATATAATGAAAAAAACATACACAAATGAAGAGGCAAACATGACCCACAGAAATGGTTGGTCAAAAAATTTACACCACCAGTTGAGGGAAAGGAACATATTCAGCACAATAAAACCAAATGAGGGGGGGAAGGTTTGTCAGAAAACCTATACAACAACCCCAACATTTTGTGCACAAAGCAATTGGATTACTGCTCTCAGTTTCCCAGATGACATCACAATTTTGCTCATGAATATGGAAATTCTAATTAGCATACAAACCAAAAATCTGTCGTTAACCCTGAAACAGTGTGAGGAAGTGGGTAAAATCAAAGGCCCATGTAACAATTTATTTTTGGCATATGTTCAAGCCATAATATTCCTAATGCATAGACCCTTTAAGACAGAGAATGCTCTCGTTATGAATAAAAATTTATGTCAATTGCAAGTTCATTGGTTTGGAGGATGTTTAGAAAATAGGTAAGTTAACTTTGTGCACGACCATATGGCAAAGTCTCCCTAAGGTCCCATCATCAGTAAATTATATTATTATTGTTATCAATCTTTCTTTCTTTTTTCGAATTAAGTTGACTCGTTCTGTTGGAGCACCGTGCGATCAGCGTATTGCTAAATGCTAACACACGCCAACTTGTGTAATATGCGGTGAACGAAGGAAGGATTTAAGAGGCTAAACAATCTGTTTGTTGTGATTATTCGTCGTTGTCCATTATAAGATGTGCAGGCACATGTTTTCCCAAACGTAAACAGTTCATAATGTATTCTGTTGCGAGCGAGGTCACCAAATCGAATCTTTAAGCCAGAGATGTATAATGACACTGACAGCGTGTGTCCTATTCAAGTGGTGTAGATGGCAATGGGAGACAGTAAGGTATAGGGGTAACACTGTCATCACCCCCCCCCCCCCCCTCCCGCACTCGTCCCCTCCCCTCCCCACCCTTAGCCGTATCCATTAATGCCATACTGATCCTCTCATCGACCCAGTGGTGAAGTGGTCGGGGTGAACGCATGACTAACAGCCGGCTCCTACCGTGTGCTCCCGCATAATGGATACCTGGACCTAACCCTCTTGACCCCCACGCCACCGAAGCCTCCTGCCGCTGACTACCGTTTCCCATTCAGCGTGATGGAGGACGGGGCTGGATCAGTCCCCGGTCAGACAACAACAGAGCATGCAAGGCAGGAACTCCCAAAATGATCTCTAAAGCAGGTTTCAAGGAGAGGTGTTTTTTTGTTCATACACGGACGTTAGAACCGCTGAACATAAAGCCACATCTAACAGTTATTAGGTATGTGGATCGGTTTGCGGAAACACCGTGTAAGAATCGTTCGTACTTTTGAACTTCTATTTCGTTCGCACTTCTCGTAAGGTCTCAACGTTTCAACTAGCCTGCTCTAGTCCTCATCTAGCTAGTCCTCATCAGGACTAGAGCAGACTTGCCGAAACGTTGAGACCTTACGAGAAGCGCGAATGATACAAAAGTGCGAAAGTACGAACGATTCTAACATGGTGTTTCCGCAAACCGATCCACATACCAATTGTCACCATGCAAAGCCTCAAATCTTTCTTAACTATTAGGTAAATAAAAGTAATAAACTGCTGCAAACTGCTCATAAGCCCCACCCCCATCCCCCCCCCCCAGATCGAAACGCGCCAGGGGCCGATTTCATAAAGCTCTGCGACGCATCGCAACTCGATTTGCGACGCGTCCTAGCTGCGACGCGTCGCATCTATGCGGTGAGCCCATCGGCCCTGTGATGGCAAAAGGGTGTAACTCAATTTACACCATATTTGGCTTTTCCGATTTTAATCGGAAAAGGTATTGCGTTTGTTCTGATTTTTTTTTTTTTTCTTCTTCTTTTTCTTCTCCTCAAGTCTATGAGAATTTGTACACGATTGTTCTACGCTCCACTTTGGTCACTTTAAAACAGTCAATCTTAACCAGACTTGGTATAAATAAAGTCCATATAGCATAGATGTGCCCGCGTAAATTACGTCATGATGACGTCATCAGGTGTCACGTGACCAGCGATTTGAATTTAATAATCAAAATCTTTAAAAATCAACAACAAATCAACGGTTTGAGATATTAAGTTGATTCTTTCACCAAAAGTGGTTGTTAGGCAGGGTCTTTCTTTGGGACACATAACTTGACCTCTGTGACCTCTACTTCCGGTCAAACAGGAAGTAGCTCCTCATTTAAAAGTGGTAAGAGCTAGGATCATGATTCTTTCACCTATAGACAATGTTAGGCAAGGTCTTTCTTTGTTACACATTACTTGACCTTTGTGACCTCTACTTCCGGTCAAACAGGAAGTAACTCCTCATTTAAAAGTGGTAAGAGCTTTGATCATGATTCTTTCACCAAAAGTCAATGTTAGGCAAGGTATTTCTTTGTGACACATTACTTGACCTCTGTGACCTCTACTTCCGGTCAAACAGGAAGTAGCTCCTCATTTAAAAGTGGTTAGAGCTATGATCATAATTATTTTACCAAAAGGCAAATAATGTTAGGGAAATTCGTTTTTAGTGACAAAATTCTTGATAAAGTGATTTATGTCATATGCGGAAAAGCCTTATGTGCTGTTTTCAACAGCCATAAACTCTAGTTGATATTAAAACTGTTTTGGGTAAAGTGAGGGCGCTTTTTCCATTAGGCGAAATCTCAAGTTCGTACGATGCATCGTGTTAAAGCTGCATGTGATATCTCATTAAGGTCATTCACCGTAACTTCAGATACATCTCTTTACTTAAACAGAAACATGCAATATGATTTGTGTAACACAAGATACACCATTTTGCCCTACAGATCATTGGCAGGGAGTTTGTGTAACATAGATTTACACCCTTTTGCCAAGACAATGCATTATATATGACTAATTATAAGCAATGCTAAATTGACATACACCCTTTTGCCAAAAATGTGTTGAGATGGTCAACATTGATTGTGCAGTCAAAAGGGAGTATCGACTTTAAAATGCCTCTAATGTGAAAAATAATCATAGAAAATGGTTGAAACTTAAAATATACCTTCTGTATGTTAGAAATATTAATTTCAGCAACTTTTTCCCTGAATTAAATTGGCCAGAAAAAAGTGGTACTAGACAGAATATTCAAAGCTGTTTTTCTCGAAACATGATTTTTCGAGATACAACCTTTTGCGTCTGAACTCTGCGACGCGTCGTAAGTTTTATGAAATCGGCCCATGGCCCTCCTATAATTCCAAACATTTATTAAGTAAGTTTGTCTTCCAGATTGCCCCCCGCCCTCAGTTACAGTACAAATACCAAAAAAAATGACAAATTAGAAATGTAATGATGTTGAACGGACAAATGAGCTAATCAATGACGTGCCTTCCTTTTTTTTTATTTTCTTTTTTTCAGCGTCTAATTAAACCCACCGTACTTACAATAAAAATACCCTTTGCTAATTTTTGAGTTGTTTTCGGATTTTTTTTTCCATCCCTGGTGTTTCGCAACAGTTGTTGTTTGCGTTCGTAATTAATTCTATAAACTCGATTCTGCTCTTAGCTCGTTAGCGAGATGACTTAGTTACGGATGTGATAATTGTATAGGGCGGATGATAGCCCGGCCAGAGCCGCATAATTACCGGGCACCGCACCTGAGCTCCCGCGCCGGCCACCGTATGTGATACGTCCTCGCTGCTGTCTCGTGATCAAGGATAGCCGGACTGCGAGGTAATAATGGCCATCATGAAGAGAAGGGGGATGCTGCTAATGATCGCCCCGCCCATTCCCTTTACCCTTCCAATCCCTCCCTGTAGATTTGCATCCATTGCTACATCTTGTTGTCTTATGTTGCACCCAAGTAAATAAATTCCCCATAGGCAACAGTGATAAATCGTAATAATTCAAAAATAATTATAATAATTTGGGAGGCTAATCATCCTTACTCGCAGCTGGGATGTTGAATTGCGAAGGATATGCCTACAATGTGATCGAGTAGCAGGCTTTCATGGGCGCCCTTGGCTGCCAGCCACATCAACCCATGATCACAGAATACAGCCTGAGATCGAAAGTGTTTGATTTTTGTGGAGGGAGGAAAACCGGATAACCTGGAGAAAAACCCTTGTAGCATAGGAGAGAACCAACGCACAACTCTACTCACATTATGACCGATAGGCCGGATTCGAACCCGGGCCACATTGGTGAGAGGCGAGTGCCTAACGCACACAAGGTGTTCAGATAGCACAGAAACATGATGATGAACATGTCACCTTTCATTTTCTTTTCTTTTCATCTTATTGTGGGTTGACAATTGAATTTTTGAGATATACTCATTCTCAGCTGACCAACCCTAAAACAATTTATGGATCACTCCAGTCAAAGAAGCCATTTTTCAAAAAAAAAACAATCCCTCTGCAAAGCGACTGAAAAAGACACACTTTCGCACTCAATTGCATCAAAAATGGTCACAAATGGAAGCCCAGAGTCCAGGCAGGAGGTCCAGTACCATATTTCTTCAATCCCTCATTTACATACATCTCAGAACTCTCTCATTTATATTAAATTGAGTGCTTAACTTTTATTAATGAGCTCGGTGGACGGATTTTGGGACTATTTACTTGGGTGCACCCTTAGATTGTACAGGCACGCCGTGCAGGATTGAAATAAGCATCAAAACCACCATAGCTTTAACTCACTTTAAATGTGTCTCATACCAACCTGTTAAAGGTACAGTAAATGGCTCGATTTCAAGAAGCCCTGCGATCGATCGTAACTCGAGTTACGATGGATAACCCATAGTAGGGGACCTATCCCACGTATGGCTTCACTGCATCAAATGTCCTACGATTGATAGTAAGTAACGAAGAGTTTGATAAAACCGACCCCTGGATCGGTATCCTACCCAAGCAGATTTACCTATAACTTTCAGAATATGAAGTTGGTGATGATAGAAACATGCCGTTAAAATATTCCCGCCTGAAAAGGTGTTTTTATCCAGAAATTATTCAAACAAAGACTGAAAACAGTTTTGATCACGGTATAAGATCCAAACCATTCTTTCTGTTTAATAAGAAACAAAATGAGTCGATATACTTTTAGCTTTTTTTCAAGTGGCACTGATCTTCGATTGAGCTCAAATTTTCACAGAGTTTATCATACCATGCACATGCTGGGTCAGACAAAGTGTGTTTTTTTTTTAGTGTGATCTTTACCAATAAGGTAGTATACAATTAAGGGCCACCGTAGTTGTTGTTGTTTTTTGTTGTTTTGTTTTTGTTTTGTTTTCCCCTAACTGCACAAAAACAGAACGGGCAATCTTATAGGTTGGAATGGTGCCCCCGAAATTAATACTTCCTCGTAGTTCTCCATGCGAGTGGTGCATGGTGGCCTTGGCCGAAGGCTGATTTTCGTAGCATGATAAAGCAGACTGCAGAATTGTCATGGCGCTTTCACAAGGTGCCGCTACACTGAGACGGCCCCAAATTACGGGCGGGAAATTTTCGTCAATTTATCGGTCGGATATTTTGGCGCCGAGAATTGGTATTGCAATCAAAATCCTATAAAGGCCCAATATCGGGCCGAGAAATGACCCTAAATTGGTGAAGTCCGTCAGCACGGAGCGATGTAGGCAATTTTGGTACCAAATAAACTAGCAACTAGGATTTTTTAAAGGCATTAAGGACGTGGTCAGTATTTCAAAGATTTAAAATAGGAAAAGAGCTTTCATAAAAAAAGATGACTAAGCTTAAAGGTAGTATCATACTTTGGTTAGAGACCAAAACAGAAATGTTCACAGATTTACGTATAACTTTACAGGATATGAAGATGATGCTAGTAGAAACCTACCGTTAAAATTTGTCCGCCTGAAATGGTGTATTTATCCAGAAATGAGTAAAACAACGACCGAAAATCTTTTTGATCTTTTAAAGGATCAAAAATAAAAGAGAAAAGACTTCAGAAATACTGTGGCTGTTTTTCACGATTTTCTCAAAAAGTGGGCACCGTATGGAATTGAAATTTTCACAGATGACTGTGATTGTATCTTCCTTGATATTTTTGCCCATGAATCTGTACTTCTTTGACAAAAACCAAAGTATGATACTACCTTTAAGGCATTATGGCAACCTTAAATGGTTGTAAGAGATCAGACTTAAAGCGCTGGGATTACGAAACGAGGGCTAAGGCTCAGGCTCAGGCTCAGGCTCAGGCTCAGGCTCAGGCTCAGGCTCAGGCTCAGGCTCCAGCTCTGTCATCCATATGCCGAAGATGATAGGTTGTGGCTTCCCATTGGAGCTGAAGCTCTCTTTTCCTTTTAAGTAGCCAGAGAATCATCTTCCGAACAGCAGCCAAAATGTATTTTGATACACATTACTTTACAATGGATTCACGTAATGGAGCCTGAGCCCGAGGCTGAGCCTCCGTTTCGTAAACTCTCTTAATGGTATTGAAACAAAATTTAAATTGCAGCATTTAGTTTCACTTTTTAAAGGTTAAGCCTAATATTATTTTACAGAGCTCTTAACAGAACCAATGTTGGAATGACAAATTTCCCCCTGAAAATGTCGTATCCACTATCCAGCAAACCGCATTTGAGAGTGTCATCTATCTAGCTGTCTGGCTTCGATAGGAGCAGAAAGGATTTAACTAAATTTGACTCGGCAAGCGAACAGAGTCCCGTGTGAACGCGTGAGGTATCGTTCGTCGTATACTCCACAAAATGTGAACGCAAGTTTCGTTTACAGTGTTTGCACGAGATAGTTCGGTGTGCTTCAGAAGATACGTTGTTTGTAATAAACTCTTTCTGACTTTCTGTCCGAAAAAGGCAGACATAACCAGTGATGGGCCTATGCCTTGACACACTATATTTACCGAGAACCCAACACGCTTACACCCACGTGGCATATTTGGTTCAGATCATTAAATTAAAGAGATCGCGTGCACCGTTTAGTCAATGGAGTGAGCGGCAGGCTAGGGTAGAGTGCGTCTAACATTAATTGCCAAATTCAATATTTGCGTTTAGCGATCTCTTGAGAAGGAGAAGTGATGTAGGCCGCGCGCTCAGTGCTATAACCAGCCCAGCCACGGAGTTTACCAACGGAACCAGCGACATGTCGGACGAGACAGACCGCCGTGTGGTCGTGTTTTTAAACCGGGGCAAAGACGTGTATGAGAGCACCCGGGGACGGAGCAAGTGCCGAAAATCAACACGACCCGTGCCAACACGAATCGGGACCGAAGTCCGTGACGAACAAGTCCTGCCGTGTACTACTAAAATGGATAAGGCTTGCGTTCAGTACGCGCGCGTTGTGTGCGCATGCGCGTGCGAGTGCGAGCGCCACCAACGGGGACTAATTTCATGGAGCTGTTAACCGGATTGGTAACATACACAAACAGAAATGTCCACATACGTTTACGTATAAGGGTATGGGTGTCAGGGTATGAAGATTGTGCTGGCAGAAATATTTTCGCCTGAAACGGTGTATTTATCCAGAAATTAGTAAAACAAAGACCGAATTCAGTTTTCATTCAAAACATTCACTATATGTTGTATAAGAAATTGTTAAGTATTATACCTTTAAGCACAACAAAGTTGCTTAGCACGAAATGTCTTGCTCAATAAACAAACCACCATTAAAAATTCCATTTGATATTCATAGACAACGAACAACAGTCAAAGAACAATCACAAGTGATGCACAACACATGAAAACATTTGGTTGTTAAATGTATCATACTTTGGTAAGACAACATAACAGAAATGTTCACAGATTTACGTGTAACTTTCAGGGTATGAAGATGATGCTATTAGAAACCTACCGTTAAAATATTTCCTCCTGAAATGGTGTATTTATCCAGAAATTAATAAAACAACGACCGCAAATCTTTTTGATCTTTTAAAACATCAAAAATAAAAGAAAGAAGACTTAAGAAATACTGTGGCCGTTTTTCACTGTTTTTTTTTCAAAAAGTTCGCGCCGTATGGAACTGAAATTTTCACAGATTACTATCACTGTATAGTCCTTGATATCTTTGCCCATGAATCTTTATTTCTTTGACAAAAACCAAAGCACGATATTAACCTTAATTATCTTTTTATGAAGGCAGAAATGTTATGGTTAGCAAATTGTTGTTTTTAAACAGCTTCATGAAATTAGTCACAGTCTAGTATAGCGCCTGCGTGTAACAAGTCTTACCGCGCACTATACACTGCCGTCGAGACAAATTTCACACCACTCGCAAAAATTCATCACGCGGGTAAATCTGTCACGTTGAAGCTGGCAATCGCGATGAGTGTTTGGCAAATGATGCATTAGGTTAGACACGTGGGATGGATAGCCAAAAGGACGATAATATGGCCGGGACCCGGCTCTTCAATCAAGAGCGAAAGTTGCATGCATGGCATTAAATACTGAAATCAATGCAGCGCAGGAAGGATGGGGCGTGACGCTGCATTATTTTCCCGCCAAAACCCAAAGAAAAGCGCGCGCTTTCTTTTCCCTCTACAACTGATCATTAGAACCGCGAGGTCTATGTGTAGCGCTATAGTTCAAACGTAGGCTACAATGTGCGAGAATTATTCATTAGAGTGACGAATTTATTAATTGTAGTCAATAATTATTGTTCAGTGGAGCGCATTGATTAAAACTGCTATCTTCATATCATCTCCATGATGTAAAACACTCTCTCTCCTGAGGACAACTAGAGCACACTAGTCGAAACGTCGAGAATCCACTCCCATTGGTCCTTTTCAGGACCAGGACCACACATCTTTCTAAAAGAGATTTGTATACATTGTGTCACCGCAAACCTTACTCTCTCTAAAACACGGTAGTTAACAAAACCAAAGTGTTCCATTTTTGTAATACATGACTGACCATAACTGTGTTAATACACAAATCGTGATGAATAGCATTAGTTCCTTATACAAACGAATAATCCCACACAAAGGGATATCGCAACTATGATATTTAATGCGCCCATTGTCTGTTTTTGTGGGTTGAATACACTATTGTACTAAGATGACAGGTGACCGACAAACTGATTAGAATTAATCGAGAAAAAAAAGGGTGACGATCTATCAGCTCAGAGATAATAAAGACACTCGAAAACACACAAAGAGACATAAAAACCCTGATATTTATATTGAAATTGAAAACTGGGTGAAGCGAGGCGTGAAATAAGCCGGTCCCAAGTCTCGCTGTTGATGAAGAATCATCTTATTCCGCTGCAGTCAATACTTATAGCTTCAATTACCAAAAGGGACCTATTTACGGGGGCCTGCCATGCTTTT